>CAKNXH010060849.1:201148-270012 GCA_932178445.1 Andricus quercusramuli
ATTGACCTATAATAATAATGCATTTTATCAAAGAGTAGGGAAGTTATGGTAATTTATATATTTTGAAAATCGTTTTTTTTATAGTAAAACTGTTTTCATGAACATAATTCAAAGTTGACGCAAGAACAGAAAATATGTGTTGTTTCGAGATCAATCGACTGACCTATAATATTAAGACATTTTATTGAAGACTATGGAAATTGTGAAATTGCATAATATTTGAAAACACGGTTTTTCATAGTAAAACTTCTTTTCAGTAACATAATTCAAAATTGATGCAAGAACGGAAAAAATCTCTTGATTCAAGGCAAATTGATTGATCTATAATAATAATAATAATACACTTTATTGAAGATTAGGGAATTTCTGCTCATTTATAATATCTGAATCATCAGGCTGGGAAAGGGATAGGGTGCGACAGAACTTTTCCTTTCCCTTTTCCAGCTCAAAAAATTATTATTTCGAACCCAAGATTTGATTTGTCTGATTTGTCTTGTTATTTAAAACATTTTTGTATTATTCTGTAATTTTTCATTTTTGGCAAATTTCTATTTTTAAATTGAGCAAAATGAAGAATTTGGTTTGTCTATTATTGAAAAAAATAACTAATGCTTCCTCTATGAGGAAGCAAATACATTTGCTATCGGGAAGCAAAGTGCTCGTGAAATGAGCACCATATAATTATAAATACAAACAAAGTGGAAACACTCGAGATCGAATTCACAGCTAGTTTTTTCAATGTTAAATTGAATTCAATGTTGAAATAAGTACAGCATAAATTTTCTGCAAAGATTACTAGATTTTCTTCAGAGTTTGCAGAATTTTCAGTTATCTGATGAAAATTTTTCTCAAGCCCGTTGCAAAATAGTAGATATTATTTATAAGAGATTAATTTTGAAAATTTCAAGTAGACATTTATTATCATTTCTTAGCTGGCCACGTTTTTATCAGAGAAAACGCTTGGCAGAGAGTTTTTCAGAAAAATCTAAGCGCACTATATTTAGGTTCTAGGACCGGTTTCAGGTACGTTAGGTAGGGTTCGATTCCCCAGCGAGAGCGATTTTTGAAAGCGTTTGAGCGTGCGATCTATGAGTAAGTCTCTGTGGTTGTATTGTGTATGAATAATCGTAAATGAAGTGCAGTAAGCATATATAAAATAATTTTTTCCTTTTCAATTCGAGGGAAATTTCACATAATTTTTGGTATCGAAAGTTTCGAGCTAAACTATTTATAAATCGTATATAGAATACGTGTAGTGCATGTATACATATACATCTATGCGTTACAATGCGAAATCGGCAAAGTTACTCTTTATAGAAGTAAGGCTCACTACAGGAAATAGTAAGTCTTCACGGAGAAAAATTTTATTAGTCTGCTGAAGTTGCAGGATTTTCAGTTAAAATAGGGACAGCATATCTTTTCTGTAATGCTTACCGAATTTTCTGCAGAGTTTACTGAATTTTCCGTAATTTTAAAAATGTACGAAGACTTCATGCAAAATTTACATACTTTTTGATTAAATTTTACAATTCAAGTTGTCAATTTGACAGAAAAGTTCAGTAAATATTACAGAAAATACCCGTTAATTCATCAGATAATTGAAAATTCTGTAAACTCTGCAGAAAATCCAGTAATCTTTGCAGAAAATTTATGCTGTACTTATTTCAACATTGAATTGAATTTAACATTGAAAAAAAAAAACAATTTTTCTTCCGACAAATGCCCTTATAATAAATTCGTTCAAAAAATCATACGATTAATCGAAAAAGTAGGAATTTTGCTGAGAAATTATCAGAAAGTTCCTAATGTATTATAATGGCATTTGTCAACAGAAAAATTATTTTTTTTTTCAATGGCAGTCCTTTCATTTAGTAATTACATGACAATTTCAACAACCTTCACAATGAGTTGATACATTGTATGATTTTTTTAAATCAAAGGTAATAAAGAAATGTATTAATCAGACATTTGTCGACAGAAGAATTCGTTTTTTTTCGATGTCAAATTTTTTAATTAGGAACTTCATGATAATTTCAGCAATTTACAATGAATACAACAGATTTCCGAAACATGTAAAAAATGTTTCTACAATTTCATAAACATTTCGTAATGATTGTAAAACAATTAAAAAATTTCAAACATTTCAAAAAGGGTACAGTCCACCACATTTCAGAGATTTCAAAACATTCCAAAAATATCAAACGATTTCACATATGTAGATGATTTCAAACGAATACGAATGATTTCACATATATCGCACCGATTTCATAACATTTTCAGAAACATTGAAAAAGAACACGGAAATCACGTACCACTGCGTACATAGAGTACAGTCAAATTAGCTGAAAGGAGGCCATTTTGTAGAAAAAAGTAGCAGAATTAGCTTTTTATTTCAACAACTACACGTGCTTTACACTTCTATAACCGGTTATTGCAGCGACAGCCCCTGAGTTGTGCAAACATGCACAGTTTGTGTCAAATGCGAATCAATCTGGAATTTTCGGAGGAAATTGGGCGACAAATATTATCGATATCTTACGCGTTTGTATAATCTGCCGTTTTTACAGAAAGCTTGTATATTGTCATTTAATGTACAAAAGGTACTTCTTTCGCCGTAAGTTTGCCACCCAACAAACCTTTTGGGAATTTACCCACTCCTTTGGGTGGGGGCCTCTAGTTTTCGTATACGGTGTGTTCGTCCCTAAATGAAGAAATGTGGGTAATAGTGGACGCTTCAGAACCTGCAGACGTGTATAGTAGTTTCTCCCTCCTCCGCTGGGGTCGCGCAAAAGAATTCTTAGCACGCTAACTGCTTTACCTGCTGCATGCTTTGCTTAATAGTGGAACACTGTACCACAAAAAGTAATTTTTCTTATTTCCATTGTTACATGAAAAATAGATTTTTTTCGAAAAAAGCGAGCTGTACCGACAGTCTATATACCCTTTAGATCATTTACACAAAAAATCAGACAAAATGGCTTCGCCGTTTGGCCTGAATCCATTATCTACGATTTACACTCGATTTCCAGGGCCCTTAACCGACTTGAAACGCTATTTCAAGTTTGTCTGTGGAGGCATGCAAACACGCTATTCATGATTCTGTTCTGAAAAGTATAGAGCGTTACTCCTGTAAACTGACGGCTTTCTTTTTTAAACTCGCGCCATGTTTTTGTAACTCTTCTCCGGTTTGGGCGCCTACGGCATCCTCACCTACGACTCGTTACAAAAACATTGCGCTCGTTTAAAAACAGCCGTCTGTCGAAACTAGTCATTCAATGTTATGTTACTATTAGTTGTGGAGATATGTATAGAACCTTCCACTTTTATATTCTTCAAAGATATGTAAGTAATTTTAGTAACATAAAAAAGATTCCTTTGTTTCTAGGTGTGTATTATAGTGTGAGGTATCCGTGGCGTAACTCCGTTAAAAAAATGTGTGTTCGGAGGTTAGACTCAAAGCAAAACCTTCGCTCAAAGATATTATAAATGAAGATGCGGTGCGGGCTTAGTTACCTGCGATAAACATAGATGGCGCGCCCGGTGAAAATTTTCAGTTCCCCTCTAGCCTCCACCAACCGTCGCTAGTACCAATCGATATAGTTTGCCAACAGCCACTTGGAGCGCTGTAAGCAACTCTCATCATACTCGTCGATAACTTAGCTCGGACAAGAACCATTTAAATTGAAAATAGAGGTTGAGACTTGAGACGACAGTTCCAAGCCAGATTAGGTTTCGCATTTGCAAAAAAAGTTAAATTAGTTGATTAGAATTTCAATAGCGCATTCATAAAAAATATCATGATCCATACAATCTATTTTAAAATAAAACTGTGAACTATTATAATTGATACAGCTTACTCGAAATATTGACGTACGTTATATGGTGTAAAATTTAAAATACAAATAATATATATTATTCAAACTATATTTTTGAACTTTTTTCAGAACGTTCAAATAGGTTTTAAAATTCACATTTTTTAGTAAAATTTGTGTAAGATTCTGCAAAAAAATTGCCTCAAAATCTACGATATTTTTTTTTAAATTCTATGAATCTTTTAAATTTAATATACAATAATCAAATATTTTTGTCACAGAAATTTTGTTATATATTTAATTTTATTCAAATTATTGTTTGAATTTAAAATAACAATAATTCTATAAAAATAAATTAATAATTTGATTTTTCAGAACGTTTTTTTTTGTAACTAAAAAAAAACAATGCACATTTTCAAACAAAAATCTTTATCCAGAAATATATTTTTTCAATTATTGTTATTTCAAATTCAAACAATAATTTTTTCTTCGATATAAATATTTGATTATTTTATTTTAAAAAATATTTTTAAAAAAACCACTTTTTTATTGCTTAAATTGGGAAATTTTCTAGTTCAGATCTTTTATAATTCGGAAATTTTCTGTTAGGAATTTTCAAATTTGGTAATATTAGAATTGTCGAGAATTTTCCGAAGCGATTGAAAAGTCCCGAAAAATAAAATTCCCGGCACTGTAAAATTCGCAAATTGCGAAATTCCCAAATAATAAAATTCCCGAAATAATGAAAGTGCCGAAGTATAAAACTCTCGAATTAAAAAATTCACGAAAAATAAAATTACTGGAAGAAAATTGCCGAATTATAAAAAATCCGAAATAGAAAATTCCTGAATTTAAATAGTTAAAAAAATTGTTGTTCATTATATATTATTCATTTATTGAAAATACAAGCATCAAATACTTTTATCAAAGAAACGTTTTAAATGTTTGAAATTTAAAAAAATTCTTGTTTTGACTTACAAATAATAATGATTAAAAAAATGGCTTAAAAATTGTGTTTGAAAATGTTCATAGTATTTAAAAAAAATACGAAAAACGTTCTCAAAAATCAAATTTTCAATTTAAAAACAAATAATAAATAAAATAAATTCCGATATAATTCGGCGCTGAATTGAATCCTGCAAAGCTTGTTTAAAAAATGTTATAAGGTTCGAAGAAAATGTAGGAAGAATTTTTTTTTTAAGCGTACGTGTTTTTTATATTATGTTTCGATACAATTTTTTGACAATTATTGTTCTTGTAAATTCAAGCAATAATTTTGAAAAATTTGAATATTTAAACATTTCTTTAATGAAAATATTTGATTATTTTATTTTTAATAAGAAATAATATTTATTGAGAAAAAATTTGTTTTCTTGATTTAATTCGGGGATTCTATAATTCGGGAATTTTTTCTTTGGACATTTTCTGTCGGAAATTTTCCAAGTCGGTAATATTATAAACTGTTCGACAATATTATAATTTCGGAAATTTTATTATTCGAAAATTTTCCCATTCGGCAATTTAATAGGGTCGCAGATTTCATTTTTCGGGAATTTGCAGTCATCCCTTTCGGAATTTTTTTAGTCGTCCCATATTTTTATACCTTCTGTTAAAATGATGTAATTTTTCAAAATTAGAAGTCAAAATTTAATTTCGAAATTATCAAAAGTATCCATTTTCTTTCAAATTATTTAAAATCCTTTCAAATTATTTTTGACATTTTTTCGGAACTTTTAAATATATTTTAAAATGATTCCCATATTTCCTAAACTGATTGTATAATCCTGCAAAACAAATTGCCTCAAAAGCTTCCAGATTCTTTTCCAATTTTGTAAATCTTTTGAAATGTTTTGAAATATTTTTAAACTTACTTTTTCGAAATAAACACAAATCTTAAACATTCTCAGAAATATTAAAACAAACTTTGTTAGGAAATCTTCCAAAATTCTTGAGAAGCTTCTAATTTTTTTTCGCAACATTTAAAAACCTCCAACTTATTCGCATTTTTTCTAAATTATTAATTGTTGTTCAACTGTTATTTACAAATCAAAACTCAACACTTTTACCTTCAAATTACAAGCTTAAAAATTAGAAAAATTGTAATTGTAACTTTCAAAGTTTAAATTCACAAATCGGAAATTGTGACAATTCAATATCGAATGTTTTAATTTTGAAAATTGTTCAGCTTTTTTTTTTAATTTGAAAATTCCACATTGAATGAGTTAAAATGGAATACTTCATAGTGAAACAATACTTGAATAAGACTTTGAAATTGAATGAAGGCGTTTATTTATGAATCTATTAATTTCAAGTGATTTTCAAATTTAACATTGTTCATGAAGACTCAGTCGGATTTTTGCATTTGTGTACTAAGGCTTGCGAATTAAATTAGTTGAAATTTTAACGTTAAAATATGTAAATTATGTATACAGTTTTGAACAGATCCAGAATCGTCTTGGAAATTCAATTACTGTTCAATTTTTAATACTAGAACTACAGTTCAGTTTTTAAAAGTCGAGAGTCAAGCTCAATTTAGTACAGCTTTCATGTTTTTTAATATTAATTTTTCGGTTCTAACTTACAGGAAAATCATTTCATTCCTCAAAAGGTTTTCTACAAATCTCGTTAGTAATTTTTTATTTTAAGAAATATATGTAAAAATTAAACTATTTTTACAAACAATATTTTTCTTTAATAAAATTGCTGTAATAAAAGCGTTTCGAAGAGTTTTTTTTTAATCTCTCGAGAAATAAAATGAATATTTATAGGTCGACTGAGGTTAATTTTCTTCACAAAATTTGGCCTAAATCTCATTTTTGCCAGTTGTTTTTACTATAGTACAATTAAGGTTTGTATCTTCGGGCAAGAAATCCGTTCTATCGTTTGAAAAAAATTTTCTTTATAAATTCATAATTTGTACTGAAAATCACCTTGAGTGACCTTTAGTTATTATTCTATAAGCGGGAAGAAACCAGATTTCAAATGTTTTCTATGAAAAACACAATCCATTAATGACAGAAGGAAATGAGAAACAATAATAAAGTCAATTTATTCAGAAACAAGCACTTCAACAAGTTGATCATTAGCGAATATTGAATATATATTTTTTAATTTTGACAAAAATCCCGTTTTATTTTCTCACAAGAAAAATAATTTGTCGGGGAGCCAAATTATTAGAAAATAAATCAAACTTGAGAAAGCACCCTTTTCAAGAGCTTCTGAAATTAAACATTTGTTCAGTTCTTTCGAGCACTCCTAATTTTCAATATTCCTACTTTCAAATTTATCTGAAGATATACGGTTTTTGTCGTTCTAAAATAATGATTCAAATATTAAAAGACGTTCATTTCTAATCCTGCAACTTCAAACAATTTTAATTTGTAACTAAATCAATTGAAATGATTCAATCTAAAATTATCGAAAAAGTTCAATTAAAAAATTCTTGTATATTTAAATAGCTTTAAAGTACTAATTATTCAATATACTGAATACTACAAATTTAAAATGTCACACCTATTAAGGCTTCAAATATTTCTGAAATTGCGATTAGCCTTTTGAAGAACATCCTAGCATAAAAAACACCTTTCTTTTGGATATTCCAAGTGCATACATTCTTTATTTTTTGACCTTATACGAAAGAAAAATATTCAGCAATTTCTTCAGTAAAAATCTGATTTTTGTAGTTATTTTGTAGAGTAAATAGCACTCCTTTTTATTAATAAATTAAAACCAAAATAAAAAAGTCCGATTTTATAATTTTGCTTCTTTCTACTCTAAAACAGCTATTAGATGGAAGAATGTTGTTTCTTATATACAAAAAAGTTTTGAAAAGCTTAAAGAAAGGTCACATTTTTAAATGGTTCAAAATATATAATATAAACGCTATAAATTTGAAATTAGTCTCCTTTTTCATTTTCAACCTGCAATTATTCAATTTTAAAGGTTATAAATTACAATTGTGAAAAATATGTCGAATACTTTGACTAATTTATATTTCTAACAAAAAACACTTGTATACATACTCCAATCTAAATTCAGCTGAAAGCATTGAATTTAAAATGCGTTAAATTCAAGATATATTTCGAAAAGAGAACTGAAAGCAAAGGATCGGCTTTCAAAAGAAGCGACTAAAGTCAGAAAGTATTTTCACATTTAAACGTTCAAATTTAAACTTTTGACTTTTTCGCGTTGTAGCAATTTTGAATCTGAGAATTTGTTATTTTCGACCTAACCTATAGCTTATAACAAAAAGTGTGAACTGTAAGAAAAAATTGACAAGATCCAGGAGTCTAAATTATAATTACAGCAATTTTTCTGTACTTCTAGGGATGACTGAAATATCTCGAAAAATAAAACTTCCAACTCTGTAAACCTCCCTAATAATAAAATTCCCGAGCAGCTTATAATATTACCGAATTTTAAAATTCCCCGAAAATAAAATTCCCGAAACAAAATTGCCGGATTATAAAATATCCGAACTAGAATATTCCATAATTATAAAATTCCATAATTTAAATAATTAAAAAATTGTTTCTTGATAAATATTGTTTATTTATTAAAAATACGATAATAAAATATTTTTATCAAAGAAGTTTTTGTTGATTATTCAAAGTTTTAAAGAAAAATTAATGTATGAATTTGAAACAAAATTAATTCTACAAAAATTGTACAAACAAATTAATGCAAAAACACGTGCTACTCAAACGGAACAAAAATTTCTCTCTAAATTTTCTTTGAACCTAATAAAATTTTGCAAACAATCATTGCAGGATTCAAATCAGCACTGATTTATCTCGAAGTTTCTATTTAATTTTTTTAAGATCAACAACTTTTGGAGAACATTTTTTGTAATTAAAAAAAAATAAATACTATGCACATTTTCAATCAAACATTTTTTAGCTAGAAATACATTTTTTTCAACGATTGTTTTTTTTTAATGTAAAGAATGATTTTTAAACACTTTGAACATTAAACTAGTTTTTTTTCAAATATTTGATTATTTCAATTAAAAAAATATTGATTGAAGAAAATTTTTTCAGCACTGGTTTATCTCGAACTTTCTTTTTAGTTTTTTTTTAAATTAAAAATTCGATTTTTGAGAAGACGTTTTTAAAAATTTTTTAAAAACACTATGTAAAGAAATCTGTCTCAAGCTTCAAATCTGCAAAAATTCTTCATATATTCTTAAATGCACTGAAATTTCGGTTCAGTTTAGTAATAAAACTTAAACTTCAAAGTACAAAAAATGAATAATAATAAAAATAATAAAAATAATTTAAAAAATCATATACATATATCACACATAGAAAACATGAACGTATTAGAAATTATAATACAAGTATTAACATGATTATCTTTTTGAGAGTATTACTCTCCCAATTCAGTTTATTTATTACCATCGTATCAGTGCTTCTGTCATTATTAGTTTCCAATTATTTTTTCCAAATAATGATGCATTTTCGGTGTACGTAGACATTGCACTATTTATTATTATATTCCGTAGCTCGGTGTTCATGAAGAGAACGAGATACATGTCAAACTTGTCTAACCTAAAAAAAGCTTTCAACTGCTTTACCGTCATATTTTACTATCAACGAGAAAACAAGCACCCGACTTCGTAGTACGGTGAGGGCAGCACCTCGATATGGCAGAAAATGTGATGCCCTATATATATACGTCTATATAGATGTCTATGTATATATATATATATATGGTTCCCCCACTCTAACACCCCGTACCGCATCTACGTTTATAATATCTTTGGTAGACTAGTTATTTACGGTTCATTCCTCTGTAAACAATTTTTTCTTTGACTTCAAGCTTTGGGGGCCCCCTAGCTTGTAGGGTCCGTGTTCCGGGAACACATGGAATACCGATAGTTACGCAATTGTGACGCATACCGCAGACATAATTTCAAGTGGATTCATACTCTAGATCAAATGTAATTGAGCCGTCGGATGCAAAAGGGGCATTATTTCTCAACTGCCCCAACTTTAAAAGTCATGTTCATCGATTTTTTCTAAAATCTGGGAATATGTTCACTTACCTAACAGTACTTAATCGACAAATTTATAGACCAAAAAAACCACCCCTCTGGGGGGGGGTGACATTTTCAACCCCAATGCCTGCACGGGTATTTTCAAAAGCTTGTAACATCCTTTCTATTTTAGCGATTTAAAATTTGTATGAGGGTCTTCGAAAGGTTATTTCTTTTATTAACGAAAAAAAGTAAAGAAAATTTAAGCATTTTTTAAACAATTCAATTGTTTATTTAACTTTTTTAGCAATTTGGAGTATTTTTTTAATAGTCTTAAAAGAAAGCTTGACCTTTTGGCTTCAAAAAAGGTCCTAAGCAAAAAAATGGCCCAGTGAATAATTTCCAAGATATAGGCCCCGATGTGAATGCAGTCCTAATGCTCGTACTCATACGCAATCCTTTAGTAGTCCACATACTATTTTTCAAGTCTAACATTCTTTCAACGCATTCAGGTTCATTCAGAATGACATTGAATCAGCTAATAAACTCTTTAGACTCTTTTCAGAAGTGATGTTGATTTTTCTCAGTATGAATGATTCCTTACTATTATAGTTCGTCAGTTTACAATATTTACTGATTTTTCATACACAGTCGTACAAAAATTTCATTTTATGAACCAATTTTTTTCTGAATATGTGCCTAGAAACTCTTATAACGTGTAGACTCGGCCTTAATTTTGTAAATTTAGGTGAATTTCGATTAATAACTTGTTTTCCAATTTTTTAACTTATTCTGAAGCCAAAACTCTGGAGAAAGAATTTTTATTCCTTTTTCGTTGTTCTGGCTACTAGTTATTGCTGATTTACATCAAGTTGAAAATTCCACAATGGCTTAATGATCTATTTTTCATGAATCTGGCACGATAGCGAAACGTTAAGCAATTGAGCGGTTGGATGTAATAACAGCCTACTTCTATTTTCAGAAGTCACTTGTTTTTCATATGTTCTTCATCAAATTATGTACAAAAAACAAGTGAAAAACAAGTGACTTCTAAAAATACAAGTAGGCTGTTATTGCGCCCAATCGCTCAATTATGTTTCGACTTCACTCAGAGAGAAAGTTGTCATGAAACAAAAGCATCGTCCTCTTGCCTGTATTGTTTTGAACCAACTGAACATCTCCTTCATGCAAACAGACTTATTTGGCTGCAAGATTATGTGAAGCTTGTCGCAAATGGATAGTGTTTGCTGCAAAAAGATTCTTTTTGAGACAAATGAAAATCTTCTCAGCCTTCAATTATATGAGAGGAAAATTCATTTGTTTCAAAACACATTCTTTTGACACAAAAGGATATTCCTCTGAGTCTTATTTAAGTCTCTGCATGGTATTTTGGTATTGCTGTAGCAACGCACGGTCTTTCGGTCTTTTGGACTTTATGTTGTTTAGAAATATATCATTTTAAATAAAAGATCACAAATAAAATTCATGATTAATAATGTCAACGAAAATAACTTGGGATCATTTTTGTGCCAATCCTTTTGGCAAGGAAAAGCATTGGAAAACACCAGACTTAAGATGTTTGTCGGTAAGTCAGAGGTTAAAATTTCCCCAATTGCCGAGCAACGCTAAAATTTGCCAGCCTTGTAGAAAAGAATTTAAGAAATTGAGTTCACAAGTGCCTCCAAATGAGTCCAGCATGGAAGAAGTTGTTTATGGCAGTGAGGTCGATGACAACAGTGTAGAAAAAGAAATCAGCGATGATCCAGATTTTCTATTTGTTCCGGTAGAACATAGTGGTTGTAGAGTTCAAAATCACACAGCAGGTCTAGAAACTCTTCAACAAATTATACAAAAACTTAAGGTGAGTACTGATGGTGACGAAAAAATAACATTACTCACACTTGCTCCTAAATCATGGAGTCGTAGAAAGGTAACGGAAGAATCTGGTGCTACGGAACGTCAAGCCCGGAAAGCTGACAAATTATTTCAAAAATATGGAATACTGGCTTTGCCTGGACTCAAGCGAGGAAGAAAACTGCCACCAGGAATTGAAGTAGCAGTGATTAGTTTTTATGAAGATGACGAGAACAGTCGATTAATGCCGGGGAAGAAGGATTTTGTATCCATAAAAAAGGAAGACGTTTTTGCATGTGCACAAAACGACTTATCTTGGGCAACCTGTCAGAGTTATACGACCGTTTTAAAATAGAGAATGAGGAAATAAGAATTGGGTTTTCAAAATTTGCACAACTTAGGCCTCTACATTGCGTTTTAGCCGGAGGAAGTGGTACCCACACAGTTTGTGTGTGTGTTCATCACAAAAATGTGCATCTCATGTTAGATGCAATTGATATAAAGCATCTTACTGAAGACTCAGATAGAAAACTATTTGATTATCACGACTGTTTAGAGTTAATGACGTGCACTAATCCAACTTCTGCATGTCATTTCAGCGAATGCGAAAATTGTCCTGGCATTGATATTTTGTGCCAAGATGCAAGCATCCTTCATAAAAAATCTCAAAGACACTCTATTGGTTGGAGTTTTCTTAATCATGTTTGATTTCGCGGAAAATTATGCTTACGTTTTTCAAAATGCTATCCAGTCTTCTCACTGGAATAATAATCAGGCATCCATCTTCACAGTAGTTATCTACTACAAAGAGGAAAATGAATTGAAACATGTGAGCATGACGATCATTTCCGACAACTTACACCATGACACGGTTGCTGTTTATCTCTGTCGAAAATTAATTTTCGAATATCTTAAGAAGCATTTTAAACTTGTAGAGATTCATTACGTCACAGATGGAGCACCACAGCGTTTTAAAAATAAATATAACTTCGCCAACCTTCTGTGCCACAAAAAAGACTTTGAAATTCCAGCAGACTGGACTTTCCATCCAACTGCGCATGGAAAAAGGATCATGCGATGGAATCGGAGGAAATTTAAAGCGACTTGCATCAAGAGCCAGCTTGCAGCGTCCAGCAGATAAGCAGATTCTAAGTGCTCGTGATTCATATAAATGGGCCAGAGAAAATTTAAAGGAAACAGTTGTACTTTTCAGTTCTAATGATGATTATTCAGCAATGACAGTGGAATTAGCAGATCGGTTCAGTAAGTCTGTCAAAATACCTGGTACTCTCAAGTACCATGCTTTCACCCCTAATGATAAGGGACAACTGAACCTTAAACAATTTTCCTATGAAGAGAAGAGTGACATTTTTCCTAAACCTAAACGTACCTTGAATAGGGAGAGTACTCCAAAAGAAAAGAAAAACAGTCAGAAAAATGGTGAGAAGAAAAGGCGAACCAATTAAAAAACACTTTGTAGTGAGAGGCAAGAGGATTCATGAAAATTAAACACCCAGAATAGTGAGAGGCGAGGGGACTCACTTAAATTAAGCACCCCGAAGGAGTCTAAAATCGCCCTGCCACCTCCACGTGGTAGATTCTGGAAACTATGATTTTACAGATCGTAGGCTGACGACAGGCGTTAATTAATGATTTTTCTGTTGTTGATTCATTTGAAAAACCACTGTTTATATGTTAACAACGGTTGAATTGTGCACTCATTCATCGTAAACTGACGAACTGTAATAGTAAGGAATCATTCATACTGAGAAAAATCAACATCACTTCTGAAAAGGGTAGTTTGCATTTTTTATTTGTTTATAACAAATAACAAATAATGTAAACATCTCTGACCCGTCGACAAGCATTCTTAAATTGTTTATTAGCTGATTTAATGTCATTCTGAATGAACTTGAATGCGTTGAAAGAATGGTAGACTTGCAAACTAGTCTGTGGACTACTTTTCTTTTTTTTTTATAGGAGTAAAAACGGAAAATGCTCATGCACCAACCACATTCGAACCTTGGGGACCGCGAGCCCATTATGTGCATCCTACGCATATATATTTAAAATACATACACGTGAGACGAACACACGGGCGCGCAGTCCACAAGGAACGGAGGTGAGTGTGGGACTTACCAGAAAGGCACCTAGCCACTAATCCTTATCTCCTATTCCTGCCAACCCAGGACTCCGGAACCGCTTTCGCATTACTTCAGAGTCCTAGGTTTTTGGCATGGGACTCCGAAGCAATGCGATAAACATTGTTTCGGAGTCTCAGGCCAAAGGCCATTAAGTCGTGCTGCGACTTCCACTTTTACCGGCCAGCATGTCAAACCATCATCCAACCAGGATGCACGCATCGTCCTCAGCAGTGTGATGTTACCACACAACGGGCTCGTCGGCCTTCGGCATCCTGGGTGGGCATTTTCGGTTAGGCAGCGCGTCCTCGAGGCTTTTTCATCAAGGTGGCCTCTCTGAACGCCCTGCATCTCATCGTCTCCGGCTGATGATCAGTCCTGGGCTTCCCTTCTGCTGCAGCGCAGAGGAAGCACTGCGGCGTACTTTTGCACGCCGCAGCCCTATGTCCCTCCTTGCTACACTTCCAACACGATCTTGGCCTATCTGGACCCTCACACTTCGCCGCCATATGACCAAAGCACTGGCAACGGTAACATCGAAGTACCTCTGCCTTCTTCCGGACCCTACAGGACATCCAGCCCACCTTTAGATGTCCTTTCCGGAAGAGTCGAGTTGCCAGCTCCTCATTGAGCTCAATATAGGCCTTGAGGTTACCTCTAAAGGCCCTCTTCGTGATGTCCACCTTTAAACTTTCCAGAGATATACCGCCGAAGTGATTTCGCACGGCTTCCTTCACCTCCTCCGCGTCTGTAGTCGAGTCCAGATCAAGGACCTCAACCTCCAGGCGCGGAACGAGTTCCCGCACGGTGTTTTCCACACCAACTGCCTCCCTGATAGCAGACGACAGCTTTGCCTGCCGTCCGCTGCAGGGCCTACCTCTATGAGGACCTCTCCCTTCCTCGTCTCTCGGAAACCCCTGATTTTGACGCCGAGGGTGTCCGGTTTCACCTTCATCTTGAGGTCCTCAAGGACCTCAGCATAGCTCGATCCCTGAGCCGGTTTTTTCAGGACGGCCTCGGTTTGACCTCTTCTATGTTGCTCCTTCTTCTCAGTGGGTGCGGGTGCAGCTGGTATAGCTCCTGCCACACTCTTTTTCGGGGTTGAGGACGCTGCTGCTGTGGTGTGCGTCCTCGGCTTCTTCTTCGCTTGTTTGGAGGAGCCAGCCTCAACGGGGCTCAGCGTGGACTCCCGTTCGCGCTTCCGAGCGGGAGTTTCCAGGGCTTCTTCCGTCTGGTTCCCCGCTTGGCTGGTTTCTTTCACTGCTTCAATCATCTTTTCAACCGTCGCCTTCTTCTTTTCTTGTTCCGCGACCTCCGCTCCGAAATGCATTATCGCCTGTCGGAAGGAAGTGTGGATGTAGCCCATTTTCATTCCCACATCATCCATGAGACTCTGTGCCTCCTTCAGTCCATTCCTAATAGGCATGAACATATTCCGCTTAGTATCGCAGAATTCTTGCATCCTATACAGTACTTCAGATAGCTCTGTAAATATTTCTCTACCCTCCGCCATCCCTTTCTCCGCGTCCGCAGAAGCCCCCTGACTCATGTCAGGTTCCTCCACATCGTCAGACTCTTCCTCCGACTCCTCAGGTACACTTCGGTTTAAGTTTGATTCATTCTCCATTAGAATTCGAACGAGTAGCTAGGAAAATAAAGGTCCACCCCCGCGGAGCCCCGCATGCGAGGGTAAGGTCTGTGTACTCTAGAAGGCGACCTGGTATCCTAGAGATACCGTTAGCGACACCATTCCCCTGGTGCCACGCAGCCTTCGGCACGGTGGATTAACGCCTTGGCTTGGAGGTTTTTCCTTCGAAACCATCCCTGGACCCTTGCCTGCGACTGCTTATTGTGTAGTGTAACCGTATTCAGCAGAAACCCTCGGTACAGGGCCGCAACAGGAAGCGGTCGTGGTTTTTTCTCAGTGTGTCCTTCACCCAGTCTGTTTGGTCCGCGGGGCCTATTTTATTTCAGCCCTACCCTCTGTTTCCAGCGAGCATTCCCCTATCCGCCATTCGGGGACGCGCCACGTATGGGTTACAGACTCCCACTGTGGTGTCTGTGGAATACTAAAGGATTGCGTCTGTGCACGAGCATTAGGACTGCCTTTACATCGGGGCCTATAGTTCGGAAACCATTCACTGGACCATTTTTTTGCTTAGGACCTTTTTTGAAGCCGAAAGGTCCAGCTTTCTCTTAAGTCTATTTAAAAAAAAAAGAAATACCCCAAATTGCTGAAAAAGTTAAATAAACAATTGAATTGTTTAAAAAATGCTTAAATTCACTTTAGTTTTCTTCGTTAATAAAAGTAGAAGAAAAGAGTAAGAAATAACCTTTCGAAAACCCTCATAACAATTTTAAATTGCTAAAATATGAAGGAAGTTACAAGCTTTTGAAAATATCCGTGCAGGCGTTGGGGTTGAAAAAGTCACCCCCCCCCCCCATTACTTGGAGAGCGTAGGTTTTTGTGGTCTATTAATTGGTCGATTAAAGTACTGCTAGGTAAGTGAACATATTCCTAGATTTTAGAGAAAATCAACGAACATGACTTTTAAAGTTGGGGCAGTTGAGGAATAATGCCCCAAGAACCAGCTCGACGGTCGAAAACGCGTGAAAGTATTGTCCGATCGTCTCAAAAAATGAAAATGTTTAGAATCGAAAAATCAATTTTTCGAAAATGTAGTATTGTAGTGAATTAGGAAATAAAACTTTTTCTTATTAGAATTTTTTTGGCCAAAAGTTTATTTTTAACAATAAAAACGGAATATTGATGAAAAGATTCTCCCTAATTTAATTAAGTTTCAAAACTTAAATCGTTCTAACTCGGTCAAATATTATTGAAATGAGTTCATATTTTTGCAGGACATACTCAAAATACTCTAGCGATGCCAATGAAATCATGAAAGGTTAACAGTCGCTTATTGTTTAATAATTTTTAATTTCAAAATGAGGTCAATCGATAGTTGTGTTTTCTTGGTTTCGCCGGTAAAAAGTATCTAGGTAACTTCGACTTTCAAACAACTTCCAGTGAGAGATTTGTTTAGCAATGTTGAATGAAGTTTTTTGTAAAATCTTATATCGATTCGTTAAAAATTCACTGAGATATTCACATTCGGAGAAAGTACTCGACGTCTGCCCGCGCTGTTAACTAACCGTCATGAGGACTGCTCTGTCAGGCAGCGTTCTCGAAGTTCAGTCTGCGCGGGCAGATGTCGAGTACATTTTCCAAATGTGAATATCTTATTGAATTTTTAACGATCAGATATGAGATTTTTCAAAAAACTTTATTCAACATTGCTGAAAAAATCTCTCAGTGGAAGTTGTTTGAAAGTCGAAGTTACCTAGATACTTTTCACTGGCGAAACCAAGAAAACACAATTATCGATTGAGCTCATTTTACAATTAAATATTAAGAAACAATAAGCGATTGTTAACTTTTTCATTATTTCCCAGGCATCGCTAGAGTATTTTAAATACTTCCTACAAATATGAACTCATTTCAATAATATTTGGCCGAGTTAGAACGATTTAAGTTTTAAAACTTAATTGAATCAGAGAACAACTTTTTTACAATATTTCCTTTTCATTATTAAAAATAAACTTTTGGCAAAAAAAATTCTAAGAAGAAGAAGAAGTTTCACTTCCTGATTATCTAGAATTCTACGTTTTCAAAAAATTGATTTTCCGATTTTGAAAATGTTCTTTCTTTGAAACGATCGGACAATACTTTTACGCGTTTTCGGGCGTTAGGCTGGTTCTTGCATTCGGCGGGTCGAATGTTGAATATTTGATTCTTAAAATAGTCAGGTTGTCCTGAATCACATTTTCCTATGCTTTTTATACCTAAGAACTATGGAGATAGGGGTAATTCACAAATACGTGATACATTTTGCAGGAACATCTGACCCCCCCCCCCCCCTCCCACCGCGTGATACTTTTTCTATTGTTCTTAACATGCAGAATGATACTTCGACAGACTCCCCCCTCCCCACACACAACCCTAAACGTATGACGTATTTTGTGAATAACCTCATACAAGATAAATAAATATAATAAATAAAATCGCCGCAGGACTTCGCTGGGAGCGGATGCTAATCTGAAAAATTGCGCCCCCTCCCAGAGAAATCGCGGGGAAATTTCAGCCGTAACCACGTCTCACGACCGTGAGATAGGCGGTCACAGTCTGCGATGAATTCAATACGATGATCCGGCCAAAGTCTCGTGCACCCGGAGGACACGGAGCGACCTAAGGGCAACCGCCTTCTGAATTCTCCTCGCAAGTGTCTCAGCATTTTGTTGGCACACAGGGATGCTTTTCAGGCTATTAACCAGTGAAACTGTGGCACCTCCAAGAGCACCGATGATTAGGACGATTAGCTTAACAGAATATTCGGGGTATAACCGTCGCAACTCCCTTATAAGATCTTTATACCTCTCTTTCTTTTCTTTCTCCTTGGCTGTGACGTTTTCGTCAGCTGGTGCCGACAATTCGATAACGAACATGGTTCGTTTCTCGAAGGCAAGGAGAACCATGTCAGGCCTCGAGCGCGCAACAGAAATAATTGTCGAGAATATGAAGTTCCAGTATATATGGAACCTCTCATTTTCGACAATTGACACTATTTCCCTAGGAGCGTTCAGCGGAGCGGTATTTGGGTTAATTCCCTAAGAGTGCCAAAGATGGTAATAAAGCACTCTTAGTGCCGCATTGTGCCTTTGGATGTAGGTCGTTCCCGCATTAATTGGACAACTAGATAGTATGTGTCCTAGGTGCTCATGGTGTGCATGACACGCTCTGCAGCTATCATCGGGAATATCTTGGCTCAAAATGTAGCGACGGTATGCTAGAGTGGAAATGACACCGTCTTGACATGCTAAAATGAAACCCTCCATGCCCGACTTCAATCCGGATGATTTAAGAAAAGCATACGTTAGCTCATATGACATCGACTGATCCTCCACATTTCTGTGGAAGATGCCGTGCATCATCTTGTCGAGGAGTTTTTCTCCTGTGCTTTCTTGATCCGGGCTCCGGAATAGGCTCTTGCGACTTTAGATATAAGGTGAAAATTCTCGCGAGATGCTGGTGGGTTGAAGGAAACTTCTTCCACCAGAAGGTCTTGATACCATCTGGACTGGGAGCGGAATAGTTCTTCATGCCTCCTAATACGTTTTTCACCTCCTCAGTAGTGATAGGTGGGTATTCCTCCTCAGCTGTTATGAGGGCATTGCACAGCTCCTTGAAGCTATTTATGTTCTTTGAGTTTTCTTGACGTTTATGTTGGACCTCGTTGACTTCTTTCCAAAATTCTTCGACGTCCTCTGGTTTGGGCGGATGGTCGACAGTAACTGGAGGGTCTTGGAAGAGTCGACATGGGTGAGACAAAAACTGTTGATTTTCTCTGACCCACCTCTCGCTCCTTTCTAGACTTCTCTTAGCGTTAGATAGTACTCGTATTCTGTTAACAATTTGCTGCCTGATGGTCAGTAGCTTTGACTCGTTGATTGTGTCATGACGGATCTGCAGTTCGCGCGCGAACTTTCGAACCTTGGCAGTGAACGTCCTGCCGGATGTTATGTAGGATGTTATGTATCTTTGTGCTGAGTTGATGCATTCGTCTTTTGGTGTTATGATCAACCGTTGATTTTGTTTTACGGTTTGCATCTGCCAAAGTTCTCGCTGCATTGTACACACCACAATTAATAGTCCAGAGGTCGGATTCTTCGGAAAAATCTCTACGAAGCTCATCATCCAGTTCAGTCAGATCTTTGGGCTTGGGAGAAACCTTAATGTTGATGTTTCTCCGAGTCCTGAAGCATCGTTCTTAGTCTATTGGATGCCTGTTCGCGGTTGGTCTCACTGTCGCCACTTTTTCTCTGTTGCCGGCTTGTTCTGGCTGCGGTAGAGTAGGCGGTCCGCTTACATATCCCCTTTTTCGGAGTTGTTTGGCATGGTTTCGCAGACGTTAACGCGAAAAGTGCGAGAGCTCTGGGTGTTTCTCGCGTCACAGAACTTGCAGTCGTGCCATGTAACCTTCTCGCTCGGGGGTCATACTGCTATCGTAGCACTCTAATAGGTCGTCATTGAGTCGATCCGTCCACCCAAAAGTATTGAGATTCCGCCGGTCCATCGCATTGACCCCGTCTTGATTGGCTCCCCCAACTCTAGGGTAGTCGGCATGATAGGGATCCTTGTCGAGCCCCGCATGCAAGGATAAGGCTGATACTCTGAGAGGTGGCCCGGTATCTCAGGTAACCGTTTGAGACACCTCACCCAGGTGTCATTCAGCTTTCGGCACAGTGGTCAGGCCTTCGCTTAGGGGTTATTCCTTCGGGACCATCCCTGGACAATTGTCCGCGACTGCTTATTCATTATTGTAACCATATTCAGCAGAAACCCTTGGTACAGGGACCCTCTATCCGCAACCCGAGGACGCGTTCGGTAGCTTTGTCATAGGCCCTTGGGTTTGATTCCCAAGGAAGCAAATATATATATATATATATATATAAATATATATATATATATATATATATATATATAATTAAAAAAAAAGTTAAACAACCACCGCAGGGTAGCACTAAGAGCAACTGCCATCTTGAAAAAATGTCAATGGCCCCCAGTAGAACCGCGGTAAAATACACCTATGGCCACGTCTCACATCCGTGAGATGGGTGGTCACAGGGCACGACGAAATCACAACGACAGGCCTATATATATATATATATATATATACATAATACACGCAACGCACTTCCCTAAGGTAGAATGTCGCACGACCAGTGCCGAACCGAAAACTTTTGGCTGCCTGAGTTATGTTTAATTTTCTTACTTGAACCTCGGATATTTTTGTGACAATTGTCACTGAAAAGTTGTATAATAACTAGAGGAGAGTAGCCTGTAATGACGGGCTTTAATTTAAATTTTCTATAAATTATAATGTTATTTTTATGTGGTGCATTTTTTAAGGTCGAGCTCATATTATCAGCGAACCCGTGATATGATGCGAATGCTGGTTTATTACAACAATATGAAGATTATACAGTGAAAAATATACAATATAATAATTCTGGTTTTAAAGGAAATACCTTGAAATTAAAAGTCTGAACATTAAAAGTTCAAACATTCAGAAATTTCTTATACTTGAATACAAATTTTGTAAACGATTTCAAAATTTGAAATTATTTGGTCAGAGTTCAGATCTTGGCAGAATCAACGAAAAAATCAGCACAGTTTTGTAAAAAAATCGATTATATTCGACGGTATATAAACCCAAGAAAATGTTATTATTTACACTGTTTTCCTAATATTTCTGGAAGAGTGGCCAACAATATTTCAACCTAGTATCAAATATTCGGTGCAGAAGCGTTGTATCTTTTACACTAAATAGTTTGGTTATGAAAACTAAATGATTGATTCTTGAATTTCTGAAAAAATGTATAATAAGAAATATTTTCTTTCCAAATTAATGATAACTCGAAACATACAAATATTATGAGAAAATATAAAAAAATGTGTGGGTAAAAATTGCACCATATATGCATTGATTAAAAATAGTATAACAATCACTAAAATAGATACAAACATGAATAAAAAGTAGAGTTTGTAAAAAAATTTCAATTCAAAAATTTTCAGAACAAATATATACCTTGATGATCACGAAAATGTGAAAACAATTTTTGGAAAAAATAATTCTTCCGATATTTTTGAATTTTGAATTTTTGGTCTTAAAACTACTAATTTAAAAATCTGGTAGCCTCTGGACCGGGAAATGACCAGGATTTTTTCCAACCCGGAAAAACGGAAAACGACAGTGAATTTAGTAGTTGAACAAATGCTAACGTCCTCTTGAAACTATTATTATATATATTATATATATGATATATATTATATATTATATATATTATAAACTATTCTCAATTTAAAAATAATTATAAATAAATAGACTCATAACTAAACTCTTTCATTCAATTTTAAATTATGAACGTTCAAATATTGTATCAGTTTTAAATATTCCATTTTTAACCCATTGTGAATTGAAATTTTTCAATTAGAAAAAGCATTTTTTTCAATATTTAGCAGTATTTGGCTGTTTATTTAAAATGAGCAATTATAAATCAAATATTCAAAACTAAACAATTTCAAAGTGATTTCTTTCAAAAAGAAAGTCTTGAATCGATAACATTTCAGAGTGCAAAGCCTAACCTTTTAATGTAAGAAGTCTGATTGTTTCAGTTTGTTGAATTTTAAAATTGCAAGTGAAAATTTTTAATTTTTATCTAGCAATAACAACTGAACAACTATTGATTGGAAGTAGTATAGTAAGGCGGTTTCTGGTGATAATCACCTGCTAAAACAGTTTTCGATAAGTTATCGACAGTTGGTAATTCGGTCGGTAAGGTAGACCACTGACATACAGTTATCTGTAAGTTACCGGCATTCGGTAACTCGGTCGGTAACGTAGAGCACTGACACAGATCCATGACGCTGTTGGCAAGGTGGGTAACTGTTTTACCGACCGAGCCCGCTCAAAGTTTTATGTAGTTGGCGCTCGTGGGATCGGGAATTCCCCTGAATTCTATGAGTTTCTGGAATTTGTAAGACTCTTGTTCGTTGAATTTTTCAGAACTTTCGAACTGGTCAGTAAACAGTGACCGAAATTTCTAGAAAGCTGGAGTTTGGTTCGGGATTCCCGTGAGTTCTCGAGCCTTCTAGAAACATAGTTGGCTTATGTGAGCTAGGGGATTCTCGAAGGTCCTAGAAACTTTGACCTAATATTACCTATAGGTAAAATGCTTATTTATCTAGTGTTAATAGAAACAAGATTGCGAGAAGTTTTGAAAATGCAACCCAACGTTGTGTTTACAGCTCTGAAATTTGATTGCAACCCAACGATGTTTGAATAAAATCCAACGTTGGAAATGCAGCCCAACGATGTCTGTGATTGTTCATCGCTGAGAGTAAACGATACTTGGATCCAGAATTTAACCCAACGATGTTTGGAATATTCGCCGCCGGAAATAAAGTTACCGAATGAAATTTGAAATAAACTTAATTAATTCTTAACTAACTAAATGGGTTTGAATAAATATTCACTCGATGTAAAATTAAATGTCTGATTTATTTAAGGAAAAAGACTAAGTATAATTTTACACGAGAAAATCTTAACCTATAATATCATAAACGTAAATGTAGTTAAAACATAAATTCACAACGGTTTTAAAAATCTTTCAGTGTTGTGTTGGTCAAGGAAGTATCCGTAGTATCAATACTTTCAGTTGTACCATCGTCATTGGTTCTGCTTCCAGAGTAATGCCTGATAGTTGGCTGATCCCGAGGAGACAAGCACCAGGTCTTGAGAGCAACAGTATTTCGAACTGCACAACTTGCATTCCAGCATTGGAGGTGGTGATTGCATCTTGTTCAAACTGTGCCGTACAGTTTTTTTAGCGAAGGACAGCCCAGATCTTCTAAATTATATACGTTTTGCACGTACTGAGCCATCCATTTTTCTTTTTCGAGTCCTTTGACGTAGACTGCACGAGCATCACGTTTTCCAAACGAACGTCCACAGAGGCCTGTTTGAGAAACTCATTTTGTTTTAAGCAGTCAATGACACTGAAAGGAGCATATTCTTTGAAATCACTTTTCTTCATCATTGGTTCAGGCTCTTTACCGTAGTAGGCTGCCTGAAAGTTTGCATACATCTCATACAGTAGCGCAAACTGATTATGACCAAAGTCCAGATTCAAATTACCGTACGGATAGTACTGTGAATTAAGGAATACCTTGACATTGGTTATATTGCAATGATCGAAGTGATTAGCATATCTGGGCAGCCTATCCTTTCCACCTGTCTGGAAACCTAGTATAATGTACCGCGGTTTTTCCAACTGAGTTGATGTTTTCACAGTCCAGATATGTCTTGAGGTGGTGGGAAGCAGGGGGTATTCATACAATTCCCATGAGCGAAAACTCATAGTTGTGAGAAAATATTTTTCAATAAAGTTCAGCAACTGTATCTTTTGCTGATCTGAAGCCATTACATATGGTATCATCCACTCCACTTTATGAACTGTGATCTTAAATTGCTCTTCGTTTCCTGGCTGTTGTCGTGCCTGAACAATGGCATTTAAGTCATTGCGCGATCTTGTCAGGACAAGTTCATGCTTTGCGTTTAACACGATCTTTCGATAGTCTTCAGCAAATCCCAGGATCATACTGAGTGGGATAGTGACATCAAAGTACCCCTCATCATTGGTAAGACGTTTTGTTCCTTCCGGGATGTCGAGCCATCCTGCATTCTCCATAAAATTAATTTGTCCAGGGATAAGTGAGACGTAGTTTTTTATGGTGCTAGTGAGACCGACATTCTTGCAACGATCAATCTCAATACCATTCAGTTCATAGCGAACTTCATCAAACAGATAGCAGATGGCATTGCTCACTAGTGTTGTAGCAGTAACAGCTGTAACTCCATCAGGCCTTGTTAGTCTGCCATACACATGCAGTGAACTCTTGCTGGGTAGTATACACAAATCTTGACGCTGGACAGTAATTCTAATTTCATCGCCGTTGTTGAATGATGATGCTTCATAAGGCTGATGTGCATGAATCTCATAGTGAGCTATAGACTCATCGAAGCTCACTGGTGCTTGAATGTTTAGTATTTCTTCCATTTTTGTTGCAACAATGAGAGATGATGAATATCTTGAATGGGCGCTTCAGTTTATTCTTCCACTAGGTTTGATCTTCAGACCAAGCTGTGTCAGAAAGAGCACGTTCTGAGGTGTTAGCGTCTTGCGTGCTGCTTATGAACTGGCTTGCATCTGACATGTTGACGCTCTTATATAGACTCCTTTGCGATTGTAAACGATATCCATTATGATGATTTGATGTGTAGTCGTATTGTTATAACCTCTCCTTGAAAATTTACCAAATCTTCGTCCTGATCAACAATGCGGAGCTGAATGTGATGTATTGTCTTCACGGCGATCGAAAGGTGAATGACGTGTGATGGTACTTCAACGATCTTATATCCTGGTGGTACAACAGGAAAAAAATCATGAATCGTGTGCACTTTGCGATTGTTGATGTAAGCTCCCGTAGTGGTATTGCACTCAACTCGTAGAGCGTTAACCTTAAGAATAGTCACAGGTAGATCAGAAGTATGAGTCTTATTGGCTTTGAGAACACGTGGTCTGAATCCCAACAATCGTCCAACAGAATCGTCTGGTTGAAAGTTTACTTCACGATCACACTTTATCTTGCTGCGCAATGTCTCATTATTTGGCTTAATGTTAATTGTAATGCCATCAATGGTTAGACCCTTCTGGATGTAACTATCAATATCTTCAATCTCGTAGCTGCCAGTAGGTATGGTCACTACTTGATTACCGACATAGATTTTATTCTTTCCAGTGTCAACGTTAGGAATCGCATTGAATGTAAGCAGTTCAACGAGTCCAAGTGCGTAGTTCTTATGAGAAGAGAGTTCTATTGGTGGAAAATACTCTGCGTCTAGCACAGAAGAGTTTCCTGTTATCGTGAGAGTAAATGATTCATTCATGATGATGTTCTTCTCCGTACTGACTCCATTCAGTTTATCATACACTCTTATATAGACAGTATTTATCTTCTATATGTAGCTGGCCACATAGAAATTTTAAGAACAAGTGTCCGCATTCAACACTGTAATAGTCCTGATATCTGTCATGATTGTACTTTATTAAGCTACCAAGACCGAGGTAATCTACAAGATCCGATGGCGGACGAAGATTACCGAAACTATCAAAGTATAGGACATTATCACCGATCTTTCTATAGGTTACCCAGTGGGTACTAGGGCCGTCACTATCATCAAGATTGACAATAGCTGATTCAATTTTGTTAGGTCCCTTCACTGGTAGTTGATTACGCATAAATACTCCACGAAAATGTGGAGTCTTTAGAGCTTTAGCATACTTGAACAGATCGGTATCAGTGAGTGCATGGTGAGGTAGCTTCACTACAAGTTTTTTGATGCCGGTCGTAGACGAAGTCCCTGTCCTTTTTTATAAGGTTTCATATGAAGACCTAATCCTTTTCTGTAGGGTTTGAGGTGTAAACCTCTTCCTAAAGCAATATCCTCCATTGAATTGTTATGACGTTAAGCTTCTGCCAGTTGTTGTTTGGCTGCGCTAGCATCGTTTACCGCCTTAGCTACACCTGCTGCTCCACCAGTGAGAGCTCCAAGTGCACTGAGTCCAGCGAAAATTGGAATCAGTGGCAAAACACCACCAACCTTTGGAGGTATTGGCAGGATACGTGGATTTTGGACTTGATGTTTATCACCTACGCTTTTGACAGCTTCCCGTGCACCTCTGATTGCAGACTTGATGGCCACTTTTGCATCACTACTTCGTTTCCTCTTCTTTAAACTGGGTTTCTTCTTTGAATTGACCTTCTTTTTTGAAATAGGTTTCTTCTTCAACCCCATACCGAGTTTCGCCTTAGCATTCATCACGTTAGTTATTGCTAGTGCTACCGCATCCTCATTAATTCCAGCGTCTTTGGCAAAGACACGCTGCCAAGCTCTACTGGCTAGTACACGATCTGCAGCGTTTCTCGTTTCAACGCATCTAAAGGATTGACACCAGGATCACCTCTAGCAAGTCGTTTGGCTAGCTTAGTACCTGGACCACAGTATTGGTAGCCAGGCAAGTGCAACTCAAACGGCAACTTGTTGATGACTTTGTTGATTAATCCTTTACCTCGATGATGATGATTGAGTGACACTTTGTTCGCTTCACGGTGCACAATCATTCCACACTCTACGGAGGTTAGAACGCAACTGATGTGAAAGCTATATAAGGGCTGTATTTATAGCTTTCACAACAGTCGAGATCAAGATGCAGTTCAAGACACAGCCTATTGAACTTTCGGTCGTTAATTTTGACACCCTTGTCCAATCAGAAGAGAAGAAGGTGAAACGCCATGGCAGTCTACTACCAGACAGCATTCGTGCAGTGTTTTGTGGACCTTCAAATTGTGGCAAAACAAATACATTACCCAAACGGTTTGAAATTTGATAATGTCTACATCTACTCAAAATCCCTCAAACAACCAAAATATAAATTCTTGGAGCGTGTGTTAAATAATGTAGACGGCGTTGAATATTTTCCTTTCGATGAGCATGAAGAAGTAATACAACCAAGTGAAGCTCAAACAAATTCTATAATTGTATTTGATGACGTGGCCTGTGAGAAACAGGATAACATTAGAGCCTTCTTCTGCATGGGTAGACACGCTAATGTTGACAGTTTTTACTTATGTCAAACCTATGCTCGAATTCCTAAACATCTAGTTCGAGATAGTCTCAATCTGTTGATACTTTTCAAGCAGGATGAAAGAAATTTGAGACATGTGTATGACGATCACGTGAAAACTGATATGAGTTATTCTCAATTTCGAGATTTATGTTCAGCATGTTGGAATACTGACAAGTATGGATTTGTTGTCATTGACAAGGACAGCGATCTCAATAAGGGTAGATACAGAAAAGATTTGACTGTTTTATCTCTCTATAAATACAAGTTATGTGGTAAAAATCTTATCATTATGTATTGAGACATTCACACGTCAACATGTCAAAGTTTCACAAAGAGAAGGAGGTTCTCCGTCAAATCGCAAAAGCTAGTAAGGCGATGCGACATAAACATCGAATGCTCAAAATGGGTAAAGAAGAAACTGAAAAAATAATGAGTGAGACGTTTAAGCCAATCGTCATGCCACTACAGAAACGGGTTGATATATGTAATCCTTCAATCAAGAGAGAAGTTGAAAAAAATGAGCATGAAACGAAGAAATATGAAGAGGAGGAGGAGGAGGAGGAGGAGAATGATAACGCTTCCTTCATGACAGCTGATGGAGAAGAAGAGCAAGATACAACTATGCTTGAAGATGATGCTACAACTAAGCCTGCTAATAATTATGAGCAATTGACAAACAAGTTTCTTAGAATGCTGCAACAAAATAGAAAGCAGTATTTGGATATGGTTTATGGGGTGCGTAAGTTCAGTGATAGCAGCCTTATGATTGGTGATAAACCTATTAGTTTTGAGGGACAATATACTCACGTTAATGGTAAGCAGTATCTGAAAACCGTTGGTCTACTTGAACTGCTATTGAGAAACACTCCGGAAGAGTCATCTATAAGCAATGATGATCTAAACAATTATAAGGAAATATTAATTGCTACAAATGCACATAAGAAGCGGTACAGCTCAACTGAACCTATTCGTACCAGCCGAGATATCAAGTACAAGAACTTTATTGCGAAAATGTTCAACGTATCACGCAGACGATCCTCAACTAGTGAAGGTTCCCTACCACAGTTTATGGCAGCAACAAAAGTGTAAAGACTGATTACATCTACTGGGATGACCCTAACGAACTAGTTGATCGTCTTCGTCTACTCCTAGCGTCTCAGGCAGCTGGCAATCCGAGTCACAACAATGAAATTATATCAATTATTGAGGAACTGCGGGAAGCTGAAATCATATATTAGGAGTGTACTCATAACGCTATCGTCAGTATCACGATGAGTGTCGATGTGTTTGGACGTCACCTGGATCGAACCAATTCAGCAAGCCGTGGGCCGCCTGGTGTTGGATTCAAGATTACCTCCGACGGCCATTACGACGTAGACGGCAAACGACTTTGTAACGTTAGTGAGGCCAAAGAACAATACGACGCAGTCAATTTGGGACTTGTGCAGCATATTGTACAAAACGAGATACGTACAGTGTATCAAGTCACATCATCTATTCTATCAGAGATTTACAATAATAATTTAATGATACTTTCACTCGAAGAATCAATCAACGAGAAACTGGAAAACCTGCAGATTGACACCCAACAAGATTTGTCAGTCCGTAACACTGAACTCATTGCTCAGTTGTACGCTCGATTAAACGCACTCGAGAATGGACAACGAGAAATTGGCAGTAGTCACAGAACTGCATAAACCTGCTGGAAAGAATTATCCACGTCGTCGCGTGCAAATGCGTGGTATAGACGAGACGTGGCAGGCAGATTTGGTTGAAATGCTACCCTATGCCAATGAAAATAATGGCTACAAGTATTCACTTACCATCATAGATATTTTCTACAAGTACGCATGGGCTGTTCCTGTTAAAAGCAAGAGTGGACCAGATGTCACTTCAGCAATGCAATCTATACTTGTGCAGGGTCGTGTACCAAAAAACTTATACACACTGATGAAAGCAAAGAATTTTATAATTCACATTTCAAAAAACTTATGCAACGATACGGCATTAATATCTACTCAACGCATAGTAATCTGAAGGCATCAATCTGTGAAAGATTTATTCGCACACTTAAAAATAAGATGTGGCCACAATTTAGCTTAAGAGGCAATTATAAGTCCATAGACATTTTACCTGCTCTGATCTCCAAGTGCAACAATACCAATCATCGCTCAATCGGTATGAAGTCAAAAAATGTCACTGCCGAGGATGAAGAAGAGCTTATGCAACGCTTAAAAAAACTACGAAATATACCTAGGAGAAGGGCAAAGTTCAAAGTTGGCGACAGAGTTCGAGTCAGCAAGCACAAGCATGTCTTTGACAAAGGATACACTCCTAACTGGACAACAGAGATATTCACTGTGAATCGGGTTATTTCAACGAATCCAGTGACGTACAGAATCAAAGACTATCAAGAACAACTTATCGCTGGCGGATTCTATGAACAACAACTTCTCAGAGTTAAGCATCCAGACGTATATATAATGGAGAACGTACTTTTTTTCTGTAGGAGAGTACATAAAAGCTTCTCTTGGCTAGAACCCGGTGGTTTCAAGTGTTCTGCACAGAATGGTAAGTCATTATGCTGATCATGAAGCTCGGGTGGATAGTACAAATCAACTTCTAGTATATAACCAACGGGTGGATCATCTGGTACCTTAAAATCAAAATTTATCAAATCTGTGACCCACTCGAAACCACCGTATGGAAGAGGTTGTCCCATCGCCCAACCGTACAGGTTATTTGCATCAAAGTATACAATGTAGATAATCTCCCTACTTTCATTGAAAACTGCCATATATTTGTTGTTGGCAACGGCATAGCGGCATACCCCACTCCGTTTGCCTTGCTCCATTATCAACAACATATCAATATCAGTGAGGAGTTCCAACCTAACATTTGTATATTTAAGCATGGCGTCCCATGTAAAGCCAGGAGTCGTGTAGTAGTGAGTTGGATCAAGTCCATACGCCTCGAGACACTGTTCCCGGAAACTTTCGCAGACATCAGCCAGGAGTAGGATGTCCGTTTTCATATACAGCTGGACATATTCACCTAGAGTTTTTACATCGAATGCACACCATACCTGCTGTGCATGTTCATAGTCCTCATCAGATATTGATGAATCATTTAGAGTACTGTAGAATTTTTCCTTTGGTGGAAGTTGATTTTCCTTTAATTTATCCCTCGAATCCAGGTATTCATAAGGAAGAACACCCTTCCTCGTGAGAAGTTCAATTTTTTCTCTTTCAGTTCCAGAAAATACTGAATTAACAATTTTATACTCGATGAGAATAAAACAAAACGAGTCTATGAAACGCAATTTGATATGAGTATCTTGAACAAACTTGGTAAATGAGATGTACTTTTCTTTATTCAATGCTAAAACTTTCACTTTACCATCGAATTGAGTAGCAATGTCGCGAACGATAAAGTGAGCATCGTAACCACTCAAGTTGTGAAATACAACAGGTATAATGTGTGAGTCTTGATAAGCTAAATTACAATGTTCGTGAGCGGCACCTCGGAAAATACCTGTTAAATGACAATGATTGCGCACTTTTTTCATCGGAGGATGTAGGGGCTTATTGCAAATGTGACCAGTGGTGGCTTCTATGAAGGCTTCTTGTTGTTTCGGTGTCAAGTTGTCCATGGGAACTGCAGAGGAAAGTATTTCATGGCAATCTTTTGCTATTTGCTGCAACTCCAAAGCAAACCACTTTGCAGGTTCCACATCCTCTGGACAGGAGTTGTAGAATGATAGTGCGTCGTTATAACTACACTTGAAATAGTAGCCAATGTCGAACACCTAATGTTTTTGGAAAACTGTAGTCATAGACTTTTGTTTTAGAACTTTTCTTCAAAAGGTTTTAGCAGAGACTCACAGTCAGCATAAATGATGAAGGGCACTTTCTCTCGGTTTTTAAAGTTTTTAAATTCCAGAAAGTTTCTTCCAGGTTTTTCAAGCACAACTTTAAAATGATTCAATTTCATACAATCTTCGCTGTGTGAAACCAGCTTTTCCATACTTGCAAAGTAGTGCAAGCACCGATCGCAGATGTATTTCCTGTTTCTCTTCGCAGATAGTTGACTACTGACCAATCGAGAAAGATCCTTGATCCAGACATAATGGAAGTTAAATGATTGGATTCAATCACCCTGTTCAGCTCCTTCTTCTTCTTCATCACTGCTGTCCTCATTCATATATTCCTCTTCTATCCGAAGAACGTTCACATGTTCCTCTTTCTTGTGTGAAGTTAGATGTAATGGTACAACTAAAAATTTCTATTTTTTCTTGATTAAGCCATAGACATTAACGGAGATAATATTTTGTGCTTCGAATTTGGACACATCTTTTAGCGCAATAGGAAACTTGATTCCAGAAAAGTCTAGTTCATATTTATAAGTTTGATAGCTGGACACAAGATGAGGATTATATTGGTTCTTATTGACTGGTTGTATTGCCGATAATAAAGCCCACTTAAAGCACGCATTGTCCTCATTCTTCACGTTAATACAAGCTTTTTTCTCCTGGATTGACTTTGGAAGTTCGATATAGGAGCTACCTTTCATGGGGTTCAACTTATTGATGTTCACTTCTAAATTCAAAATGGAGTGCAAGGTCCATCCCGAATCTTTCTCTTGAAACTCCTCCATCTCTTTTAGGATATGTTATCTGACATAGTTATCGAACCAGAGTTTCCTATTTGTAGACAGATATATCTCTTCATTTTTTGATTTAAAATTCTTATCGTCAGGCGACTCCTTACCAATCTTCAGATAATATGTGTTGAGAACAGCGTTGATTTTCAGAGCATAATATTCGCGCAGAATCTTGTATACCTCTACTGTAAATAAAGTTTCAGCGTCGTTGAGAAATGCAAGAACGTCCTTGTGTACCAGATTGACGACCACACATGTTCGAATTCGACTATTGAACGCTTTATCGACATCAATCCACTGCACTCGATTTCCAATCTCTTCACGTTCTGATTTTTTATTCTGAACACCGCCTCCTTTCTTTTTTAATAAATCAAAATGAGCTTTAAAGCATACCAAATTCTCTACAAGATGTAGACATTTCCGTTTTCGATTTATATTTAATAATCTTCTATGCAACTCTATCCTCACGGTCTTCAAACATAGCTGACATTCATTTCTACATCGGTTCACCTTGTCCAGTGGTTTGTAGCCAGTGGACAGCATCAAATTTAAAGCATCCTCAATGGTACGAACAAGTTTCGCACACTTGTCGAGCAGCATGCTTGAACTAAGTGTAAATGCTACTATAAAAGTCACTACAAAGTCACTATAAGTCGCTATAAAAGTTACTACCAAGTCACCATAAAAGTATGTGAACGAGACCCTAGGTCTATCAATCACGTTACTCCTTTTGCAATTCACCACTCTTCCACTTCACTACTTTCCCAGTTCACCATTTTTCTCTATTCTTGATCACTATTCACTTTTGATATCGATCTTCACTATTGTCAATAAACTGACTGCGCTCCGCTGGAGTGTCGGCTTTTATTAGTCACTATTCCCCACTCTACCTACCTTAGTAAAGGAGTCTCGAAAACGTTGAACATTCTGAAAACTTATATCAATCTTGCCAGAAGAATCATTGGAGGTTACACGTACAGTGTCGATGCTTCTGGCAAGTTTAACAAACAACATCGCGAAAGCAATATCCTAGCATGGGCCGAACCTTCTAGGGACTTCTATGGATCTTTCCAGCAAAATTGTTAGAGAGCACATATTCAGCATCGATGCTTCTGGAAATTTTGATGAAGAAAATTCCGGTAGATCTTTCCTGTATAGACAATACATCCAATCTTGATTTTTCTGGAAATTTCGATAAAGAAAATCTCTAAAACGATAGCCTCACATGCATCTAGAAACTTCGAGCAATCTTTCTAGAATGTATGTAGAGAGGGGGTAATTGTCTATAAAAACAGTGTCAGGTTGAAGTGACTTCAGTCTACCTTCGAAAGCTCTGCAAAATTCATCATCTGGTGAAAGTGAAACAGTAAGTCAAGAGAAAAAAGTATTTTTGAAAAAAATGGATCTCAAAGCCATTAACGAAATTGGTCGCATGAATAGAGTCATGCCTACGAAACCGCTATCCGAACTCACCCTGAAGAAGTATGCCGTTTTAAAAATTCGTAAAATTCAAAAAAAGTATGGTACCAGAATTATAGCTGAGCTAGAGAACCAGTTTGACGTCTTTTTACCCAGCAGAGTCAAGCAAATTCTTGAGGATGCAAGCTGTAAAGACACGTTCGAGAAAATAGAAGAAGCAGCCAAAACCAGAAAGCTCTATTTCCATTACTTCGGAGGACCCTACAATCTTTTTGAATTCCAATACGAGTAATAACTGTAATCTTCTTTGAAATTTTTTTTGGTACTATTGAAGGTTTTTGAATAATAAATTAACATTCAAACGTAAACCAGCTGTGTACTTATTTCTCTACATGTTAGTCAATTAATTTTAAACGCTTCGATACATTTAATTTTATGGAGGAGAAATAGTTGCATTCAAATTTTGCGCGCTTTCCGGATTGCTTAGAATGTATGTAAGTCGATCTATAAATTCCTTCAGCAAAATGATTTTATTCCTTGCAACGCTGTATTTTGAAAACATCGATGGGCTGAAATTCGAATTTCGTTTCTTACAATGCTGGATTTTGAAAACATCTATGGTTTGAAATTCGAATTTCGCGCGTTTTTTTCGCATTGCTAAAAATACATCTGAGGTAGACTTCAACTTCCTCCAGCCATGGAATTTTTTCCCTTTCAACGAAGGATTTTTTTTAAACAACGATGACTTAAAATTTAAATTTGATACATTCCGCACTTATGGTGCATTTATACGTCTGTCTGTCCCACCGATGCGGTGATAGAGATAGAGAGCGGAAATTGGACAAAAAGTACTTTCTATCTCTTTTACTCTTATGACTTTCTGCCTGCACAGGTCGGACGGACAGAGGTATAAATGCACCATTAGGCACCATCTACTACTACTATATACTACTATTTGTCTTTCATGGATGTGAACCACTACAATCATCAGTGGTGTGAGCATACCTTTAACTATACAGGGTGTTTTTTTTAACTTGAGACAACGAAATATCTCAAAAAATACGCATCCTACGGAAAAAATGTCTGAAATAAAAACTTTTTATTTTCGAGGGGGAAAAAAGATTTGTTAAAATTTACCCCACCCCCACCCCCAAAGGAGGCAGGGGTCGGGGTAACTTTGTAATTTCAAAAGACAACCCCAATTTTTTATCATAGATTCAGATTCTCCTTCACGAAATACGTAAGTTTTATTCCGAAAATTTGTTTCGATTCGCGATAGATGGCGCTGCAATTTCGAAAAACGAAATTGTTGACACTACTTTCAGCTCTACCCAAGAATAACGACGCGGACGTAGTAGTTGTCTATTCCCTTCGGGGTGCTTAATTTCGGTGAGTCCCCTTGCCTCTCACCATCCATCGGGGTGCTTGATTTCGGTGAGTCCCCTTGCCTCTCACCACCAAAGTAATGAAATAAGGTAATGAGGAAGTACAAAGACACCCAAACCAACTCAAACGAACGTGACCAACATCAATAACCCAAACGAAAGCAACCAACACACCCAAATCAAATGAACAGAATCAACCTTCCTAACGAATAAACGTTAAGCACGGACAGACGCGGTTATCGCTCGGCCGGAATGACGTCGAGGATTGTAGACAGTGGAGACTCGATGATATGTAATGTCTACATCCAAAATCGACTGTCGTCAACCAACTGCATTCGGGAATGGTTTCCGACAGTTTTGTCACTTTTACTGTCCCGTTGCCAAAAGTTCAAGCACCTCGGTGGATGGTGAGAGGCAAGGGGACTCAACGAAATTAAGCACCACGAAGGGAATAGACAACTACTACGTCCGCGTCGTTATTCCTGGGTAGAGCTAACAGTAGTGTCAACAATTTCATTTTTCGCAATTGCAGCGCCAGCTATCGCGAATCGAAACAAATTTTCCGAATAAAACTTACGTATTTCGTAAAGGAGAATCTGAATCTGTGATAAAAAATTGGGGTTGCCATTTGAAATTACAAATTTACCCCCACCCCTGCCTCCTGTGGGGGTGGGGGTGGGGTAAATTTTAACAAATCTTTTTTCCCCCTCGAAAATAAAAAGTTTTTATTCCAGACATTTTTTCCGTAGGATGCGTATTTTTTGAGATATTTCGTTGTCTCAAGTTACAAAAAACACCCTGTATAAGAATATACTCATCTGGCAGTGGAACTCCGATACCCTGTTGAAAGTCGAACTGACCTCTTTTTCTAAAGTGTGGAGATAGAAAGAGAGGTTCGTTCGATTTTGACTTCGAAACACTATCGGAGTCCCGCTGCTGGTTTCAGTTTGCTATAACCTTTCTATTTTGTCTTTCTTGAAAACTTGATCAGATTTATTTCTTTAAATAATCAGTATTATTATTACTCACTTTCTTCTTCTACACTAAATTAATTATTTAAAAAAATTGAATAGGGTTTCTTAAAAATAGAACAAAAGTGACACTACCACATTTTAATTTCTGGGTTTTTATTTGTTTCCCCTTATAACTACATGTTCATACAATCTCAGAAAAAGCAATTCTGTTTCAACGAAAAACTTTGTTGAACAAAACAATACTGTTGAAGGAACGAAATGTCTTTAAATTAAACAGGTATAAGAAGCAGAAGAGAGTACGCTGATCAAAATAAGTTTTGTCTCACTTTGAAACGAATGCGTTGAATTAAATCTTTTTTTTATCAGAATGAACTGTTTGAAATTCTGAATGCTCTATGAATTGAATGTACATTCCTCGTCAAATGAAAAAATTTATTTCAACTAAAAGTAAATGTTTTCACAATTGTGATAAATGACTACCAACAATTTATCAGTTTCATCCGTTCATTATTGAAGCATTCAGAATTCCATTTATTGATACACCTTTAAATTAGATAGATATAAGAAACGGAAGAGAGTACACTGATAAAAATAAGTTTTGTTTCAATTTGAAACCAATGCGTTGAATTAAATCTTTTTTTTATCAGAATACAGAATTCGGCTTATGAACTATTTAAAAGTTTAAATGCTCCAATATGAATCAAATATATATTTTTCATCAAATCAGAAAATTTTATTCCAACTACAAATTAAACGTTTTCACCATTGTAACAATTAAATGACTTCCAACAATTTAGAATAAGGTATATTTATTCATTATTGCAGCATTCAGATTCATTATTGGAGTGTTCAGAGATTAAAATGAAAAACGCAAAGTTTAAAACTATTTTCCAATATTCTAAAATCGAAACCTTGAATTAATGGTTTTTTTATAAAAATACACAAAACTGTTTATGAACTGTTGGAAATTCTGAATGCTTCAATATTAATTGAATGTATATTCCTCGTTAAATGAAAAAATTAATTTCAACTAAAAATTAAATGTTTTCACAATTGTGATAAATGACTAACAACAATTTATAAGTTTCATTCGTTCATTATTGGAGCATTCAGAATTCCAATTATTGATACATGTCACATATCCATAAACAATGACTATATTTAGGTAATAAAATATTTGATTGGTTTGCCACGACCGAGTGATTGTCTTTCAAGCTTAATCGGTTTGATAGACAAATCATCAACTTTTTTCTTTTTCAAACTTTTTTCCCCTCCTCTTTCAAGTTTGTTTTTCTTTTCTTTTTCACTCTCAAAATCTTTTTCAGTAAATTCATTATGAAAATCAGTATCAAAAATGTCAGATAGATCAAGAGCCTCTTCTAAAAGTTTATGTGCTTCCAAATTGTCTATATCAAACATTGGAATGTCTGATGAACCCGTATGGCAATCACACGATCGTGGTTCATTTAATTTTGGAGGACGGGGAGCTTTTGATTTCTTATCATCACTTACGTGAGACGTTGCAACCTTAGAGGGATTTTGATGAGACCCGATGTTCAATCGTCGTTTTTGTGGTAGCCATGTTCGTGAGCCACATGACGATTCTTTCAATTAATGCCCGTGATTCCTTTCTCAGAAGCAGCCCTATCCGACTTCCAAGCTTTTGCATGGATGGCATCCGTAATTATATGTGACGTGCGCCGAAGAAAGGGGGCTTACTCTAGAAAACCAGATTTTTTAGGACGAGCGGTCGAAGTCGACCCGATAGACGCGACTTTTAGGAGAGAGGGAAGACCACGAAATATTCCCTTTCCGCTTGCCACTACATTCTCACGCATATAGCGGCGCTGCTCACGCACGGTGTAATAGATGAGACGCGGAGATGTAGTGGTGAGTGGTGGGAGGTGTTTCACGGAATCTCGAGTTCTCGAGCGAAAGCGCGATTTCTCGGGTACCTATCAACTCAATTATTAGCAATAATAACGCTCAGAAATTTTTTTCGATGGTTTCATTAAAAAGAGCAACTCAAAAACTATCGAAAGGTGTAAAAACCTCGATTTCGATTTTTTCAGAGTAAGCCCCCTTTCTTCGGCGCACGTCACATATACTTCCAAGTGGTAGTACCAAAAAGATCCGACAGAGAGCGCCACTACTGCTTCTACACAGTTTAACAGTATCTGTTATGGGATAATAATGTGAATAACTAAAATAATGTTTTTTTTTCGCTACAAAATAAATGTTGAATCTATTACAATAGATTCATAGACTTTCGATAATAATTTTTAGGAAAAATATCTAAGGAATAAGTGATAGCGATAGAGAAAATAGTTAAAAATACATATGGTTTTCCACACAGTCTCAAAGTATGTATTATAAAGATTGAATTATTAATAATTGATGATAATGTAATTACCTGACGGAATAATTCACCTGGAAATATAATTTCAAAATTAATTTACATAATTAAAAAATAATTGATGGTTAGTAATATTAAGTGATATATGTTGTACTTAGAAATATATATGTAATTGTTTTTAAAAAGGTGTTTTAAATTTTTAGGTAGGAAAAATAATTTATTGGTGATAATATTATTTTTGTTGATAAATATCATTGATAAAATTACTATATTATTTGCAACAATATTATAACTAATCAATCACATTGATAAAAAATTATAATTTTTTATGTTTCATTCTTTACCGTAGCAAATATGTAGTGAATTATCAATTTATTTTAAAATTAACAGCATTGCTTTAGATAGTAAAATCACATTCAAAAATCACATTGATCGAATCAATCACATTTTGAAAGTCGTATTTGTTGTAATAAATATGATATTTTACATTTACTTTTTACATAACACATATTTTTAATAAATAATAGCAGTAAAATGCTATACTTTTTTCAGTTTTATAGCTAATAAATCACATTCTAATAGTCACTCGTCGTACTAAATATTAAATTATGACAAGTTTTAGTCTTCATACTCTTTGGGAAAATTCTCTCTAAAAACTGGATAAGCACTTAATTAAAGCTCTTAAAATTACAATCAATATTAAATTACTTCATTTGGCAAATAAAATTGCTTAAGTCATTTATTCAGCAAAGTGTTCAGTTTGCTTAAGTTGTGCAAAGCTTTGCCGTTTTTTTCTTCAGAACGCTTACTTTCTTTACGCTAGCCATCTCTTGCTTAGCAAATTTCCGCATGCAATTAAAAGTCTTTTTTTGAAATTTTAGAATTCCAAATTTGGGAAATTTGGTGGGGTTTAAAAATTAGAAGTTCAATTTTCCAAATTGGAACCCCTGCAATTTTGTTATAATTTCCAATTTTTCAAATCTGGTAATTTCAAAATAAATGTACAAACAACCCATTTTCGAAATTTTAGATCGGATGTGTGGTAAATTTGGTAATTTCAAAATTTATAGTTTGGTTGCTAAATTTAGAAATTAATATAAAAAATGGCAAAAAAGTTATTCAAATCTAGAATTTGTTAAATTTGGTAGTTCTAAAGAAAATTTGCAACGATCGGGCTTTTGAAATTTTGGAATTTCAAATTTGGGAAATTTGGTAGTGTTTGAAAATTAAAATTTCAATTTTCACAATTGGTACCTATGCAATTTTTCTCTTAATGAATGGAAACTCACAGGAAAATTTTAACAGTTAAAAAAAAAGTTTTGGTCGTACCAGGAAGTTTTTAAAACTTGCTAAATTTTCGAAATTTACTTTTTTTGGTACTAGATAAACACCGAATTCCTTTTTTGTAAATTTAGTTATTTTTTTTTCTATAGTTCGTCTAATTGATAAATTAAGAATAGATACATTATTTGGAAAAGAACCCAGTTTTGAAATTTTAGAATTTCAAATTTGTCAAATTTGGTAATTTGGCAAAAAAGTACAGTTTTTAAAATTTAGAATTTGTTAAATTTGGTAATTTCAAAGAAAATTTGCAAAGATCAGGCTTTTGAAATTTTAGAATTTCAAATTTGGAAAATTTTAAAATTTGGTACATTTGAATTTTTGCAACCAGATAAACATAGCGTTTATAAATAAATTTATATGAAATCCAGTTTTAAAATTTCAGAATTTCGAATTTGATAGATTTGGTAATTTCTAAGTTCAAAAATGTAAAATTTTGTACAATCAGAAATTTTTTATTCTTTCATTTTGGTTTTTAAAATTTTTTTAATTTAATTTTTAAAATTTAGAATTTCAAATCTGCTAAATATGGTATATTTAAAGAAAATTTGCCAAGATCGCGCTTTTGAAATTGTAGGATTTCAAATTTGGGAAATTTGGTAATTTCAACATTAAAAAATTTGGTACACTTGAATTTTTTTAACTAGATAAACGTAGCTTTTATAAATGAATTTGCTGGGAATTCAGTTTTGAAATTTTAGAAGTTCGAATTTGGTAAATTTGGTGATTTTTAAATTCAAAAATTTCAAATTTGTTACATTTAGAAATTTTGTATTTTTTTTTAGATCAGACAAACATAAAATCTATAAATAACTTTGTAGGCAATCCTGTTTTGAAATTTAAGAATTACAAATTTGTTAAATTCGAAATTCAAAAATTTGGTATATTGGAATTTTTGCAACCAGATACACATAGTGTTTATAAATAAATTTTGTAGGTAATCGAGTTTAAAAATTTTAGAATTTCGAATTTGGTCATTTCTAAATTCAAAAATGTCAAATTTGGTACCTTTAGAAATGTTGTACTTTTTGTTTGAGACCCGATAAACATAAAGTCTATAAATAAATTTGTACGGAATCCATTTTTCAAATTAAGTAAATTGAGTAATTTCTAAATTCAAAAATGCCAAATTTAGGACATTTAGAAATTTCGTATTTTTTTGCGTTCAGATAAACATAAAATGTATGAATAAATTTGTAGGGAATCCAGTTTTGAAATTTCAAATTTGGGAAATTTGGTAATTTCGAAATTTAAAAATTTGGTACACTTGAAGTTTTGAAACTAGATAAACATAGCGTTTATAAATAATTTTCTAGGAAATTTAGTTTTGAAATTTTTGAATTCCGAATTTGGTAAATTTAGTAATTCCTAAATTAAAAAAGGTCGGTAAATTTGTAAATTTTTCATTTTTTCGCAATCAGATAAACATAAAATGTATAAATAAACTTGTAGGGAATCCAGTTTTTAAATTTTTGGAATTTTAAATTTGGGAAATTCGGTAGTTTAAAAATTTGGTACATTTGAATTTTTGCCATACCGTTCATAAAAATGATGGCACTTTTCTTTATTAGGGACATCGTACCCCAAATCACAATTCGGTACGATACACCTGTGCCCAACCATTTTCAGTTTGCAAAAACTTCCACTAAGTATTTAGAAACAATATTGTACATGTCACATCACTTAACTATTGTCAATAAAAAATAATTTTAATACTAAATATTAATATTCAATAAGAGCCCATAACAGATACTGTTAAATTGTGTAGAGGCAGTAGTGGCGCTCTCTGTCGGATTTTTTTGGTACTACCACTTGGAAGTATATATTTACGGATATCATTTCATGGAGTCGGATAGGGCTGCTCAGAAGTGATGCTGTCTGTGATTTTACTGGCTTCGGTGAAAGATGCATAGGAGCAATCATCGTTGTCGTCGTCCTGTTCGAGGATGATGGGATCATAACCGTAGTCGTGGTCGTCTTCGTTAACGTCATCGGCGAGGACGACATTGTTGATATCAAAATTGTTAGTTGTGTGTCTGGTGCCTTTTCTTTTGGCTCATATTTGATCTCTACAGCAACCTGAAACATTAATATTACACATATTATATTACTATATTATATTTGAAGCAAAATGGGTTTAAGTTTCATAACCTCAAAATTCAATCTCTTACATTTCATTAAATGCATATTGAGAATAGATATTTTTGTTTGGCAATCGTCAGTACAATGAAAGAGATTGAATCTTGAAGTTGGATCTAGAGCCCAACACTCTTGAGTGTAATAGAATAATGAAAATAATTACCTGAATTGGATTAACCAGGTCCTGACGTAAAGGGAGCGGCAGATGAATATGTATGTGTTTAACATACTCTTCACAGACAGTAGCAGATTTGAGGTGTGATATGTTAGCCGTCATACTGCTATTAGTGTACACACATAACACTGACAGCTGACCAGAACCTAAGCGCAACTGAGCCGCTGACCGCAGAAATTCATATATATCACGGTCGTATACACAGGTCCGGGAACTCTCGTGGTGGGGAAAGTTCCCTTATTGAAGCTTCCGATTATTTCACAAAGTTGCCACTTCCGGTAGTGGCATAATAGTAGGGTAGAGAAAGTGGCGGTTTAATTTGAAATTTCAGTTTCATGAAGTCAATTTAATCCAGAAATATTCAATAATTTGAATCATTTGGTTGCATTTTTAAATTAATGAAAATAATAAACACATATTGATGCTGAAAATCATATGATTTAAAGTGAGTTGCATGAAAATGATTTTGGAAAATATTACTATAGTGCAACGAGTTGCGTTAACACTTGAACAAATTTGTTTGTAATTATTTTAAAATTTTATATTTGTCTAATAAAATATTACTGTCAATAATAAATGTAAATCATGAAAATTGTAGAAAATATTACGAAAAATATTATTAGTGGGAAAATAAATATATATTGTTATATAAATACATACTTGTATGTAATATTTTAGGATCAAGGCAGTATTTAATGCCGTAACTCAGGTCCCTAGTAGAGATGGGGAGTGACGTCAAATGACGCCGACCGCTTCAGTCATCTGACCGATTTCCCGTCATCTGACTGTCTGACCGGACATTTTGGAAAAAGTGGAAATCATCTTATAAATAGTTATTGGAATGTTCTTTAATGAATGGTGTAAGATGAAAACTAATACGGAACAATTTTTTATGAAATTACAGGCTGTTAATCTCTTCAGACGGACAATTTCTTCGATTTGCGTGATTGTAGTCAAACATAACCTACAAAAATCATTCGCAAATAAGTCACAAAAGTTTATGACAAATATGATTTGTTTCTTTCAGGAATAAATCTAATCAAATGACTGAACGCCAATTTGAATTTTACGTTATGGCATTTTTATATTGTTGTATTATATTGTGGATTACATTTATATCTATTATAGGGATCAATTTAGTGATAGGAAAGAAAACTGGAAACGCCAAAAATTACAAGTTGAAATAAAAGGATGGAAAGGATAATTCAATAAACCTATCTGTTTGGTGGTGCTGTCAAAACCATATTATGGTTTTGATTGTAGTATAAGGCTTTTATTCTTCAAGTTTTTTTTTAGTTTCAAAGTTCTCAAGAAGCTGCACAAATGCGTATAGCTTATTCTTAACAAAATAGAGATACCTGGCCTCTCAGTGTATAATAATATTTATCATTATTACACTTAATTCTGTCGTTGAAAAATCAACTGTTTTGTAGAAACTTCAAACATTTTTTTTTCTTTCTTTCCTAAAAAACCTTTGCTGCTTGAAAATTCAAAAATTTTTGTGAAAATTCACCTCTTTAGGTAGAAAATTAACTTTGTTAACTGAAAATTTAACTATACATCTTTGTCTGAAAATTGATCGTTTTTAATTGAAAATCAACTATTAAATTTCTTATTGAGAATTCATCTTTTTTTGGTTGAAAATTTAAATACGTGGTTGAAACTCGAACTACTTTGTTAAAAATTAATTTTTTTGTTTGGAGATTCACCACTTTCATTGAAAATTCAGCTCTTCGATTCAAAATTAATTTTCTAATACAAATTTGTCTTTTCAGTATGCAATTAATCTTATTGGTTGAAAATTAATATTTTTTGTTAAAAATGTAATTATTTTGTTGAAAATTAAAAAGTTTTATGGATAAGTCATCCTTTTTGGTTGAATATTGTTCTTTTTGTGGGAAAAATATCAACTATTAGATGTTTTGTCAACTGAATTTAACTTGATTAGAAATTTGAAAATGTATCAGCCCGAAAATTTTGAGCTTATATGTTTAAAATAGCTTTTTGCAATCCCGAAATTTGAAGTTTTCTTTAAATTTTTAACACTTCAGTCTAATGATTTTGAATTTAAAAGCGTTTTAATTTGGATTTTCCAAAAATATAAAAATGCGTTATTTCGAGGCTCTCCAAAAACATTTTTACTAAACTACAAATTAAAAACTAAAAATATGTAAAAGCTTCAGCTATTCAAATTTAAGCTAATGATTAATTCCTGAATTTTAAACCAGGCTTTTCAATTAGAAATTCTCTCATTTCTGAAGTTTCATTGAAATCATTTTTTACACGTTTTTAATTTAACAATGCTTTGATTCTTAAGATTTTCATTCACATATTGTTTGATTTTGAACAAGTTATCTAAATTGTTAAGAAAAGAGAATCCTAAACTGCAATTTGAAGTGTTATGAAATTACAGTCGAGTAAGCACTTTTGAATTTTTTAAATGAAATAAAAATAATTTTGAATTTTGTTATCATGAAATTATTCTAATGTTAACCTTTTCCTACCTTGCAATTATTTAAGTATACAGGATTTTAATTTAAAATTGTACAATTATGAACAATTCAAATTTAAAACGACAAGAGGTTGAACTAATCGTCAACGGCGATACCACGCTGAAAACACCAGTTCCCGTTAGATCACTGAAGTTAAGCAGCGTTGGGCGCGGTTAGTACTTGGATGGGTGACCGTTCGGGGAATACTGCGTGTTGTTGACCCGTCGTGGGTGTGGTGGACCCACACGGTAGTATTTATCCACCTAGAAACACTACCCGAATCGGGTAGTGAGGCAATGAACTTTCGAGTTCGAAATGCTAATCAATTTTTTTTTTTTATTTTAAGAGGTTGAACTATTAATTTTAAACCATACGTTGTACAATTTTGAACGATTTAAATTAACCCCAAATAGTTTTGAATTTTGTTAAGATAAGATTATTCCAAACAAAATTTTATACCACTTATTGGATGATAAAACTCACAGAAAATCATCGTTTTGGCTTCTTTTTTTAAAAAAGTGTACTTTTTAGTTTTCAAGATTTGAAAACTGTTCATGTTTAATAGGTTATGTTCATTAACAGCAACAAGATACGATCACTTTTTACGTATTTATTCCTTTTTCCTCACTTTTTTTTAGAAAAAAAATTTCGTTTTACTAACAGAAACGTTTTTTGTCGTTTATATCTATGATATTTATTCAATTTTTCGCGTAATAACATGATTTCCACTTTTTCCACTTGTCCGGTAAGGTGACAGTCAGATTACCGGAAATCGGTCATCTGACGGTCACTCCCCATCTCTAGTCCCTAGTATTAAAGAATCAAATATTTAAATGTGAAATTTGAGAATTTTACAAGGATTTAATACAGTAACTCAGGCCCCTAGTGATAAATAATCAAATATTTAAATGTAAAATTTGAGCATTTCACAAGGATTCAATACAATAAGTCAGGTCCTCTGGAAATAAACAGTCACATATTTAAATGTAAAATTCGAGCATTTTACAAGGATTTAATATAATAATTCATGTCCCTTTTATTGAATAATCAAATATTTAAATGTAAAATTTGAGCTTTTTACAAGGATTCAATACAATAAGGGATTGAATTCCAGTTTACACTCTGAGGTTAGAAAACGTGTTTTGTTTATCTTTTCAAATTCAAATCCTACACTACTCGACACATACGCCACTACATACAGTGGTCAGTTTGCGAAACTTTCTGGCTTACGTTAGGGAACTTCCCCCCACCAAGAGAGCCCCCGGACCTGTGTATACGACCGTGATATATATATATATGGCTTCTGCGTCGAACCTGTGAGAAACGTATAGGAGTTTCCACAAGAAAACACTACTGGATATTTCTAGAAAAATATTGGCATCGATGTGTCCAGTTCAATGCACTAGGCCTTCGATGATGTGTTAAACATCCGATAAACTTATTCGAAAGAATGATTGGGGGTCTAAATTCATTGGGACTTCTACAAAATAATTCCATCTTTGTAAAATTGATACATAAATTATAAATCTTAGAGATTTCTGGAAAATCATAGAATTCAGGGGAATTTCCGATCCCACGAGTGCCAACTACATAAAACTTGTAGTTGTCTCGGCCGGTAAAACAGTTACCCACCTTGCCGACAGGTTCATGGATTCGTGTCAGTGCTCTACCTCACCGACCGAGTTACCGACTGCCGGTAACTTACAGATAACTGTGTGTCAGTTATCTACCTTACCGACCGAGTTACCGACTGTCGATAACTTATCGATAACTGTTTTACCAGGTGATTATCACTAGAACCCGCCTTACTATACTACTATTGGAAAAGCCTTCAAATTGAAAATGTAAACTCTAATTTAAAAAGTGTTTTATTTTAAATGATCATTTTAATAATGTCTGAGTTTAAATGGTTCTTACCTAAAATTGCTTCAAAATTATATAATTTTCAAATCTTTAAAATGTTTTGATTTATTCTTCCATTTAGAGTGATGTCCGCCAAATTATATTCATGGTTATAAATAATATTTATAACCACGAATAATAATTGGAAAACATCCATGATTCTTTCTTTCGTCGCCTGGCCATCCTAACCCTACCTGTCATTTGACTTAGAATAATTTGAGGCATGGCATTTAGTCCGAAAAAGTTAAAGTCCCTCTGACAATCGACAGCGCAAGCGCGTCTGCGGTTATCGATCACGCTTGTAGACATTTGCTTGGCGAAAACGCGCCAATGGTGCGAAACCTGTATCCAGAAGCATCGCGAAAAGATGCTCGCTTGTTAATTTTCGATCAGCGACCGCGGGCCAATACACACCAAATTACACCGTGAGAAGTGCGCCGCCGCCCGAGCTAGCCTTTAGGTATAGCGCGTTTCGAGACCGAGAGACACTTCTCCCCGAGTCCCCGTAGTGTGAACATCTCCGCTACTTAAGTAAACCCAAGTTTTTAACCTTACATTGCCTGCCTCATTTTTGGACCTCCTTTTTTCTAACACTCGTATGCCACCTCCACAGCAGCGTCACACCCGATCTCCGTTACGGAGAGGACTACTCCCGTTTCGGTAGCCATTGCCGTCAACGGAACAAACCCCATCTTCGCCCTGTACACCCTGTACCACCCGAACCGTTTTCCCCCGTCTTCGAAGCGACCCCCGTTACGGAGAGGATTACTCCCATATCGGCGGTAATCGCCGTGACCGCAGCGTCGCCCTGGACACCCCCCCGCCCCCCCGCTGTTCTCAAATAACCAGACCTTCCCGCACGAATTAAATAAAGTAATCCCAACTTTATTTAATTTTTAATCGAATAACTTTTTGGATCAGTCTCAACCCACAGACTGACCTCGAGAGCATGAAAAATGAGAAGTGGATTTATATGTAATTTCATTTAAAATTATTCCATTGAATAGTTCTGTAATTCAACTCATCCGTCATAATCATTTTGAACTTTTGCGGCACCAAATTTTAATATTCACCATATCGTTAACTCATCGAATTTTTCTCATAGCCGCACATTATAACTACTATCGGCGCAAAAATTAATTAATAATTAATTAAATAATAAAGCTTAAAAACTCAGCCAAAAAAAAAGCTAGATTAATAAGTAAATAGTCATTTGAGAGCTGAAAGTATTCCACGTAATTGAGCTTGAAGACGTTAATGTGCAAAATTTTTTTTGCTTTGCAGACTGAAGAACGTGAAAAAAAGTAAGGAATTTCGAGCACATTTAAGAAGAGTCAAGTTTAGAGCATTATTTCTTATATAAGAGGCAATGGGAAAAATTTGAACAAATTCATGAATATGAAAAAAACATTTGTGAAAAAATTGCAGTTGACAAATTCGAGATTCAAACGCCAAACATTAACGAATAAGAATACGAATGTGATTGTTTTATTTTTAGTGGAAACCACGATATTTTCGGACATTGTTTTGTTGGAAAGTAAGTGTTAGAAACCAGCGGAGGTCCAGTTTTTTGCTGCCGGTAGGAGTTCAGAAGCACGGGTCAAAGAAAGGCACCAGCGGTCGGCCGCAAAAAAAAATGCACCCCCGCTGGTTTCTAATACTTACTTTCCAACAAAACAATGTCCGAAAATATCGTGGTTTCCACTAAAAATAAAACAATCACATTCGTATTCGTATTCGTTAATGTTTGGCGTTTGAATCGCTTTAATATCTTCATTAGAACGGAAAATAGTATAGTTGTACATTTTTGTAATTTTTAGCAATAATTTTTATTATTTTTCAAATTCGTATATTCAAATTTGTTTACAAATGTTTTCTTCACATTCATGAATTTTTTCAAATTTTTCTCATTGCCTCTTGTATAAAAAATAATGTTCGAAACTTCACTCTTCTTAAATGTACCCGAAGTTCCTTACTTTTTTTTTTACATTTTTCGATCTGCAAAGCACAAAAATTTTTTTACATTACCGTTATCAAGCTTATTTACGTGGTACACTTTCAGCTTCCAAATGAGTATTTACTCATTACTCTAGCTTTTTTTTTGCTAAGTTGTTAAGCTTCTAAGGCAGATGCCTATAATTTTTACGCCGATAATAGTTCAGTTATTCCTCAAGTAAAAGTTTTTCCTGTGTAGGTCTACTATCATTCAATGAAATATTTCTTTGAGAGAAAGAAATATCATTTTATGACAAAATTCCTATTCTTGGAATTATATATGAATTTCATTTCTTTTAATAAACATTTCCTTGTATTTCAAACAAAATTTCTGTGATAGACTCCCTTGCCAACAGACGCCCGGCAGTCAGCGGCGCTAATTGGGATCTGAAATCATGACGTCACATCCTCACGTGACAGGCAATATGGTGGAAACAACGAGGTCACTTTTGAAATAATACACGCGATACAGCAGTTTTAAAGTGTTTTTTTGCGGTAATGACGACTGAAATGATGCTAAGCATTAGTTACATTTGCGAATTTACTGCTTTTAAACCGTCTTCTAGAAATTTTATAGAAGTAGAAAAGGTTTTACATGATGGACACATTTTATTCTGTGGCAAAATGCCTAACAATTTGAACAACGAAAACAATATCAATTTAATTGCATTTTGTTTGCAATCTTCACATGTTAAAGAAACGCCTCACGAAATTGAAGGAGAAATAAGCTTCCAGGGCATTATAAAATGTATGAAATGTAGTTGCAAGGCTGGTTTGAGTGAAAAGTGCAAACATGTGGTTGCAGTTTTATTGCATTTGCATAAGTATCTATCATAAATATGCTTTATATAATCAAAAAGTATTTTATTTAATATTGTAATGATAGAACTTATGCTTAGGAACTATCAATTTGCATAATTCAAGAAAATTATACCCTGTTTTGACAAAAAACCTGATTACCTAATTTGGAGGTTATGTTGCGCTGTCATAACAAACCAAAGAAATCCGAATTTATTTTGCTAAACTCATTATTTTCTCTGTTTATATCTATAAAAGCGTGTTTTGTAATTATCCTTTTTGGATTAGTTTTGTAAAATTGTTTTCAAATATATGTTTTTTATTATAGTACTGATATAAGGAGTTTAGAGTTGGTATCTTGCACCGAATATGAAATGTTTGTGGAACACTCCACAAGCAAAAGCACTTGAAGATTATAATCCAGCCCCGATAAGAGATCAATCGTTTCTTCAAATCCGCTTTTGTTATAATCACTTTCACACAACTTTTTTTACTATCAGGAAATTGATGGAACCGCACATCTGAATTTTTACAGGGTTAAATGCTCAAATGTAAAGTTTTCTGAAAATTTACAAGTTATCATAAAGATTGAACTTAGCATTTTTTTCTCAAAAAAAAAAAAAGGATGTGTCTACGTGTATCGAAATTTTGGTTCAAATATGGGTGTGTCTACACAAAAATCCAGCTAATCGTACCCAAATTTTCGTCGTTTTTAAATAATGAACCCCAGTATATCCGACAACCAGCCCATATTTGGGCCAAGGTTTGACCGACCGTCGAGTGCATCATGATGATTTGTACAAACCAATGTTATGCCGATGGTCGGGCCATCTCTTGCCCAGAGTCATGCCGACCTTACTTTCAATGTCTTTTTGAAACAATGAACCAGAGTTTATCCAACTGTCTGCTCATACTCTGGCCAAGGTTTGTCCGACTGTTGGGTACATCAAGGTGACTTGTGGCTAACCAACTGCTGTATCCAGAGCCGGATCAACCGCATTCTTGCGGTCGTACCGACTAATCTCCTACCGTCCACGCGATGGTCGGCTCAAAGTTGAGCCAGAATTGGGCAGACAGTCGGCTTTTCGCACGCCGCCGACGGCGACGTCAGTTACCAACGTCGGTGGGACTATGGCAGCTTGAAAACACCTTAGTCGGCTCAACTCAACAGAAAGATTTCTTCAAATATGATGTCTAAACAGTACTATTTTTTTCAAATTTCAGGAACTCTCAGCAGGATCAGAAGATGACCTTGTAGTGGTACCAAACGTACCAATGTTATCAGCGACCACTCAGTCGAAGCATGCAGCTCGGTTTTTACGATTAGCCATGGCATCCATCATGGATATTCTGAAAATCAAACCCTTCGTTGAAGTTTCTGTTGGTCAACTCCTCTGGGGATACGAAGACCCCTTATTGAAATTGGCCAAGGACGTAGTGCCCAAGGAGCAAAAATTGCCATATGATCAGTTTGGTCTCCTCTACGGAAAAAATGGCACATCGCCTGATAATTACACAATCTACACTGGTCAGGGTGACATCACCAAGTATGGAATGCTCGAAAAGTGGAATGGCAAGATGGGGTTGGGTCACTGGACGACTCCGGAATGTGATAGTGTCATGGGTACCGATGGTAGCATTTTTCCTCCACACATCACCAAAAATACTGTCCTCAAAGTATTTGACAAAGATCTCTGCAGAGCCCTGCCTTTGGTCTTCCAAGTAAGTCAAAATTATGCACTTTAGCTTATTGACATAGTTCATTAAAATCTGAGTTATTGCATCTACTTCCTGAATGAAAAACACAAGCCACGAACTCTTCTTCATACTTTACACAGAAAAAAAATTTAATTAAATGTTATAGAACTAGTTCTATAGTAGAGGATACGACGTGTAGATTAGTAAAGGTTTTTAGCCTAGAAAAAAGAATCTTTTTTATTATTATTATCATTATCATTATGCTTTAATATTTGTTCACATATTTAAGTACATAATTATTTACTATTAAACAAGCAATTACTACACTAATAATCGCACGCTATTAAAATTCGTATTCGCTGTGGGTTCGAACCCCCACCTACACATTCGGAGCTCCTAACAAAACCTCGCAGCTAACATAACTTGTAGTATAAAAAAAAATCTAAAATATAAGCGACAGCTATGCAGGGCTGTATGACAAATTTTTGTTATTTGAAAATTCTAGTTTAATAATTTTGGAAATTTGAAATTTCTAGAGTTTTATATGTATAATGTCAGTGATTTCAAGAATATCATATTTCGAAAATTTAGTTGAAAATTCAGGCAATTACAAATTTCGGGATCTTCGACATTTTTAAAATGTTTGAAATTTAAAATTTCGAAAAAAATTTTAATCGCAAATTCTGTTTTGGTTATGAGTTCTAGTAGGTTCAAGATTAATAAGATGTGATATAGCTATATATATAATAAGTTTATATAAGTTATATAAAATTAGAGGCTTCCATTTATAATAATTTTAAAAGTTGAATTCCAAATTCTATATTTTTTGAATCGATTAAATAAGATATGACATGGGAAAAGTTGAATCTATTTCAATTTTGAACGTTGAAAATTAAAATCTTAAGTTTCCCAATAACCGACTCAATGGTGAGTCGACGATCAGGATGCACCGGAACGTGCACCAGGTCGCTTAGCACGTACTCTACAAGAACTTTCCAAAAATTTAAATTGTGTAATAGCCAAAATAACTACCAATGGTGAGTCGACGGTAGTTAATTTGGCGGTTGAAACAATTAATATTTTTTAAAAAGTTCTCATACAATACGTGCCAAGCGACCTGGTGCACGTTCCGGTACACCCTGATGTCGACTCACTATTCGTAGTTATTTTGGCTATTTACACAACTTAAATTTTACAAAAGTTCTCCTAGAATACGTGCTAAACGATCTGGTGCCCGTTCCGGTGCACCCTGTTCGTCGACTTATCAACGGTAGTTATTTCGGATGTTTACACAATTTTAATTTTAAGAAAGTTCTTGTAGAATACGTGTTAAGCTTCCTGGTGCGCGATCCGGTGCACCCGAATCGTCGAATCACCATTTAGAGATGTGTCGGTTATTGGCAAACTTAATATTTTAATTCTCAACGCGTGCTAATGTTCTCCAAGACTTGGATTCGTTTTTTTTTTTTCACGCGGGACGATGCGGGAAAGTCGCTGCCTGCGCACAGTAGCGACTGCGCAGCTACATTTTAAAGAACTGAAGTCTATAGATTTTATATTGAAGTCGTTCACAAACAGTCAGTACTTCGAATCGAATTTCTATGAGATGTTTCAACATTTTTTGAAGAATTTTGCTATAAATTTGACTGAATTGAGGTATTTACACCTTATAATTATGTGATTACAAACTTTTAATACCTCAATTGTGATTTCTACGAAAGTTTTCAGCATTCTCTCATGAATTTCTCTATATATTTTATTAAACTTTTTTAAATCGGAGTTCAATATAAAGTTTCCAGAATTCTTGCAGAGTTATTCCAGGTTGATTCTAAATTAAATCCTGAAAGTTATACAGAATATAGAAAATTTGTTCAAGCTTCGCTCTCATCCCCGACTCTTGAAACAGTTCAAGAAAGTTGAATGATCTTTTTCTCCCGTGTAGTTTTTGTACTTTAGTTTTTCGCGGATATATATTCAGGGATATTCAGGGTGGCCATTAGACCGGAAAATCGATAAATGACAATCAATTTACATATAACTTAAAAATTTTCACTTCATATGTTCATATTGAATAAAATAATATATAGTTAAAAGTTTGTCATAAGGACAACCGCAGGATTTCGCTGGGAGCGGGTGCTAATCTAAAAAAATTGCACCCGCTCCCAGCGAAATCGCGGTAAAATTTCAGCTGTAACCACGTCTCACGACCGTGAGATGGGTGGTTACAGTCTGCGCGAACTCAATACGATGATCCGGCGAAAGTCTCGTGCACACTGAGGACACGGAGCGACCCAAGGACGACCGCCTTCTGCATTCTCCCTGCAAGTGTCTCAGCATTTTGTTGACACGCAGGGATGCTTTTCAGGCTATTAACAAGTGAAACCTTGGCACCTCCAAGAGCGCCAATGATCAGGACGATTAGCTTAACAGAATATTCCGGGTATAACCGTCGCAACTCCCTCATAAGGTCTTTATACCTTTCTTTCTTTTCTTTCTCCTTCGCTGTGACGTTTTTGTCCGCTGGTGCCGAAAATTCGATAACGAACATGGTTCGTTTCTCGAAGTCAAGAAGAACCATGTCAGGCCTCGAGTGCGCAACAGAAACAATTGTCGAGAATATGAAGTTCCAATATATGCGGCACTTCTCATTCTCGACAATTGACTCTATTTCTCTAGGGGCGTTCAGTGGAGAGGTATTTGGGCTAATGCCGTAAGAGTGACAGAGATGGTAATAAAGCACTCTCAGTGCCGCATTGTGCCTTTGGATGTAGGTTGTTCCCGCATGAGCTGGACAACTAGATAGTATGTGTCCTAGATGCTCGGGGTGTTCATGACACGCTCTGCAGCTATCATCGGGAATATCTTGGCTCAAAATATGGCGACGGTATGCTAGAGTGGAAATGACACCATCTTGACATTCCAAAATGAAGCCCTCTGTGCCCGATTTCAATCCGGGTGATCTGAGGAAAGCAAACGTCAGCTGATACGACATCGACTGATCTTCCACATTTTTGTGGAAGATGCCGTGCATCTTCTTGTCGAGGAGCTCTTCGCGGAAGTTTTTCTCCTGTGCTTTCTTAATCCGGGCCTTCAGGAGTGAGTATTCAAGATGGATAAGATTTGATGCATTTCGCTCACCCCTGATATTGAAGTCAAGGCCGAGTGTTTCAGCAGCCTCTTCTGCTGCTTTGTGAAGAAACGCCCCTTTGCCTACTTCTTCGTGTTTTCTGACCATTTTAAGAAGAGCATCTTGTCCATTTGCGACAATATGTGCTGTACCCAGAATAATCCTGTTGTGAAGACATCCAAGATTCAGTATTCCACGACCACCTTGACGGCGTGAGATGTAAAGTCGTGGAACAGAAGACTTATGGTGCATGCTTTTGTTCATGTGCATGACCTTTCGGGATCCGATATCGAGGGATCTCAGCTCGTCCTTCGTCCATGGAACTACTCCAAATGAATAGAGTACTACTGGGACGGCAAGCATGTTCGTTGTAGATACTTTGTTCCTCGCCGACAGTTCGGAAGACCATATCTGTCGGACGAGACGTTTGTATCTGCATCGGAGAGTATCCTTTATAGATGTTACGTCCTGAATGCGGCTTTGTGGCACGCCCAGGTATGTATAGGTCTCTCCAGCGCAAGGGTGTCGTATAGCGCTTCTGTCACCGAGTTCAGGATCTTCGGGGATACCGTTAAGTTTTCCTTTCTCCAAATTAACCTTGGCGCATTTCTCTAACCCGAACTCCATTCCAATCTCTTGAGTGTACTCTGTGACAATTTTTAGAGCTAGATGTAGTTTCTCTTGATTTCTAGCATAGAGCTTAAGATCATCCATGTAAAATACATGAGTTACCTTATGCTTTCGATTTCCAGGTTTGCCGCAGAGGTACCCTTCGGAATGGCGAAGTGCGAGAGATAGTGGCAATAATGTGAGGCAAAAGAGGAGAGGGCTCATGGTATCGCCCTGAAACACACCTCTCTGAAAAGTGATACTGTTAATGATCACACGATATTTTCCAGATAAGATGGTAAATCTGTTTTTCCGAAGCGACATTAATCTCCCTATGCATCTCACGATGTGTGGATGAACCCTTAAGCTTTCCAACAGACAGATGATAAGTCTATGGGAGGTTGAATCAAAAGCTTTTCGGTAATCTATCCAGGCCATCGATAGAGATCGTTGATAGGATGCTGCATCTTTACAGACACATCTATCGATGAGCAGGTTCTCCCGACATCCTGCTACGCCTTTCTTCGAGCCACGTTGTTCATACATCTCTCGCCACACAGGTTCAATTTTCCGAAGAATCCTATCATCTAGAATGGCTGTGAAGATCTTTACAGTGTGTTCAGACAAGTTATTGGCCTGTAATTCTTAGGGTCAGCTAAGTTGCCCGTCTTAGGATGGAGCACTGTGCGCCCTTCCACCAACCACTCCGGAATAGGCTCTTGCGACTTTAGATATAAGGTGAAAATTCTCGCGAGATGCTGGTGGGTAGAAGGAAACTTCTTCCACCAGAAGGTCTTGATACCATCTGGTCCGGAAGCGGGAAAGTTCTTCATGCCTCTTAATACGTTTTTCACCTCATCGGTAGTGATAGGTGGGCATTCTTCCTCAGGTGTTATGAGGGCATTGCACAGCTCCTTGAAGCTATTTATGTTCTTTGAGTCTTCTTGAAGTGGATGCTGGACCTCGCAGACTTCTCTCCAAAATGCTTCGACCTCCTCTGGTTTGGGCGGATGGTCGACAGTAATTGGAGGGTCTTGGAAGAGTTTAGATGGATCAGATGAAAATTGTTGACTTTCTCTGACCCACCTCTCTCTCCGCTCTAGACTTCTCCTAGCGTTAGATAGTATTTGTATTCGGTCAACAATATGCTGTCTGATGGTCATTAGCTTTGATTTGTTGATTGTGTGATGACGGATCCGCAGTTCGCGCGCGAACCGTCGAACCTTGGCAGTGAAATTCCTGCCAGATGTTATGTAGTCAATCACACACTGAATGCGGGACGCGTACTGTCTAGCCCAGCCTATCTTTGTGCTGAGTTGATGCATTCTTCTTTTGGTCTTATGATCAACCGTTGGTTTTGTTTTGCGGCTTGCATCTGCCAAAGTTCTCGCTGCATTGTACATACCACAACTGATAGTCCAGAGGTCGGATTCTTCGGAAAAATCTCCACGAAGTTCATCATGCAATTCAGTCAGATCTTTGGGCTTGGGAGAAACCTGAATGTTGATGTTTCTCCGGATCCTGAAGCATCGTTCTTCCGCTATTGGATGCCTGTTCGCGGTTGGTCTCAGTGTCGCCTCTCTTTCTCTGTTGCCGGCTTGTTCTGGATGCGGTTGAGTAGGCACTCCGCTTATATAACCTCTTTTCCGGAGGTTCTCGGCATGGCTTCGCAGACGTTGTTGCGAAAAGTCTGAGAGCTCTGGGTGTTTCTCGCACCACAGAGCATGCAGTCGTGCCATGTAACCTTCTCGTTCAGGGACCATACTGGCATCGTAGCACTCCAGCAGGCCGTCATTGAGTTGATCCGTCCACTTAAAAGTAACAAGATTCCGCCGGTCAATCGCATTGACTCCGTCTTGATTGGCTCCCCCAACTGTAGGGTAGTCGGCATTGTTGTCCGACCCATTGTCGGGAGCCCTGCGCGTTCGATTGTTTTGAACCGCACTTACTACAATTATGTTTGGTGTTGTCATTGTTATTCCCACGAGCAGCTAGGGAAAGGGTTCGTCCATCCTTGTAGAGCCCCGCATGCAAGGATAAGGCTGTATACTTTGAGAGTCGCCGATTTCCCAGAATCACCGTTGGAGACACCTCACCCAGGTGACATTCAGCTTTCGGCACGGTTCTCACGCCTTCGCTTGGGGCTTATTCCTTCGGGACCATCCCTGGACAATTGTCCGCGACTGCTCATTAATTATTGTAACCATATTCAGCAGAAATCTTGGTACAGGGATCCTCTATCCGCAACCCGAGGACGCGTTCGGTGGCTTTGTCATAAGCCCTTCGGTTCTATTCCAAAGGAATCGAAACCGAACCGAATATATATATATATATATATATATATATATATAAAATACATATAAAAAAATATATATATATATATTATCTTATTCGATATAAAGATGGAACGAGTTCTTTTTAAAATTTGTTTAAATAGCGAGGGGCGATTCGCTCGCGAATAAACTCTCAAAAGGTCGAATATTTTCGACTATTTCAAATAATTCCTTATTCTTAGATAGGTTATTAGAGTATTCACGTTAATACCGTAAATAGCACAACGCGCATCAACGACGTTTTAACTCGCCGCGTCGACTCGTCGATACTCGTCGATACTCGCTCCTTATTTTTCTTGTTATACCATAATCTATTGAAACTCGCTTTTTACTGCTAGTTGCTTTGTGAAATCAAACTAAATAATATTATTTTGAAATTGGGTACTTTTTGTATATTTTCCTAATGCCTTGTTATTTTATTTATTCCAATATATTTCCGTATATTTCAAATTCTTATTTTAAGTTAAATATGGATACTCGGGAGCAATTCTTGATCGTTAAGTCTCAAATCGTTTGTTTTTTAATTTTCATGACTTTAACTTTAGAATTGTACAATTTTTAATGCTTTTGATTTCGAAATTGTCAAATTTCGAAAGCTTGGATTTTGTACTTTGTAGATTCTTAATTTTAACGATCATGTTTGAGATTGTTTAATTCTGAAATGTATAATTTTCAATTTAAAAAAATTAAAATTTAAAATTCTTCCACATCAGATTATTTAATGTATTATATTCTTTTAAATTATAATTTTTGTTTATCGAAATTATTATAAATTTTAATTTCTTTAGCTTTCAAGGTTTGAATTTGAAAATTTAATTAATCGAGAAACATTGTTGAAATCGAGGAAAATACGACAAAAACTGGAAATTTCTTTTTGAGTCTCTAGTGGTTATTTCGCATTTTTATATTCTATTACAATTCGTTAAATATTTCGGTTTACTATACAAAATAAACTGAGTAAAATACTTCTTTTGAGTTAAAATAAGAATGTCTGGTAAGAAGAAAATTGAAGTTCTAAAGAATCTTCTAAGTAATAATGATCTCTGTAAACATTGAGGCATTCTATTATTGTGGTAAAATTACTCGGTTGTATGTAAATTACAAACAGCTCCATAACTACAACAAGGCCGCGAAAACACTATTCACAATTACCACAATACGCTCAGATCAAATCTTAGAAATGCAAAATATATGCAGTATAAAAGTCACAAGACGATAAAAAGGATTCACGGCGAGTCTTATCAGACAAATTACTACTTGATTAATGGAGAGTATATATTGAAATTGTATATATTGTCAATGATAAAAATGAATTTAAAAAAATAATTTTTTCATACTTGGGTCAAAATCTTGAACTTTTTTCAGAACCTCAGGTAGATTATTTTATACAGTCGAAGCTATCAATAAGACCGCTAAGAATAAGACCGCTTCCCCTCATCCTTGCTCGAGCTGGCCGAGACGCTTGCCCCACTCTCACGCTGATATCGAAATTCCAGTCAGCCGCTACCAATAGTGCCGCAGCAGAAAAGGTAATTTTTATGGGTTTTAGGAGAGTTTTTTATTATATTATCCAAATATATCGAATATTAATTGAACTGCCGGATCGAATAAGTGCACATAAATTTATTTCGCCGGGAGTAGGAAGGCTCCTGGAGGCTTTCTGAAACATTTTCGAATTTTAATTTTTAAAGACTATACGAAGATGTAGAATTTCATTGCGTATCTTTTTTTCTGCAGGCAAAAAGTTGTAGCTTTTTTAGTTTTCTAATTGAAGTAAAAAAACGGACTTTTTTGGAAAAATCAATTTTAATTCGGTTTTTACTTGAACTCGTGCTCAGTCAGTAATTTTTCAGAATTTTTCAATAAAATTCTTAGAGAATGTAGTTCGAAATATCCTTTGAGTGACACGACGAAAGGAATTGAAAAATTTATTCACAAAAAAATTGTTAATAATTTTTTTTTGATGCTTGGCGCACATTGAACTTCTCTAACTTCCAGCGTTTCGTTTATCGAGCGAATTTTCAGCAACAAAAAACTTCAAGCGAGAAAGTTGTTAACAACAGTACAAAGAAGTTTTCTGGAAAAGTTTAGCCCAATCGAACTGATTTTTAAGGAATTATTAATGTCTGAAGTCGCTAACGGGTATGCGACTCGCGCGCGGAATGTAGCGAGAGTCTCAGATCCGATTCTTAATACAGTTCACCAGCGCCAAAAATAAAAACTAATCAAGAAATCAGGTAATATCAAAGTATTAGGGATCATTGAATAAATACATAACATTGCATTGAAATAATTTATTTTCATTTAGAATGTTTTTCCGTTATTTAATTAATGTTATTTAAAAATATATAAACGTCTTTAATATAAATATTAGGCTTTCTGAACTTTTGATTACTAATGAGATGCTTGTTCATAACACTTCAAACGTTTACAGCAGAGTTTAACTGGCTCAAAAACTTCTGCATTCTGGAATTTATTAGAAACACATATATATTTTTCACCCTGAAAGAAAAAAGAGAAATTTCGCTGATAAAATAGTGAAAAATCGTTCACTTACTGCTTGTCACTGATTTTCTATGAAATTTCATTGATTAAGATTTTTTTTTAATTTTTCAAAATTATTATTATTACAATACGAATCAAAAACAAGTGCACTTTCTCGATCTTTCACTTTTCTCAATTCCACGAATTTGAAGCATTGAAAAATTCGTGTGATTAGGAATCCGGTGAATCTCAACTATTAGATGTTTATGTTTTGTTTTACTTTTTCACAGTTCGTCTCAAAAACAGAACCAATATGAAATGAATAAATTATTTTACATAATGCAAATTTATTTATTTATTCATTCATAATACTTTGATATTACCTGATTTCTTAATTAGTTTTTATTTTTGGCGCCGGTGAACTGTATTAAGAATCGGATCTGAGACTCTCGCTACAGTCCGCGCGCGAGTCGCATACCCGTTAGCGACTTCAGACATTAATAATTCCTTAAAAATCAGTTCGATTGGGCTAAAATTCTCCAGAAAACTTCTTTGTACTGTTGTTAACAACTTTCTCGCTTGAAGTTTTTTGTTGCTGAAAATTCGCTCGATAAACAAAACGCTGAAAGTTATAGAAGTTCAATGTGCGCCAAGCATCAGAAAAAAATTATTATAAATTTTTTTTTAAATACATTTTTCAATTTCTTTTGTCGTGTAACTCAAAGAATATTTCGAACTACATTCCCTGAGAATTTTATTGAAAAATTATGAAAAATTACTGACTTCAATTAGAAAACTAAAAAAGCTACAAGTTTCTCCCTGCAGAACAAAAGATGCACAATGAAATTTTACATCTAGATATAGTCTTTAAAAATTAAAATTCGAAAATGTTTCAGAAAGCCTCCAGGAGCCTTCCTACTCCCGGCGAAATAAATTTTTGTGCACTTATTCGATCCGGCAGTTCAATTAATATTCGATATATTTGGATGATATAAAAAAAACTCTCCTAAAACTCATACAAATTGCCTTTTCTGCGGCGGCACTATTGGTAGCGGCTGACTGGAATTTCGAAGCCAGCGTGATAGTGGGGGAAGCTTCTCGGCGTGCTCGAGCAAGGATGAGGGGAAGCGGTCTTATTCGTAGCGGTCTTATTGATAGCTTCGACTGTATATTGTGGAGACACATTATTTTATTGCGGTCGGTTATTTGGAATCATAAAACGAGTCATGAAATATATTATTGCGAAATGTGGTGATTAAATTCCCTGTTTCCTGATCATGATAATTCAAAATTGTGAATGACCATTCAACCACTTGTGTATGATAAATTCTTTTATATTCAGGTATTTATGCCCGATGCATTTTTTTTTAAATTTCATTTACAGATCATGAAAATTACGACTTATTTAACCTTAACGTAGTAGTACTTTATTTGTTTTAGAATCTTCTGATTCATACAAATAGGTTACAGTTCAATTCTAAAACTAACTGGTATTCTAATAAATAAAAATAAGAAATAAAGTTAAAGGCTGATGATATCCCGTGTGGAAATTGCCAAATGTTTGCCCAATTACAAGTTTGGCCCCAACTTGGAAAATTATTTCATGGCTACAACAGGGTTAATATCTTGAATCTAGCTCGAACCAAGTCCGTTTCACAGTTCTTGATTGCAGCGCCATCAACTTGGCTGTGCATCTGTTTTCAGTCGGGCTCCATCTTGAACCTATCTTGGACACAGTAACTGACAATTAGCTTGGTTTGGGGTTATGTTGGCGAGTGTTTTTGTGATTTCGTCCGTCTTAATTATTGAAGTCTGATTCAAATTATGAAAAATGCCGAAAGTGAAAAGCACTCGTCGCGTACGGAGGCATCGAGCAATTTCCCACAATCCAAGATTCCAGAACGAAAACGAAAGTAAGTAAATAAATCATCAATAATTTATTCTTATGAAGCAATAAAGTCAAACCTCAAAATAAAATATGAATATTGTATTTTTATAAAAGAATAAATAATTTGCAAATTCATAAGACTACGAAATTTTAATTAAAATAAATTTAATAACTCCTTGGTTATTCAATAAACTATACATTATTTTACAGAATTACACTTTCTGAAATATTGTTTACAGAAAAGTTGCTGACCAGTAAACTGATCCTTCAAAGATAAAAAATATTTTTAAAAAATGTATAAAATGTAGATTACCTAAAAATCAAATTTATAAGTTAGATTATACCTTGAAGTTGCCATTTTAATTGCTAGAGTATTGAATTTTCAAATTCTTACTGGAGTCATTGGTACTTTTTTTGGAATATTTGAAAACTAAATTCAATTAAAAATACTTACGGTTTAAATCAATGTATCTGGAATCACTGTAGCCCATTATTTTTAAATGTAAAAAAAGTGCAAAGAACGTTATTATATCTGCTCCGAAAAATGCATTCAAGTCATTACATACTGATTAATTCTAATTCAGGATCATTTTCTAGAAGAACTATAATTATAATTTAACTTGAACTTTAATTTAAAATTTCCAATTTTTTCATTTTACAGGCGTCGTTTGTGAAAAATATCAGACCACTGAGGATGAGGTCTTTTCCCATCTTGGAACGGTCTTTACAAAATCAAAAGATTGGGATGGCAAGCGAAAAATGAGGTCGACGAATAATCCGGTTCTGGAGTAAAATTTGTCCTAACCTGTTCAGCTACTTTAAGTTTTTATTTTAAATAAACAATTTTACCATTATAAATGCTTTTACTCATTTATCTATTTCAAAAAACGATTTTTAATTTTAATGTTGGTTGAGACCAGAAAAATAAATAAAGCCAAGTTGGGGCCAAGTCGGTCGGTGAGTTAGGATCCAGCCGGGTTAGGCGTTTCATTTGTGGTTTGGTCCTGTCTAAATCCCCAATTTGGGGCCAAGTTTTTCCCATTTTGGGCCCAGCTAGCGCCATGACAAAATTTCCACACGGGTAAACATTGCCCCAGAGGATTTAAACCACGCTTACAATGAAAGCAAATCAGAAGACATTTTACTATATAATTAATTATAATGCTCATTTGTGGAACTTACTAACAAACATAATCATTTTCTTGAGAAAATTTTTATCAGGGTTGTCTAGAATATTCAACCAGGCATTCCTTATCTCACACAGATCCCTACTTTCGCTTATGCATGAAAATCTTACAGTATTAAAAAATTGACATTCTACTAAAAGATAGTACACAGGTTCTGTATTAAAACTATTCTCATGACAGTAGACACAATAACCATCAACATTCAAACTTCAGGCTTTATTCTTGATTATAAGTCTATGTATGAACTTATTTATCAACCTTTATTGCGCTATAATTCTGATGAAACCGAGTGGTGTTTTTGACAGAGTTGAACATTTCTGAGGTCCTTCTCGCAAGGTTAATTGAGGATAAAGTATTAGAGCAGAGGACATGTGGGCTCTCTGTAAATCTTCTAGATATAAAATTTTGTCATAAGCTCTTATCCATGTCGTTTTATTCTTTTGAAGAGAGGCCATAGAAAGGAAATCCCAGTCGTCCTCTATCCCAATCTTTTTAAATATATTTCTAACCTGGCGGGCCCAGTTGTATTTCTCTAGGGTTGATAAATCATCTCTCAGTCCATCCAGTTCTCTTAATCTTAAATAGCATTTCTTAGGATATCGATCGTCGCACATATTTAGAATTTTTTCTATCCAATTGAGAATTGACCCAAAAATTCGAACTGCATAATCTTAACGTAGAATTACGATCATGGAAATTTGTTAAAAAAATTACGACTCATTTAATCTCAAAGTAGAATTACGATCATGAAAATTCTTTTAAAAAGAAAATGATGACAGATTTTAATATCAAAATGTCAAATACAATTAGAAGGAAATTACTAAGTTAAGACAATGTGGGTTGCCTTAAATTATTTATCCCTCAAGTTGTGTAAATTGTTCGCATAATTTCAGTCTATCAAAAGTACAATCAACCAAAAAATTTCTCTGGCAGTATGCCGTAAGAGCAGAGAAAAGAAAATTTAAGAATTCCGCGGAAACAACTCAAAAGGAATGTTTTTCATGTAACGCATAAGAGTGGCAATATATTTTATTACTTTCTCAATCCTGTTGGACAAGCTTAAAGAATTTAAGAAATAAGATGCAAATTTAAAGCGTTATTTGTATTTTTTTTTTCATTTTCAGAAAGAAGTAACCACTTCAGGTGGAATTCCAGGATACAGGTTCACACCACCCACAAATGTCTTTGCATCCACAGAAAACCTGGACTCGAATAAATGTTTCTGTCCAGCAGGTCCACCCTGTGCTCCTGAAGGAACTTTCAATGTCTCATTGTGTCAATATGAGTCACCTGTTCTTCTTAGTTTCCCTCATTTTTACCTCGGTAAGCTGCACAAGAGAAATATTGCTTTTAATTGATTGATTTTTTAAACTCTCATCAGAGAAGGTATCAGACTTGTTTGAAATTTGCCCCAACCCCCATTTTGACAAAAGTCCACGTTTTGAGACCCCCTGAACCCGGAAAACAGGTTTTTAAGAATGTGTCTGTATGCATGTAGGGATGCATGTATTTATGTATTTATGTATGTATGTATGTATGAATGTATGTATGTATGCATGTCCGTCTGTATATATGCTGTCTGTCTGTGAGCAAGATTACTTTCAAAAGAATCTATTTGAGTGTCGGAAACTAAAGGTCAAGTTCTTTAGTCAGCTATTTTGGATAAAGAATTCAAAAAGTAAGTGCATTTTCAAAAATTTTGAAACCATTGTTTTCAAGATTTAAAAATTATATGTACGGCTATTCATAGAAATCGGAAAGTCGAACTATTTACCCTAACGACTTTCACGACAAGAAGAAAATCATCAGTTATAGCATTTGTAAAATTTAAAGAAAAACGAAAATGAAAATTTTAAGCCAAGCAACACAATACAACATTTCTTTGAACAGTTTTGATGCTTTTAAATCGATTTCAATGATGAATAAGTGCGGAAATATAATTGATTGAATGTTCTTTGCCGTTTATTTAATATAAAATTGTATAAAACAGTTTATTTTACTATCAATAACAATTTTGTTTAATTCATGGTTATTTAAATATTTTTAATGAAATCACACAGAAGAAGTGAAATAAATTATTTTTTATTCTAGTTAATATAAGTAAGAAGTTAATTAAATCATTTTATAATTATTCAAAACTTTGTATATAATGTGATTACTCGCCTAGGTCCATATATTGTGTTTTATGGCGCCTACTTCATTTTGAAAGTTAATTTTTTACGTAAAACCTGCTTAGCATACACAGAAAAAACTTAGGATAAATAGTGTCCGTCTTGGAAATTGGAAGCCACTAGTTTTAATCGCTGAAGTGAAGTTAGCTGATGGTTCGTGTAACAGGCAAATCGGATAAGTGCGGCTTCATAAAGGCTGACTTGCCGAATTTTTAGAGCTGTCAAAAGTTACTTACAAGCGTGGGTGAAAGCAGAAAAATACCAAGACGTCAGATTAAGTTTACCCACATAGGGTAATTTTTGTTGCAGGTGATCTTTACTCAAGAATCAGGGTAAAGATTACTCTTAGTTTTTTCTGTGTAGATGCTGCAAAACAAAATGAGCGCCATTTTTAATTTCTAACGTGTGTTTGAAATTTAAAAAGTCGTTTAAAAAAGTTTTTTTTTTTAATGTAAATTTAACTACTTTTTGAGTGTTACTAGCATAAAAGAGAACTACTAAACCTGCTCACAATATGTTAGAAGTTAATTTTTTAATATGCAATAGTTTTTCACGGCAAATCATAAATGCGTTTACCTTCATTATGAAAAATTTACTGTTTGGCGCTTACTGCTTTTTGACCGCGCACAGCCGATATATATATATATATATATATATATATATATATATATAAAGAGTTGAACAACCACCGCAGGGTCCCACTAAGAGCAACCCCGATATCTAAAAATTGTCAATAGCCCCCAGTAGAACCGCGGTAAATCACACCTATGGCTACGTCTCACAACCGTAAGATGGGTGGTCACAGGGCACGACGAAATCACAACGACAGGCCGGCAAAACCCTCGTGTGTTTTGAGGACATGAAGCGACCCAAGGATGACAGCTTTCTGCATCCATCTCGCAAGTGCCTTGGCATATTTTTGGCACGCGGGTATGGCTTTAAGGTTACGCCAGTAATAGTTTCGCACCTCCGAGAGCATCTATCACAAGGACAATTACTCGCACCGAATACTTCGGGTACAGTCGTTGCAGCTCTCTCTTAAGGTCTTGATACCTCTCCTCCTTTTATTTCTCGTTTGCAGTGATGCTGTGTTCGGACGGAGCCGTGGTTCCAGAAAATTTGGCACTTCTCGTTTCGGACATTTGACTCTACATCCCTTGGAGCGCTCGGCAGGGCAGGGTCGCGACCAACACCGTAAGAGCGACAAAGATGGTAATAAAGTACTCTTAGGGCCACATTATGTCTATAGATGTACGTCGTTTCTGCGTGGGTCAGACACCCAGATAGTATGTGTTATAGGTACTCAGAACGGAATAAGAATAAGGAGACCGATCTCCTTACATTCGTTCTCATTGCAGTAACTGTACATATATTGCCGAGCTCAGACGTTTCTAATCATTACATCATGGCCATTCGGTCCTGCGCACTGTGATCTGCTATCTCCTTTCCTCCCGCGAGAAGTGTGCGAGTGAGCGCCAATCAATGCTTGTCCATGACAATCACTCCGTGATGATAACAACGCCAGCAAATTGAGGTTATATGAATATTTTGCAACTTATGGCAAAAGTTTTTGAAAATAAGTTAATAAGTGCAATTTGGAAAATCAAATACTCAATTGCAAAATTGGCGTGTTGTGTTCCCAAGTGCCAAACATCCTCCTGCAACAAAAGTACGAAAGGAATAACACTTTGGTGTACATTTTCGAAGATTTGGAACCCAAATTTTAAGAGCTTTTTGAGCATTTTCAAAAGTTTCACAAGAACGAGAAAAATTATCTAGATTCCTAGAAAAATTTAAAAGTGATCTATTATTTTAAAAAATCAAATTTAAGAGAATATTTATAAAGATTTTCCGAATTATACAAAAAATAATCTGGAAGATTTTAAGGCAATTTCGTTTATTTTGCAAGATTAATTAAAAGTTACAAAAACAATCTGTATCATTTTAAAAAATATCTAGAAGTTTCGAATGAATTTAAGAGATAATTTCAAATTTGAAAATATTAAAAAAATTGTAATGTAAAATGTAGCTTTTGAAGATTCTGAAATAGAATTTTAAAGCTTTTTAAGGATTTTCAAAAATTTCATGATGATAAAAAATTTTATTTCAGATTACTGCGAGAATTTGAAGTGACTTTTCATTTTAAAAAATTTTTAAGAGAATATTTAAAAACATTTAAAACAAATTTTAGTGTATAAATAACAATTGAACAATTATTAATTTATGAAGACATAAAATCAAAATAATTCAACTTCTAATTTTAAAAGTGTTCACTTAAATATTGATAATATTTACGGGAATGTAACCTCAGTTTTCAGTTGTCATTAAACACGTCGCTCACTCGCACACCTCTCGCGGGAGAAAAGGAGATAGCAGATCACAGTGCGCAGGACCGAATGGCCATGATGTGCTGATTAGAAACGTCTGAGCTTGACAATAAATGTACAGTTACCGCAGCCAAAACTCGTGGCGCTTTCTACAGCATGATCGGTCTCCTTATTATTACTCCGTGGTAATCAGCGTATGCATGACACGCTCTGCACCTATCACTGGGAACTTCTTGACATAAAATGCGGGCACGGTATGCTAAGGTGGAAATGACACCGTCCTGAAATCCAAAAATAAAACCCTCTGTACCTGATTTGAGCCCTGATGATTTAAGGAAAGCAAAAGTTTGCTCCTTCGACAAGGTCTGCTTTTCTACATTTCTGTAAAAGTTTCCGTGCATATGCTTGTCGAGTAGCTGTTGGAGAAATTTTCCAAACTCTGCTTTCATTACTTTGGCTTTTAGACGTGAAGCATCTAGATGGAGTAATGCACTTTCCTCACTTCTGATGTTAAACTTCAGGCCAAGCTTCTCCGCCGCTTGCTCCGCAAGAGGTTCTCTGCCATTCGCAACGACGTAAGCTGTACTTAGAACAATTCGGTTATGAAGACACTGGAGATTTTAGAAGTCCGCCTTGACGGCCTGAAATGTATAATCGCGGAACTGACGAATTGATATGCAAGCTTTTATGGATATGCATGATCTTATGTGTGGTGAAATCAAGGGCCTTAAGCTCGTTCATCGTCCATTGAACCATCCCAAACGAGAAGTGTAGAACAGGGACGGCAAGCATGTTAGTCGCAGATACCTTGTTCAACGCCGACAGATTGGAAGACCATATGTGTCGAAGAAGATGCTTGTATCTGCTTCGGAGAGTGTCCTTCACTAATGTTATGTCCTGAATGCGGCTTTGAGGCACGCCCGGGTATTTAAAGGTCTCTCCAGTATTAAGATGTCTAATAACACTTATATCCACAAGCTCAGGGTCCTTGAGAACCCCAGTAATCTTTCCTTTCTTCAGATGAATTTTGGCACACTTGTCCAATCCAAAGTCCATTCCAATCTCTCCTGTGTAGTTCTTGACGATATTTATAGCAGATTGAAGTTTGATTCTACCAGAGGCATAGATCTTTAGGTCATCCATATAAAATACATGACTGACCTTATGCTCGCGCTGATTAGTGTTGCCACAGAGGTATCCAGGAGAATTTCGTAGTGCGAGAGATAGTGGCAGAAGCGTGATGCAAAAAAGCAAAGGGTTCATGGTATCACCCTGAAAGTCGCCCCTCTGGAAGGTAACGTTGTTCGTTATCAGACGATAATTTCTAGATGAGATAGTACATCTAGTTTTCCGAAGAGGAATCAATCTCTCTATGCATCTCACTATGTGTGGATGTACCTTCAAGCTTTCCAACAGGCAGATGATAAGTCTATGAGAGGTTGAGTCGCAAACGTTCCGGTAGTCAATCCAGGCCATTGACAGGACGCGCTGATGGGCTGCAGCGTCTTTACAGACACACCTGTCAATTAGCAGGTTCTCTCGACAGCCTGCTACACCTTTTTTCGAGCCACGTTTTTCGTACATCTCTCGCCATACAGGTACAATTCTTCGAACAATCCTGTTGTTTAGGACAGCTGTGAAGATCTTATACAGTATGTTCAAACAAGTTATTGGTCTGTCATTCTCTAGGTTGGACAAATTGCCTTTTTTCGGCAGGAGTATAGTGCGTCCTAACACCAGATACTGCGGAATAGGCGTCTCCGACTTTAAATATGAGGTGAATATACGGTCAAATGTTGGTGCATAAAAGTAAGCTTTTTGCATCAAAAGTTCTTGATACAATCTGGTCCAAGCTCCTTGGGCTTGGGTGGATTTTTTTACAAAAACAGGGAGATCGCTGAAGAGGCGCGATGGGTCAGCAAGAAACTGTTGATTCTCTCTGATCCATCTCTCCCTCTTCTGTATTCTCCTCCTTGCATCAGATAAAAGCCGTATTTTGTCAACAATATGCTGCTTGATTGTCAGCAGCTTTGACTTGTTTAGTGTGTGATTCAAGATCCTTAGTTCTTGAGCGAACTTTTGAACCCTTTCCGTAAACGGTTTACCAAATGTTATGTAGTCAATCACACATTGATCACGGGACGCATTCTGTCTTGCCCATCCAATTTTCTTGTTCAGTTGATGCAAGCGTCTTTTGGTCTTTTGATCCATCGTCGGTTTTGGCCTTCGATTTGAATCAGCCAAAGTTCTCGCAGCACCATAAACTGAGCAATTGATGGTCCAGTAGTCGGACTCTTGAGAGATATCTCC
>CAKNXH010060849.1:275012-346537 GCA_932178445.1 Andricus quercusramuli
GTTGACAAGTACGTATATCTAGGTAGTCTATTCACTAGCGACGGAAAAATAGATGGGGAATTAGATAGGCGCATAAATAAGGGTAAGTAGGTTATCGGTAGAGCAGGGTCCATCCTCACAAATAAAAACATATAAAAAAAAGCTAAAATGGTCATACATAATTCCATATTCGTACCAACTGTACTATACGGTAGCGAGGCATGGACCTGTCAAGAAAAGGACAGGAGTAAAATCAACGCGATCGGCATGAAACCTCTGCGCATAATATGAGGAAAAATACTGATGGACAAAGTCCGAAACGAGATAATCCTCAAAGAATGTGGTACAGGAGAGACGCTAGTTGACATATGGGAAAGAAATCAGTTAAGATGGTTCGGACATCTTGAAAGAATGAAAGATGAACGACTGACGAAGCAAGTATATAAAGGTAAAGTAAATGGCAGAATGCCCAGAGGTAGACCGCCGAAAGAATGGTTAGAATCTGCAAATGAGACATTAATCCGAAGAGACATAAGAAGTCATAGGAACAGAAGAGCTTGCATGAAGAAATGCATGGACGTAAAGGAAGCTAGAGTAGTATGCCAGGACAGAAAAGTGTGGCGACAACTAGTTTATAAACAGAGTGACAATAGAGTGAATGATGCCTGAAACAAAGACCTTGGATACTAATGGGCCCTAGTGGGGAACCATACATAACAATTTTGTGAGGCTCCTCACTTGGGGTGATCGCTAGAGAGATTGATCAGCAACCTGGGTCGGAGCAGTGTTGCGGAGTGAACATGTCATTTGAATAAATAACACGAAAACTCCAGATCAATCTAAAATATCTATACCTAACACATATATACCTATATACCTATCTACCTTATACCATACAACGACCTACTTTACACCTATATACCTATCCCACTACTTTCCAACCGAGCAAGTCACGCCTACCCCGAAAGGGAAATGGCTTAATGGTATGATATATATATATATATATATATATATATATATATATAATATAAAATAGAACCTTGATTATCCGAAAACGCTTTATCCGAGTTCGGCAGCATCCGAGGTTGAAACTAAAATAGTTTACCCGTCTTATCCGAGCTGTAGTGCAAGAGTATAGTCCGTAATATCCGAGCCTTGTGCGTTATACATAAATATGAACTTGTCTCAACCAAACAGAGCACATCTTTCTAAACCTCTGCTCTGATTGGTTCATAATTAGTAATTTTACCATCGGAATATTTATTTGAGTATACTTTCAGTTTATTATACTATGACTATGTTTTTATATAACATTCCGTTATACATAACTTTTCAATTTTTTCATTGCAATTGCTAGAAATTTTTTTTAGATATAGCGTGTGATTAATGATAGTAAGTGAAAGATTGACAATATACATAATTATATACTTTAGCAATTGCAATGCATGAAAAATGGAAAGGTTAAGACTATGTACAATTTAAAAATCATATTAGTACAGTACTTTTGTATAACAGGGTTTCTTCGTAAATAATGTGACAAGAGAAACGTACAAGATTCAAACTGATAAAAAAATTAACAATTCGCAAATTTTCTGCGAATTATCAACAGACGTTAGAATAAAATCATAAAAATGGCATATTGTTTCAAAAAACATTTACTTTCCACTTATATAGAATGATATTGATACAAGGATATTTCTTCATACAGAATCTCAAATCTGTAATTAAAATTAAGAATATATGTTTATTTTAATTTAATTTTTTCTGTGTTAAAATGTCAAGAGACTGAAATGGCCAAACTGCTTTTTTATCCTATGACAAAAATAGAACAAGAAAAACTCTGATTTACTATCATGTATTTTATTAATTTGTATCTATTAACGGTTTATCAAAGGCCTCTTAATGTTTTTGATCATATACTTTTCGAATATAGTAATTAAGAGAATTTCGTGGAGTGTCATTAGGAATGGAAGCACATGGTGATATTCGCATACAATGAGTTAAATAAACTGTTATAAAGAAAACGTTGTTGAATGCGGGGTCAAAACATTCCCCTTAAAGTTTAATTAAAAGGAACTATCTATGAATCTTGAAAATTCAAGGGGTACGCGTCCATGCTCAATTTATAAGCTAGTATAACAATGGTCTCCTACATTTATTTAGGCGCTTTTAAATTTAGCATGGATACAAACCATAGGGCCCAGTTACACTGGCGAGCGTACGTCAGTAAGCCTGCGTAGGAGGAGTCCCTGCGCCTTTTTTTTGCCGACACAAACCTGGCCATTATTCTACGCGCGTCTACTTTACACTCGACGGTCTAATTATAGATAATTCTCGAATGTCCGTTTAAGGAATCGTGGATTTTGAATTTCAATTACTTAAAATTGTCGGAATACTCTTTTTTATACTACAAACTTATATGTACGATTTTCTTATCTTCTTATCTAAATCCTAATTTATCTTATATCTAACTCATCTTATGCATGACAGCTTATTTATGTGCTGCAATTTATGATTAATTGCTTGGAAGCTTTAACAATAATTAATAACCAATTATTGAATAATATAATTCAAATTTTTCCTTAGAAACAGAAGGAAAGTCCAATTACTGCTATTCTGAAAACGAAAGTAGCCACAGATACTGATTACAACATTAGATTGGAAAATACAAGTTAAATTTTTCTCTGAGTTCCGCGGGGCGTAATAAATAATTGATGTGCATAAAATGCGGAATCGCGTGCGTGGCATGAAGCGGAAATTGCAGGCCCTATATGCCTAAAATTATCGCTTGGCTTTCGTAATCCATCTCTTGTCCTGCGTGCTCTTCCGGTTTCACGAAATCTCCACGTTGTGTCTATCTAGTCTATGTGCCTTTACAGTTTATAATTATTCTTTCCTAGAGATCTACTTTTAACAACAATCTATCGCGTGGGATTAAGAGAACTGATAGTCTCACGAATGCTTGCCTTGTTGCGAGAACTTTTTCTGTAAAGTGATTTTAACAACTTTTCCCTCTTACTTTCTTTCTTCGCCCCAATGAAATCACTTTGACGCTCCTCTGCAGTCTTCAGTCGCACGTACGTGCAAATTTTATAACAGCTGTTAATTAACAGATGCCCATTATTCCCTGCGAAAAATGACTTTTTTATTATTTTTTATTAACATTTGATATATAATTGCCGCAAACTGTTGGAAATAATATTTGGCACATAAAATTAATGAAGAAAAGTTGCATTATTTGTATTGAAATCATGTTGTATACTCAGACGGTTTCGTATTAAAAGATAAAATTGCAGAGCTCGATTTGCTCATAGCGGATTATATTCTTTTATGAGGGCGAATTGCAAAAGTACATTATTGCAAGGAAATCCTCACAAGAGATACAAAAATGACTTTCTAAAGTCTCAAATGTGCTTTATGATTTAAACATGACTCTCTGAAGTGATATTAGTAGTCTTGATAATCCAGTTTTGTTTTCTTAACATATAATCTTGCGTGGTGTACAGTATCATGATTACCATTGTTGTACGTGTAGTGAGGACAAAAATATTGAAGCAATTGATTTTTGATTTTAACTCTTCCTTTAAACGCATGATCTGGATTATTTATTCTAATCGGTTTGGTGACATATCAGTATACTCTCAAGTATACCATTTTTCCACAAAATAAAGATCTTGATCGCTTCAAATATATTAATTTTCTTTATGTATAGCATTTATACATATATATTTTAAAATTTCAATTTAGTATTTTATATTTTAGCCGACCCCTCACTACGAGAAGCAGTAATTGGTGTGTCTGCACCTGATCCAGAGAAGCATCAGCTCTTTATCGATGTACAGCCGACAATGGGCACAGCCCTGAGAGCAAGGGCCCGTATTCAAATTAATCTCGCTGTAAGTCAAGTGAGAGACATTAAACAGGTTGCTTCCTTCCCAGACATCGTTTTCCCCATAATGTGGTTTGAAGATGTAAGTATACTAATATAGAATAATAAAACTCCATTAAGTTTCAAAATTATTGTAAAATTGGACAAAGAAGGATAGTGTGGGATAAAGCAGATACCTGGAATTTTCCACTTCATAACATGCTAGTGCTTTTTCTGGATTAAAAACTGGTCTAGAACTTTACCGCACACGGCTCACAAAGCTTCGTTTCACAGTACCAGCCAGAATTGTTAGTCCACTAAAAAAATCGTATTAAAAATATGTCTCTCCTTTTTAGTGGTTATCTGAGCGATAAAAAAATTACAAAGAGTAAACAAATGTTCAAAAGCTTATTAAATTTTAAGTCGATCAGTCATATTTGAAGTATTTTAGATAAACAGAGGCCAAGAAAGCATGAGAGAAAGACCCGACCTATTTTCCGTTTTTTAGCCATTTTTTATTTGCAACTTACACTTTCTGCATGCTTCGGGAAAGTAAATGAAAAAATTGAAACTTCTCTAAATTGAAGTTTAATGTCTTCTCTTCAAAATGAGACCAAGAACATAATTGCATATTCACTTGTTCTTGAATTATCATGAAAAATGTGGAAGCGTGCCCAAAACGAAAATCGGTTGGTCGAATGGTGACCACAATCTTTCGTCTGCGTCTGTTGTTTCCTGCTGCTCGACGAACTGATTTTCGCCTTGGGCACCCTTCCAAATTTATTATGATAATTCAAGAACAAGTGATCATTTAATTATGTTATTAGTCACATTTTAAAGAGGAGATTTTAGGATTCAATTTAGCGGAGTTTCAATTTTTGCCATTCACTTTCCTTAAGCATACAGAAATTGGAAATTTAAAATCGAAAATTGATCAAAAACAGAGAACAGGTCGGGTCTTTCTCACATGCTTTCTTGGCCTCTGCTCATCTGAAATACTTCAAGTACGGTCAATCGACTAGAAATGTAATAAGTTTTCAAATGGTTTTTTTAATCTTTGTAATTTAACTATTCAACTTATTACTCAGATAACATCTGAAAACAGACGGGCATGTTTTTAGTACGATTTTTTTAGTTGACTGACAATTCTAGCCGGTACTGTAAATTGAGATATTAATAAATTACCATCGGTTGGTTACTCGACTTTTGAGATTACAGCAAATTTCAAGACTAAAAAGATTTCGAAGATTTAAAAAATTGGAAGGAACTTTCAAAATTTGTAAGGGAATTCAACTGGCTTCAACACATTTGAAGTGCACTCAAATCAACTATTAACTAAATATTTTTTCAATTGCACTTTTATTAAGCTGTCAAAGCTTCACGTTCTGAATTTAGATTCCTTGAGTTTCGGAATTATCTAGATATTATAATTAATATCTTAGAATAGTCTAGACCTCCATTTTAAAAATAGTTACTACCCTCGTACAGCTTGTTAACTTTCGTTTTGAATTCGCTACTTACGAACTTTATTTGGATTAGTTTTAAAGCAATAATGTTAAATTGGAGAATAGTCTTTAAAAAGTGTGCAGCTCCTTCATTTGTGGGAAGAGAGCGCATGTGAAGTAAATAAATTCAATTTGAAACTTACTACTGTTGCGAAAAAAGTGAATGATTGAAGTTGACAAGATTTGAAAGAAAGAAAAAAAATACTAGAAAAGATGAGGGATCTCTGGAATACATTTTGTAATGGTTTGAAGCAAAAAAAAAACACGAAGTAGCTAGAGGTTCCGAAGAAGTTTTAAAAATTCTAATTTTCAAACGTAAAGTCGGCTGAACTCTTGCGCACGGAGTCATATTCTGACGAAGAAAAACTTGTTGTGCAGCTGAGGTTAAGTAATCGTAAATTCCCATCATGTTCGTACGATAGAAATCGTCGAGAGGATTGATTGCATGCTAGTCGACTTCATTTCAAAGTTTATTCATGCAGGACACTGTATTGTACATGAAAAAGTTTTCAGTGTTTCGATTTACGTGAAAGTTCGTTTAATTTCCGAAAGATAAAATTAATTGCAGGATGCTATTAAATAATTAAAAAAAAAACGCAGCGTGTACTTTTTACATTGAGCATCAAACAATCATAGGTATGATGAAAATGTCAAGGAAATGCAGGCGCGGATCCAGAGGAAAGCCATGGCGGCTTGCCCCCCCCCCCTCCCAAAAAAAAGCCCAGACTCGAATTCTTCAAATAAGATAATTGAAGTTTACTATCCCAGCAAAAAGAAACTAATTCGGGAGGATTGCGGCGAATGAAAATGTTTAAATTCGCCCGAATTCTGCTTTTTGATTCGTGTAAACGAACTGAATTTGCCTTAATTCGTGGTCAAGGTCATTTCGAAAAAATTAATAAGAATTGCATGCTTCGAGTCTCGAATCAGCGATCCCAAGTGTATAAGTCCAGAGGACAACACTGAGCTACGGAAAACATTAATATATATTTACAACAGATCCTATAATTATGTCCCTGCGCGTTAGGCCAGTTTTTAACTGTATTCGCGCTGGCGAATTCTGGCGAATTGGAGCTTGACTTAAAATCTAGCGGATTAAAATGAATTGGCAAACACTTAAATTAATTCGTGTTGACACTTTCAAATTAATAAGATTCCCTACAAAATCTTCGCAGAATTCAGACGAATAGGATATTTGAAGACTATATTACTCTTCACGAATTTACATACATAAAAAGCAAGAAAATTGCCATCACGATTCCTAGATGTTTACTTCAACTGCATAAATTAAAAAATTGAAAAATTAGTTCAATAAAAGAAAAACTAAAACGTCAAGTCTAAAAATACTTTTAAAAAGAAGTCAAAATCTTCGGAGAAAGCTTACTATTTTGGAATTTGTCAACATCTATAAAAACATTAAAATGTGTTCACTGTATTGAATAGAAATTTCACAGAAAAAACAAAGTGTAAATCTAACGCTAATTTCAGGGTAGCATTTCCCTGCAACAAAAATTAGTCTCGGTAGTGTGAATAATACCATTACAGAGTTTTTACTGTGTTTATTAAAAGACTTCATTGTCAGAAGTTTTGAACTACATATTATTTTAATTGTTTCTTTGAAGAAAAATTGTTAAGCTACCAAGCACGAAATACTTATTATGATTCGAGAAGCATAATTATATATTATATTATATTATATTTTGTGTGTTCGTTCCACAACTAAGTAGACCTAAGTAATAGCTCGAAAGCACTTTTTTCTTTTTTTATTAATTAAAAAAATTAATAAGTTATGCAATTCTTTGTGTGTCCATATTTTCGTTTTCGGGGACGCACCACACTACTGATGAGGGGTATTATCGGATATGGGATTGCTTCTTTTAGGATGCTCTTTTCGCAGTCTTATAGATTCAAGTAATAGATCGAAAGCACTTTTTTTTCTAAATTCAAAAGTAAAACAGTTTCGCAACTTTTTAGGTGTCAAAATTGGAGTTTTTTTTGGATGTGCTGATATTTTACACGGGATTTCTCGAACATGGTAATTTTTTAAGCTTTCTTTTCGCGATTCAATAGAGCTAAGCAATAACTCGAAGGTACTTTCTTTTTTTTTTTTTAATTCAAAAATTAAAACGTTATTCCACTCTCTTTGTATCAAAATCAGAGATGGTTGCTTCTTTCAAGATATTCGTTTCACGGTTCGATGAAGCCTAGCAGTACCTCGAACCGTTTTTGCGTTTATTTGTTCAAAATTAATTCCGTGAGAGTTAGGCAGTTTTTTGCTTCTTCTGTAATTTCGGGTTTTGGCACTTACGCTCGTATGCATTGTCACCCTTCAACTGTTTCAATTCGAAAGCCTTAGTAGTTAATCAAATGTAAACTTCCGATTGAAACTTTATAAACTATCTGTTGTTTCAGTCTAAAATATACCATTTTTAACGAGTTCAATTTGAAAATTTGTAATTAAGAAAAAGAAGAATTTTGTAATATTGAGCAATATTTGATTGCTCATTTTAAATTAACAATCATAAATGAAATATTTAAAACTAAACAATTTGAAACTGAATTGTCTGAAATAGAAAGCCTTGAATCGTTAAAGTTTCGGGGAGCTAAACTTAAACTTTGAATGTTAAAATGTTAATTTTAATTTTTTCAATTTAAAAATTTTTATTTGCAAGTGAAAATGTTGAATATTGATGTGTAAATAACAAATAATAATGTATTCATTCAGAAAAAGTTAGAGTAAGTTGAGGAGATATTTAGAAGTTTTTAAATGAAATTTTTAAGCTTTTAAGGATTTTGAATTTCGGATGATTTTTATCTTGGAAAATTAATTTTAACACATTACTTGAGATTATTTTTAAGCGGATACAAATTTTGATGAAGAAATAAAAATTGAACAGTTATAAGTTTTGAAAAAATGTATTTCTTAGTAAAAAAAATATATTTTTAAGAGAATGTTCTTAGATATTTCAAAACAAATTTTGATGTATAAGTAACAATTGAACATTTATTCAGTTACAAGGTTTTAATGTTGAAATAATTTAACTTCTAATTTAAAAAGTGTTCAATTAAAAAAAAAAAAATTGTAATTTTTCAATTTTTAATATTTTTAACTGAAAATTGCATACAATGATATAATTTGGAAAATTTATAAATTTGTTGATTCATTCTTCAATTTGAAGCTTTGAAAATAATAGAGTAAATTTATAATTATTAAAAATTTTAATTCAATAAAACGATTACTTCAGACAAATAATTTTTTAAGAACAAGAAAAATCTGCCTCAGCCCGAATTTGAACCGGGAATGTGAATATCGCCAAGAGTGGAAATAGACGCCTCAATTTTGCTGCCTAAAAATAATTTTTTCATAGTTTATACATGACTGCGAAAACTTTATGAATATTTTATACTTGTTGAATAATGATTATACCATGACATGCAAGACGCAGTTTGTAAATAGAAAAACAAGGTTTCTTTCTAAACATTTGTTAAGCATGTTTATAAGATTCGTGATTATTATATTTATTTAATTTATAATAAGCATTTGAAGCGAATAAAAAGCTTTAAAATTATTATTAACCTCCCCCTTGAGAGTGGATGGGAAGGGGAATAATTAGACCCCCCCCCCCTAAAGCCCTTCTCTGGATTCGCGCCTGAGGAAATGTGGCTACGGTACTTCATTTGATGCATTTTAGGTTTAAAAAATGAAAATACGAAAATAGCAGATGATACTGTTCCCAAAATATCTTCAAATCAAATATTCAGCTTTTAAATTATATTTAATTTGGTGAACAAGCATTATCGGGGGCAATTTTTTTCCTCTTGGAAACTCAAAACCATATTTGAGGCAGAAGGTCCCTGCGGATCGCGAAAGCAGCAGAAGAAAAATAAACAGAACTTGCGCGATATTCGAAATATAAGAATTATTCCAACAAACATAGGAGTTTATTTAGGAATTTTTAGAGTCATTATTTCACATTTGATGTATTTTTCCTTTTTTTATGTTTGTATAAAAATATATTCTTTAATAAGGTACATTTTTCATGGAATAATTTTTCTATTTTAAATATCGCCATTTGATTCAAAAAATCGTTTTTTCTTTCATCAAAAACTTAATTACCCAATCTTAGGTAATCACACAGATTCAAGTAATCTTGCGCATTTCTCACATAATCACTTAATCCCAATCGATTTTGTTTCTAGGTTGCTTATTATTTTGATACGGATCACTATGATGCAAACGGATTAGATTTTGGTTTTTTTGTCACGCGACACTGCAAACTTTCGCACGTGGATCAAAAGTTCTTATGAAAACGAGAAATGTATACTCATATACATTTATTTATATACATATCTCGTATAGTTTTGGTGGAAAATGGAATTTCTTATGTTTTAAAAACATTTTCGATATATAAAACCAGAAACATTGGTCAAAAACGGCTGGTTAACGAACTTGTTCTTTATTTTTACGCCTTAAAAACGTGTGCTGAAGCTCATTTCAATCTGGTCAGTCTTTCGAAAGTTATCATGCCTACAGACTACAGATAGACTACAGACTACAGACAGACAGACACCTTCGTAAAAGTCGTTTTTTCTGACTTAGGGGGTCTCAAATCGTGGAGATTTGATGAGAACCGACTATGTCAAATTTTACATAAAACCGATAACTTCTCTTTGAACGAGAATGTAAACATTCACAAATGTATTCGAAAACTGCCACTGGCCTTCCCAATCCTTGAAAAATCTAGTAATACTAATCGTCAATGTATGTATATAGAAAGATTTCAACTTTCAAATTCGGAGTTTTCTCGCAAAATTGTATAGATTTCCACAGTGCTAATAGTCTCCCAAAACGCGCACATAAAAGTTTACTTTTCTCACTTGTAGGAAAAGTACTCACTTTGATTACTGTGCCGTCATCAGTTGAAAAGTCGACAACTTCGTCGCCTCGAAACGAGCCTCCGAAGTCGCATTTCCATCGCGGGTGTTGGACAATATTCATTATATGCGCAAGTCTGACACGTTGCCATAAAACTCCATGTTTAATCCAGCAACTTTATGGAGAAATATTTTCAAAAATAGTTCGGTTAACCTAGCTTAAACTTTGCACGGTGATGAAAGGACCATTGAAGTACATAATATTTTTAATTCAGCCAAGAAGTATAGAAAGTCGATAATCATCGAACCACCCCAAGTCAACTTGGATTTCTCTATAGACGATTTTTACGAAGGTGTCTGTATGTCTGTCTGTCTGTCTGTAGTATTGTGTAAGCACGATAACTTTCGAAAGATTTATCAGATTGGATTGTGCTTTGGCACAATTTTTTATGGCCTGAAAAGAAAGAACGAGTTCGTTAACCAGCTGTTTCGGATGAAAATTCAAAAAGTGAGCACATTTTGGAAATTTTCGAGACCACTTTTTTTAAAGATTTGAAAATTCTATGTACGGTCATTAGTCGTACGAAGAAAAAGAAAAAAAATATCCTAATGACTTTTTCTGATAAAAAAAAAAAAAATTACCGAAGTTATGGCATTTTCAAAATTCCAAAAAACAAACGAAAATGAACATTTTGAGCTGAAAAACGCACGATATCAAAAAAAAGTCAGGAGGAGAAAAACGTTGCTTTTCGAACATCTTTCAATATTTTCATAACAACTTTTTGAATTTTTGGAAAAATCAAAAATTCAAATTTTGATCGCACAAAAAAATAATGAGAAATCAAAAATTCCATTTTTGCAACACCCATCTCAAAAGTTGACGTTTTCATCCTTCTAAATTGTGCCTAAAGGACCTTATTAAGCAGACTGTGTGGGAAATAATTTTCGCGCATGCGCAGTTTGAAGATGGCTTACTTTAGGCACTGATGAAAAAGCAGCGCATGTGCACTTTCGAGATGAGGTACTTTAGACACTGGCATAGGTAACTTTAAACACTGGTGTTGGTATCTTCTTGAAATAAATTTACTTTCAACTTGAACAAATCTTTCAATCATTGAAGTTTTATTTTTAGGGTTTCGTAGCCCGCCCCAACCCCCTGGGCAAACGAGCATAAACGCCAACATTTTTTTATAATAATTTTTTTTCTAAAACATTTTTTTCAACAATCTTTTTTTGTTTCAAAATTTTTCCTTCACAAAAATTTTCACACATTTTTGTCACACATTTTTTGGCACAATTTTTTTTCCAAACATTTGAAACAAAATTTTGTTTCAAACATTTTTTTTCATTTCTCGTTTACAAAAAAATTCATTTGAAATAAAATACAAATTCAGTGAATTGTATATGGAGAACGTATTACACAAAGCACAAAGTGCGCGATCAGTGTATTTCGGAGCGCGAAGCGCGACGAGCAAATCGCCCGACGTAAGTGCGCTCAAACTTTTTTGTTCCTATCATGCGGTTTATAGGACCGAGTGTGGAACGCAAGGTTCAAATGAATTTTGAATCAAATATCGAACGCGAAGCGCGAGTGTCTGGTTGGGAATGTGTTCCTTAAGGTCGACAGAACCTTGAGTAAATAAAGCTCCATTTCAGTCTAAAATAAAGACAAATTTAACAATCACTTCATATGTAGAGGTTTTGATAATTTTATAATATTTGCAAATAAACTTTTTCTTTCCATCGAAGTCTAACACGAAGTTCATAAAATCTAGAGGAACCGAACGTAAAGCGTGATGTGAATACGCCCGAGCGCGTAGCGCGAGGTGAATAAATAATCAAGCAAGCGCGAAGCGCGAGATCCAACAGTCGTGTGCCATAGGCGCTCAAACTCGTGAGCCGCGCGCGAAGCTCGCGACGAGAATGTGCCGCAAATCGGGCAGATTTTTTTTCATTTATTTCCATAAATATTGGAAATTTCGAAAAATATTTCACACAAAATTTGTAGATCTCATCAAAATGCAAATTTCATGTTACAATAATTTATAGCCTATGGTTAGCAGTTTTCAGGATATTCGAAGTTGAAGATCCCGATGAGACGTTAAGAAGGGGAACCTACGTGACCTACATTACTTCTATGCTCAGGCACAGCGGTGCCTTTTCGCCCTTGATGAGAAATTAGAAAGGAGAATCTTATGACCTACATTACTTCTGTGACTAGTTAAGGGGGTGCCTTTCCACTCACATGAGACGTTAGGAGGGGAACCTATGTGACCTTAATTGATTTTGTGACCAGTCACAGGGATGCCTCACCGCCCCGATAAAAACTTGGAAAGGGGAATCTATGTGACCTACATTATTTCTATGACCAGTCACAGTCACAGTCACATGAGTGTCTTCGCGCCCCAAAAGTCTAAAATACCATACGGGTCAAATTGTCCCATAAGATTAAGAAAAACAGTAAGGCTAAACTGCTCTAAAAAACTAACGGGTTAAACTCTTCAATTATATTGAGAAAAAATTTAGAAGAATAGGCGTCAAACTGCGCTCTATGATTAAGGAAAATGGAAAGGCTAAACTGCCCCAAAAAACTTATTGGCCAAACTGCCGCATTTAATTAAAAACAAGTTACCAAGTTATTTAGTTAGTTAGTAAGTTTTAAAACGGGTGGGAAGCCCATGGAGAGCTCCCCTGACTCTGAAGCTATAAATCCTATTGTGCCTCACCCTCACATATTCACTCTCAGCAGTCGACCCCAGACCTCTTGACGAAGCCTAGTATGTCGACCACTGATTGCGTTGTAATTTCCTCTGTTTCCATAAAATGGGCCCCGAGAGTCTGTTGCCTGAGCCTAGCTAATGCTGGGCACAAACATAATACATGCATGAATGTTTCGTGATCCCTGCCGCATTTCCTGCACTCTGCCGCGGGTTTATACCCCATTTCGTTTATATGATAGTTCAAGTGGTTGTGCCCAGTTCGGGTCCGTACCACTGTCCTTATATCTTTCTTTTGTAATCCCAGGATTTTCCTATCTCTGTCCATCCTATAAGTATAACCCAGGATGAATTTCGCATGACGGCAAGCCTGGCTTTGTTCCCAGTATCCCCGGTGTTTTGTTTGGATCCAGCTTTTAATGGCCATTCCGATACAGCAAGACCCTGTTCCCAGTACCGGTTCCGGTCCTATGTATTCACTCGCTGCGCCGCGTTTTGCCAAGTGGTCCGCCTTTTCGTTGCCCTTGATCCCTGTGTTAATTAGTGTTTCAGCACAGCAAAGGACAGCCAGGACCTCCGCTTGAAAGACAGTAGCATGTCGCCCAAGTGTGATCCCTATCCTTTTCCTTCTATTGCTGTCATACATTCCTGCTCCTGACCCTCCCTCTCCCAGGAACCATCTTTATACCAGATTTCCCCTTGACGGAGCGAGTTAATATTTGTTTTCCATAGATCCCTGCTTGGAATGCAGACGCGGAAAGCTTTGGCAAAGTTGAAGTGTTTTGTTATTTTATCTTACCTCATCTGTAGAATCGGCAGTGCACTGATATCACTCGGGAGCCTAGTATGTCTAGTCCCCAGAGTCCATCTATTTGCTCTTGCCAGACGGCCTATCGTGAGTGCCGCTCCAGCGGTTATAGAAACATGTAGGGGTTCCTCGCAGAGCATGAACCCTATCGCTGCTGTGGGCGTAGTCCTCATTACTCCAGTCAAACCCCTAAATTCTTGCATTTCTTTGCAGCCTGTCCTGCATTGTTTTAAGTTCCGCCCGTAGCCACTAGACTACAGCCATATGTAGGAGCCTTGGTTTTAGAACAGTATAGTAGAGCCATGCAAAAATTTTAGGCACTAGACCAAACTTCAGCCCAAAGGCTCTTCTGCTCATCCAAAAGGTCATGAAAAATTTCCTGCATTGAGTCTCCAGGTGCTTTGCCCAGTTCAGCTTGCTATCTAGGATTACTCCCAGATATCTAACTGAATCTGAGAACGTCAGCTCCCCACCACAGAATACAGGAGCGTCAACTTTCGTAACTTCATGATTTCTCGTGAAAATGACCAGGTGAGTCTTTTACGGATTTACCGCGAGCCCTGAGCTATCGCACCAGAGCTTTACGATGCGCAGCGCCGAACCTATAAGACCCATCAACGTTTCCAGATGAGCCCCCCTGACTAGGATTACAAAGTCATCCGCTTATCCCTGAATATAGAACCCCTCTTTATATAGCCTTCGAAGAAGGCCGTCCATCACAATGCACCACAGGAGGGGCGACAGGACACCCCCTGTGAGCAACTTCATGGAGTTATCCTCCTTACTAGGCCTTCACCCCATCTGGTTTCAAGTCTTCTCCAGCGTAGCATGCTTCCTATCCAGCATACTAGCTGGTCCGGCACGCCACATCTCAAAGCCTCTCGACAGGTGACTTCTGGAGGAGTATTGCTGAAAGCACCCTCTATATCCAAGGAAGCACCCAGAGTATACCCCCCTTTTTTCAACTGCTGCTCCAATTTTGCCACAACAGTATGAAGCGCAGTTTCTACCGAGCAGCCTGCCTGAAAATCATGCTGCCCTCTGTGTAGTGGGGAGGCCAAGAGCACCTCATCCCTAATGTAAATCTCGATTAGCTTCTCCAGCGTCTTCAGGATAAAAGACGTTAGGCTGATTGATCGAAAATCTTTTGCAGCAGTGTAACCTTCCCTCCCAGGTTTAGATATGAAAGCTACTCTGCCATCCTTCCATGCCGATGGCACGTGTTTAAGGGCTATACTTGCCCTAAATAATTCCGTCAGAGGAGGGACGACTGAATTCATGCCTTTTTGTAGAAGCGAAGGATAAATGCCATCTGCCCCTGGTGATTTAAAGGGACAGAAGGAGCCTACGGGCCATTCCACCTTTTTGTAATCAGCGACCTCAGCGACAAAATTCCAGTCGGCCCTTTCCACCTCTTGGCCCAACCTTCCTCCTTTTGGAGAAACAGTTCAACGATGTTGAAAAATACGCAGGGTCCAAACTGTCCCAAAAACTAAAGAAGCACAGGCGTTAAACTGCGCCATAAAATTAAGAAAAATGGAGAGACTACACTTTCCAAAAAACTTAAGGGTCAAACTGCCCCATAAAATTTAAAAAAAGGCCAAACTGCCTCTTAAAACCCGAAAAGACGGGGGAATGAAAGCATTGTAACATCAAATCCTATTTATCAGGACAACAGATTTTTATATCAGCTAGCAACTGGTTGAAGGGATCTGCCCTCATTTTCTTGACTCGCCACCGCCACAGAAACTCACAGAGCTGATCTGCCAGAATGCTTTTTCGGACGCCACCACGAGATAGGAATCGTCTCATCCACCGCCAGGAAGACTCGATGTTCTGAGTATGGGTCCCAGTATCGTGATCCACGAACTCCTCAGAATGATTCATGTTTTTATGCACATAAGCATGATCTTCAAGGATTATATATCCTTTCTAACTATTGGTATGGATCTCTGTCCCTTCTGCAACGTTGTTTTGGATCTATGCAATCAACGCCGCTTGGTCTCTTTTATTATCGGCACAGATCTCCAAACGATATTCGTGTACATGGCCCCTGTGAATCATTCCAAGGATCCTCGAAACTTCTACAATACGCCCCTTGTCATTCTTCCGGGGCCGGATTTTGCACTCGTCGATTTCGAAGACTTCACCAACACCTTCAATTTTACCTTCTTCTTCCAGGTGTTGATCAAGAGCAATTGTGCAGCCCTCTTTACAGAAAGAGAATCTGTCGGCTTCCGTTTTTCTTGAAACTGCGTGCCCCTGAACAATGCTGCTCTCACGTATAGTTTGCTCAAAATTTAAATTATTATGAAGCTATGCGTGATCAACATGCATGCTGAAAAAATTATACTCTCAAATTTCATGTATCTTTTTCTCGAAAACTATCAGTCGTAGGCTAAAAACTGATGAATCATCGATTTTTTTGTCATAGAAATAGGATAGGTCGAATAGGTCACCCTTTCCAACGTCTCAGGGAGGGGGCCTGAAGGCACTCTTGTTACTGCTCACAGAGATGGTGTATATCTGATAGGTTCCCCTTTCCAACGTGTAATGGGGTACAGGAAGGCACCCCTGTCATAGGTAACACTGGTAATAGTAATAGTTTAAGAAATATGAAATGTTTGTGATTTTCCATATTCATCTTCGAATATGTGGAAAACTGTTACTCATATGCTAAAAATTAATATAACATGAAATGTGCATTTTTATGAGATCTGAAACTTTTATCCAAAATACTTTCTAAAAACTTCCATTATTTATGGAAATAAATGAAAAAAAAAACAATTATTTTATAAGTCTTCCATTTTTTTTCTCATGGAAATCAAATTTTTACCAATTTCCACTATGATATTCGTGATCAGCGCGTCAAAATACATAAGTATACGTAGTTTAAAAAAAATCGGAGGCCCGACGCTTTCGGAAGCATACCCGAAAGAATTAACCATTTATAAACAGAGTTTGTGTGTACCTTCAAGGTATACACAGTGGTGTAGTCGAGGCCTGGTTGGCCCTGGCGTCCCCAGAATTTGATTTTATGACAGTATGAAATGTACTGTAAGGCAACAATGCGCTATGAAAGTAGATTTATGTTAATGGATCATGGATAATATGTGATGTTCAGCAAGGGAAGGGCCTACTTTGTCGGTGGCAGTTTACTCTCTCAAAACGAACCAGTGAAATCTCACTGGTTGAAATAGCCAGAAGTGTGTTACTGGCAATCAGTGAGAATTCACTGGTTCATTCAGTGGAGTCCCGGCACTGGTTTAATCAGTGAGGTTCACGGGTTTCTCAGTACCAGTAGTCATCTGGTCGTACGCCTCTCTAATTTGTTTAAGCAGAAATAATATATGACTGTACTAGTTGTAAGATTTTCCCGAATTGTAAAGTGAATGGGTAAAGCCCATTTCACTTTTCTCCCTCTTACTTGGAGAAATTATGAGGGCGCTATAAACTTATGTTTTCTGTTTTGTATGATGTTTTTTTTAGAATAAATTATTATCTTCAAGCATTTTTAAAGTTTTCTTCATAGATTCAAATCATTAAATAGTGTACTTTCAAATAATTAAGAATGATAAATAGGTCAAGTCTATTTTTCTTTTTCCTCCCTCTTACTTAGGGTTTACTTACTTAGATTTACATTTTCTATTTTGTGTGATGTTTAGAACAAAAAATTATTTTTAAATACTTTTCAAGATCATCATAAATTTAGAACATTAAAAAATGTACTTCTAAATAATTAAGAATGGCAATTAGGTAAAACCCACATTCAGAAAAAAAGACTCTTTTATTCAAAGACAATTTCTTTGAATCCAAGAAAAATATTTATTGGCACTCATTCAAAGAAAATTTTTCTTTGATTCAAAGGAATTTCTGTTGCTTCGAAGAAATTAAGTTGGTTCGAAGGAATATGTTTTGATTTTATGAACATTTTTCTTTGATTTAAAATGATTTTCTTCATCATGAAGTTATGTTTGTTTAATTGAAAAAATTATGTTAGAGAAACAGTTTCTTTAATTCAAGACAAGTATTTTTTTGCGTTACATTTCGTTTTTGCTCCACTTTGAACATTTAAATAAATATTCACGCTGCGCGGGCACAGTATCATCGCGCAGTGCGCGCGAAACGCTTCGCGCCTAAGTTGAGCGTCCCTACGGCTCGCAGGTACGCTGTTGCCTTCGTTTTCCTACATTTAATGCGTCCATTTCAACTGCATTTTTTCAAATAGCGTGAATATTGTAACTGAAATCGAAAGCTGTGGTTCAAACCTCTGATGGATTACAGTCAGAGATTGGAAAATGAATTGTTTTTCAATTTGTTTTTAAGAAGGGTTCTCAAAGTACCTGCGGCTTTGACGATTACATCCATATTGTCACACCTGCGCTATGTGCTTGATAAATAGGTTATGCAGACGGTTGTATTTAAAAAATGAAACGTTGTAGACAAAATAGAACGCAATATGAGGAGTAGATATGTTTTTTAATATAATTATAATAAAAAATATAAGTTCTTCTTGAATTTACTAAACAGAGACCTTCAACTATAGGCATTGATTCCTTTCGTTTAAAGTTCGGTTCTAAGTCAACTCTACAAAAATTAGTAGTCAGTAAAAAAAATATGTTAAAAATAATTTCACTGCGTTTTAATTATGTCCTGATATAGCTAAACTACTTGATTATTATCAATTATCTATAAGATTTTGGAGTGCCCAAGCCCAGTTAAAAAATATCATTAGGATAATTTTTAAATATTGTTGAAATATACTTAAAATCACGATTAAAACTTACGGATCTCTTAAAAAAAATTGCATAGTTTTGAAAATGATATCATCATGTACCCCAAATTTTGTAAATATTTGTCACTTTATATGAATAATAATGAATTCACAATAATTTCCATAAATGTCCAGAAACTTTGCAGGCTACTTTTTTTAGGACTACGCAACTGGGTATACAGGTAGTCAGTATATGAAGAAAAATGAAATGTCTTTGCGATTTGTCAAGAACACATTCTTTTTAAATCCAAGAACGAAAAACATTCAGATATATTTTTTCTCAAACACATCAATACAATAGTCGTATAGATATTCGGTTATCATAAGATCAGAATCAAACATGATTATTACACCTATCTTTTTAAAATTAGTTATAACGAACTCTTATTTATAAGAATTTTCTTCGCAAATCTTCTTAAGTATGTATAATTATTAAAAAAAACTTATCTTGAAAACCTACTCGTTTTAATGAGCCTATATTTTACATTGTGTATATTTTTGCGTTATGATCTGCCGTTTTCAATAAAAATTAATTTTTCTGTAGAAATATACAAATTCGTGATGACCGACCTATAAATATTATCCGTATTACGGTATGCATATGGGGCGTTATTTCTCAAGTGTACCCACTCAAAAAGTCGAAGTTGTCTGATCTAAGTTAAACTTAGGCAAAGTGTTGTGCTATTGGATAGTAGTATATGGGGAAAAATTTTGTCATTCGGATAAGTATTGACCGAGGGGGAGGGGGTACAAGTTTTGGGATTTTCGTGGATATCGTCTATTTCGGCAATTTTTAGCTCTTCTAATAGTGATGAAAAAATTTTTGTCTAATACAGTTTCGATAGGGTTTTTCACGCTCCTTCGATTGGTGCTACGCATTTTATCGAAAAATAAATATTTGACCTTCAGAAATGAAGTTCAAAAATAAATTTAACTTTTTTTGGAAAAACTGTAGGTTTTTTTGGTTTTTTTTGGTCTTAAAGGAAAGCCCAGGTTTTTTCCTATAAGACCATGTAGGTTAGAAAGTGGGATTCGAATTGTTAATGTATGAAAATAAGCGTCGAGTACTCCAGTACGCTCTTGACACTGGCGCTAGAGCCCCGCAGCGCACCGTGGTGCCTTCATGGTATTGTTTTTTTTCAAAAGTAATAATATATGCCAGTATATTTGAATGCTCTCTGCATTTTGCAGGGTTGAGACTGCCATTATTTAAATGCCTGCATTACGTTAACTGATGAATTTTGAAAAAATTTTGAATTTTGAAAAATCTAGTTATTGAATGAGAGGTCGGGTCGAAAAGGTGGTTTTATGGATGGAAAATTCAACTTCTCACACTTGCTCCAAAGTCTTGGAGTCACAGACAACTAATGGTCGAATTCGAGACATCCGAACGACAAGCTGAAAATGCGAAAAAGTTAGTTGCTAACAATGGGATTTTAACTCTGCCTACGCCAAGAAGAGGAAGGCCTTTGAGTCATGAAACTGAAGACCTCGTATCCAAATTTTATGAGCGTGACGACATGAGTCGCTTAATGCCTGGAATGAAGGATTGTGTGTCTGTTCGAGTGAGTGACAAGAAAGTTCCCGTTCAGAAAAGATTGATTTTGTGCAATTTAAATGAATTGTATGCAGAATTCCAGTCAGAACATGAAGATATTAAAATAGGCTTCATGAAATTCACACCACTCAGACCGAAACATTGCGTTTTGGCAGGGAGTAGCGGTACCCACACAGTATGCGTTTGTGTTCACCATGAAAACGTGAAGTTAATGCTAAAAGAAATAAACATGCAATATTTAAAGAACGATTCAGAGTTAATTTTAAATGGTTATCGCGATTGTTTAAAGTTAACTGTGTGCCCTGATGCGACAAGTTCCTGCCAATTAGGAGAATGCCAAAATTGCCCGGGTATTACTGAAATTAAAGATAACTTGATTGAAGCTTTCGAGGAGGAGGATTTAGAAGAAATCAAATTTGATTCTTGGCTGCAGACTGACAGATGTACTTTAAAGACGCTGATGCTGAATGTTGATGAATTTGTGAATGAGCTTTGTGAAGCGTTGCTGAAGCTAAGAACGCATCATTTCCTTGCTACAGAGCAGTCATTATTTTTTAAAAATCTGAAGACAACTTTGAAAAATGGTGAATTCGTTATCTCATTTGATTTCGCTGAGAACTTTAAGTTTGTGCTCCAACACTCGGCGCAAGGATTTCACTGGAATAATGATCAGGCCACAATATTCACAGTAGTTATTTATTATGTAAAAGATGAAGAACTCAAGCACAGAAGCATGGCAATCATATCAGGCAATTTGAGTCATGACACTGTTGCCGTTTATGAGTACCAGAAAATAATTCTAAATTATCTTAAGGCAAATTTTTCAGTCCAAAAGGTGTACTACGTCTCAGATGGAGCAGGTCAGCATTTTAAGAACAAGAGCAATTTTGCTAATATCCTAGCTCACAAGGCAGATTTCGGAATCCCAGCTGAGTGGCATTACCATCCTACCGCTCATGGCTCATGGTAAGGGTGCATGTGATGGCATAGGGGCGAATGTTGAACGAAAGGCAAAGAAGTACTGCAAGGAAACTGAAATCATTTTTAGTAGCAAGGAAGATCACGAAGCCACTGCTAAAGATCTGAAAACAGATTCGATGTTGCAGTCACAGTCAAAGGGACTTTGCAGTACCATGCATTCCTACCTACTGAAGATTGGGACTGTATTAGCCACTGTACTGCACGTACACTGTTACTTATAATAATACTGTATATATATATATATATATATATATATATATATATTAATTATAATAATTAATTTTTAATATAATAATAATAATTAATTATAATAATACTGTACTGCCACGGAATGCGACTACTTCCCAAAAGAGAAGAAACGAAAATTGGAAAAAAAAGTGAAAACAACGGTCACTAAAAAAACGAAAGGCGGAAAGAAGGGCAGATAGAAGACCAGACATCAGCAAAAAAATTCTCCAAGCTTCAATTCTACTTAATCCATAAAACCACTTTTTCGACCCGACCTCTCATTCAATAACTAGATTTTCCAAAATTCAACATTTTTTCAAAATTCATCAGTGAACGTAAAGGCTCTTTTACACCTTCCGTCAATCGGTCGTCGACCGACCAACATAACGAAATATCCATTCACACCTTCGGAAAATTCTGTGAAAGTTAGTAACATTTTAGTAATCTTTCATTGACTTTCAGAAGGTAACTAAAATATTACTACATTTAACTAAATTTACCGAAGGTGTGAATGGATATTCCGATATATTGGTTGGTCGACGACCGATTGACGGAAGGTGTAAAAGAGCCTCAATGCAGGCATTTAAATAATGGCAGTCTCAACCCTGCAAAATGCAGAGAGCGTTCAAATATACTGGCATATATTATTACTTTTGAAAAAAAAAACAATACCATAAAGGCACCACGGTGCGCTGCGGGGCTCTAGCGCCAGTGTCACGAGCGTACCGGAGTACTCGACACTTATTTTCATACATTAAAAATTTGAATCCCACTTTCTAATCTACATGGTCTTATAGGAAAAAACCTGGGCTTTCTTTTAAGACCAAAAAAAATCAAAAAAACCTATCGTTTTTCCAAAAAAAAGTGAAATTTATTTTTGAACTTCATTTTTGAAGGTCAAATATTTATTTTTCGATAAAATGCGTAGCACCAATCAAAAGGGCGTGAAAATCCCTATCGAAACTGTACTAGTCAAAGTTTTTTCCATCGCTATTAGAAGAGTTAAAAATTGCCGAAATAGACGATATCCACGAAAATCTCAAAACTTTTACCCCCTCCCCCTCGGTCAATACTTATCCAAATGACAAAATTTTTTCCCCATATACTACTATCCAATAGCACAACACTTTGCCTAAGTTTAACTTAGATCAGACAACTTCGACTTTTTGAGTGGGTACACTTGAGAAATAACGCCCCATATATGTATGTACCCCTAGCACATACATATATCTTTTTTATTTAAAAAGCTTCTAAATAGTTTATTCTAAATAAGGCGCAATTTTGACACAAAATGGAACAATTTGTTAGTGGTGCCATTTTACAAAAATGACAAAGCCATTATTTGGACCACCCTAATAAAAATATATCAAATTTTTAAACCATTTTCTAATAATCCTTAAATATCTTTATAGGGTGTCGATGAGCTGCCTCAAGAAGTGAAATCTCTGCTGAAGATTGCAGTAGAGGTTCCTCCAGTTGCAAGAGCAGCAGTCTCAGGTGCCTTGGCCTTAATCGGTCTAATTGTTCTCGTAGGAGCCTTGATATGTCTAGTGAGAGCAGCAAACCGGCAAGAAAAATTGCATTTGACGACTCCGTTGCCCGCGAATGCCAGCAACAAGACCGGTCAGCTAAATCCAGCCTTCCAAAACCCGAAGTAGAAAAGTTTGCAAAGTCAACGGATGCAGTGGACGCAATGGACGCAATGGACGCATTATTCCAGAATCCAACAGTACGATCTCGAATCTTCGTGACGGCAGCGACTGAGGCAGCGACCTTAGCCGTTGCTATCTCGCTCTCATAAAGTTGATATTTTTATTTTTTATGTTCCTGCGAGTCATCCACGAAAGCATCCTTTGGCACCTTTCTGGCTCCAACTTCGTCTGGTTGAACCGGTGCTGGTTCACTCGTTTTCCCTTCTCCCCTCGGTCATTGGCGCCCCGAGGTGAAATTTCCTCCTGTTGCCTTCACCCCGTATCTTGTACAGCATATATGACGTGATATTTATTATGTTCTTCCTTTTCTTCCGAGACGAATTCGATTATCCGGAAGGACTTCGATGCGCATCCTCCGGTTTACTGGACGGGTTTTGCGGGAAGATTAACAATTGTCGTATGAAGAGACTGAATCTTGAATGTCGCATTACATGGATTTTATATGGATGACCGAATCATTTTCAAATTTATAATCAAAACTTTGATTTGTATTAAATTCGCTTGACTTCCATACACTTTATTTAGATCAACATTAAATTGGGAATTATGAGGACATTATCTTAGGATTTAAAGGGGTTTAAATTCACCCACATTTTTTTTCAACATTAGATTGGGAATTATGAGGACATTATCTTAGGATTTAAAGGGGTTTAAATTCACCCACATTCATGAAACGTTCAATTTCCTTTAATTTTGTCGAGATTTCTATGTAAGGGAGATTGTTTTAATTTAGACAAATTATTTGCTCAATTACACGTAACAAAGAAAGCAGGTTTTATTTTAAGGAATATTTAAAATTATTAACTCTAACTAAAAGGGAAAGTTTTATTAGTTACTTTTACGAGAAAAATAGATTTAATCTCTTATTGCATTTGTATATAATGTGACACAAAAATGTCGCTAAAGATATTTGAAATGCTGCGAAGTGTAAGATTTAATATGTATAATATTACAAAATTAGAGGTTAAAAAATGATATGAAATTATAAAAACTCTCTTCAAATTTCTTAAATCTAAAATAAATGTTGCCAAATTTCAATAACAGGGGCAATTCCAAAATTTTATTTAAAACTTTGGAGGCTGATATTCTTGATTTTATTATAATAACATTTTCAAACGATTTGCATCTAACCATATCAAAGTTATTTTACTTTCAATTTTTGGAGATGCGAATAGCTTCAACTAAATAAATATTACACTCGTAAATCTCCCACTTTTTTAAAATGACATGGTTAGCGAAGATAACCTGGAAATATTTTTTAAAGAAAAATTGGTTAGATTCTTATATAATATAATTATATTATGATTCTAATGGTTGTTTAATTTTAAGAATTAATTCAAATTAATTTTATTCTTTTGAATTAAACACCAATTTTTCGTTCTTATGAAATCTTTCAATATTTCCAGATCTTGATTAATCTGGCAAAATACCAGAGAGTTAGTAAACCAATCAAAGAATTTGATAAAATTAATTCGAATCGAAATAACTGAGATAACCGACAGTTTAGTTGATGATTAATGTGGAAACAAATAATTTTGTTCACACAAAGATGAGTTTAAAAATTCAGCCAAATGTGTGATGCAACATTTAAGATTCATTTTCCAAACGGAGGAAAATCTATATAAAGGCTCGAAATTTATAAAAATCGAATCCTTTTTCGTTGACGAATGATGCGCAGACATTTTATAGTTGGACGATTAGGATTTCGCCTCTTGATTGATTATTTGAAAATGTACATAATTAAATCGTAACTACAATAGTGAAATCGCATCCGATTATCAAAAGAGATTGGCTTTAATCACCTTATTTTTGAAGTTTTTTTCTTAAGTTCAAAAGTCACTTCTGAATAAACTCGCTTTCGTTTACCATTGTGTTGCACGCAAATAAAAACCAGATAAATACAGTATACGCATTCAAAGGACGACTGGTCTTGCACGCAATAGAAATTCTTTTTTCGGTAAAAAGAGATTTAACTCTCTCACCCAAAAAAAGAAATAAAAGCGTATCTTAAAATCGGACTATGTTAATGGACTAATAAGGCAATGGATAGAGCTGTGGATATCGATGTACTTAATTGAAATGATTTTAAGAACCAAATTTTAATTGAAATTTAAACTTGAATTCGAATTTCTATTGAAAATTAAAATAAAAGAGCAGCTGAAATTGAATTATGTATTTTTTTAAACAAGTTTGAAAAGAAAAATGATCATTCCGTTCTGAGTATGTGATAAAGTAATTAATGAATATGAGCAATTGGACATTTGAGTATTTTCTAAGTTGTTCTGACGTCAAAATAACAAAAACTCAACGATTTTATAAAATATATTGAAATTGATTCATAAATTGTTTTAAATTGTGTGAATATTTCTTTTCTTGAATTGAGATAATTTACATAGGTTTGTTGAAATTTCAATTAATTTATTTTGCACGGCGAATTTGCTTCTAAAATATTCAGATTCTAACTGGATAGAAGGATAAACTACTTGGGAATAATCTGGTTTAGAACGTTAAAAAAACATAATTTATTCATTAAAATAAGAAAATCGAGATTACTGTTTTATAGTCTTGACAAACCACGCTTTTTTGCCATGTATCTTTCTTCGGGGATAGCTTGACCCTGAAGTAACGATGCTTGCAAACGATATGATGATAACGTCTTGTCAACACAAATTTTGATTTTCAAAGCTACGTTTTTCGCAAGATCCGCCTCTTGTTTTTTATCGTACATCGAACCATTCTTTCTCCTCTTCTTAAGTCTTCCTTTAAACTCTAGGATTCCATGATGAAGAGGATGCTTTACTTAAAAAAAAGACCCAGTTTGAACACAATTCTTATCAAAACTGTGTGTCCTCTGCTTTATCTTAAAACTGTATTTTTGTTCCTTCAAAATATTTCTCTAACGTATGTGCCTGTAGCAAAAATTAAAATATGAAAAACTAAGAAAGCTACAATTTTTTATTATTTTTTTATTATGAAATTGTTGATTGTTTTAATTATTGATTTTTATCGTTCCTTGGAAGAGGGTGGAAATGTCCAGAAAGGTTGACTGCCTTGAATTTTTTAGTAATTAGTTAGTAGGAATAAAACGTTGTTATTGGTGTTTGAATCTCGTGTAGTTTAAATAACTTTCATACTTCTCCCAATTCTCTGGAATAAAGTTGAAATATTTGTACCCTCTGCGACCAATTTTAGAAAACAGGACTCCGAAAAAAGTAATATATAATAAGCATTTTTAAGTTTCATATTGCAATTGTAGATCAAACTCGGATTATTTCTGTGTAATTATCCGCTATTGCGAAGTTCTTTGCTCATTGTGAGAATAATACAAAATATGTTTGTGTATAAAGAGAAATGTCAGGCAACGGTCGTAGAACGTGTGTTTAAAGTTGTAAGAAGTAGAAAAGGATGAATACTTAATTTTCTCCGTCCGTTGTAATTATGTGGATCATAATTGTATCTATTATGACTTTGTATATGTTTTATTATAAATAAATGTAGGCATATAATTGATAGGTAATCTAGGTTTTGTAAAATAAAGATCAAAGATGCCAAATAATTCAAATTTGTTGTCTAAAATTTCGCTTTTATTGCCTTTCCTTCATTGCTACCAATTCTCGCAAAGTTATCGATAAACTTAGATTTAACTAACTTGGGTTTACGTCGGTCTTAGAATTTTAGTGCTCAGCATTCTGGTGATGCATGGACCATGGGACCGAAAGAGAGGCGGTGTTCTGTGGCGCGTGACAAACAGAAGCGTAGCGATAAAGGGGGCAGTGCGCGGGTACTGACGCGCGTATGTTGCGTAATATATGTATTCCAATTGGAAATGGTTCACACGGCCCTGAATGCTTACGTTTTGATTCCCTGAACTTGTATTAAAGGCCACTGCAAGCCGTGGCAGAAACCATACTCAAATGCATAGTCGAGTGTACTTGTAAATGTATAGACTTTAATAATAAAAAGGTTTGCAATATTAAAAATGAGATACTAATTTCGAAGTCTCTTCAATTGAGTGACTTATAATTTGAACACTTTCTGAATTCCAAAGGCTTGACGGTACGCTACCATAGAAACATGGCTGAATTAAAGCTTTTTGCAGCCAAAGTCATACCGCCTCTTCATCAATATGCCTTCCCTGTCCGGCCATTTTTTTCTCTTTCTGAGGATTTTGTATATAACATTCCATACGCTACTGCTGGACAAGCTGCAATCCATTTTCCTATGATATGTGCAAAATCTTTGACTAAACAAGAAGTCTTGGTGAGAAATGATCTTATGTCTTTTCCTAAATCACTCCTTTTTTCATCTGGTAGTTCAATACAATATTGTATTGAATTGATCATGAGACCGAGAAATTTGCATCTCGTAGATGGTGTAAGATTACTTTTCTTTTCGTTTACTAAAAACCCCAAAAAATGTAATAAGGCGACTGTATCTTTTGTATTATCTTTGCAAGCTTCAAAATCCTTAGCCACGCACAACATATCATCAAGATAAATTACTGTCATCAGACCTTTTTCTCTTAAATGATTTACAACAGGCTTCATCAGCTTCGTGAAAATAAACGGGCTTACATTCAAACGGAATGGTAAACAAGTAAACTGAAAAAGTTTCCCAAATAATTCAAACCTTAAATACTTTCTACTTTCTTCCTGAATGGGAACCATGTAATAATCATCTACTAAATCAATAGTGCACATAAAAACCCCCGGAAAAACTAATTTTAGAACCGTTCGAAGGTCCTCTATTTTAAAATGATCTGTTTTGATAAACTCGTTCAAATTTTTTAGATTCAAAATGAAGCGAAAGGATCCATCTGGTTTAGGTACAAGAAAATAGGTGGATAAAAATTGATTCTTATTTGGTCTGCAATGTTCTATAGCGCCCTTTGCCAATAGTGAGTCCTCATATCTTTAGAGTATTTAAAATTGCTAAATTCTTTTTAGGGTTTAGGGATTTAGAGAAAAAACCAAAACAATTTTTGGAATTTTTTGGTAGGGTGGGACTGTAATCTCTTCGAAAGAGGCTTCTTCGTATAATTGCGATCGAACTTTCACTTGCAGGTAAGTTCGTTTGATCGTTCATTTATATTTCAATCGCCTCTTTCTCGAGATTACAGAATGTTGTATTCCTTTCATCCCGCTAGATGTCACGACGTTCAGAATGAGGGAAAAGAAAATTTACCCCCACACGCTGCTACTTTGCGCGTTCTAAACAAACCTCATATTCTTTCGTCGTGCGTTAAAGGTTACACGTTCCGAGATTATACATTTGTTTTCGTTGCTTAGTTTTCGGTAGTGCAGTTTATAAGTGATAGTGAACATGAGTAATAAAAGAAAAGCAGATATTGAGCTATTCAGTAAAGAATTTAAGCTTCTAAAAGATCAGTTTGAAGAATTGCAAGCTCTTCAGGAAGAAGAAGGATTTCGAGGATTCTAGTCTGTTGAACGAGATGTAGAAGGAAGTGATGATGATGGAAGTGATTCAGAAGATGACGTTTTGTTTTTTGTCTGCTACATCCTACACTAATTTGATATTGGCCATCGAACAGGCATAAACATGTATGCTCGCATGACACACGGCAAAGCCGCCATGATTGAATCCTTTGTTCTCTCTCGCTAGAGACTATATGGTCACATGTGTGCTCGCAGGACATACTGACTTGATAAAGGCAAACCAAGGTGCCATTTTTTCTTGTTTTTCTTAGAATTACAAATTCAAACAATGACACGCGCTCGCAAGACGCATATGGGGCCTTATTTCTCAAGTGTACCCACTCAAAAAGTCAAAGTTGTCCGATCTAAATTAAACTTAGCCAAAGTGTTGTGCTATTGATAGAAGTTGTGGTGACGACCCGTTAGCAGAAATTTATATTTTATTTTAGTCTTTATTTAATTTAATTCCATTTATTATCAAACTACTTCAATCTTAATTTGTTTTTCCATTTCGGGTTATATTTCAAAGACGCTACCGGAAATAAGTTAGGCACTAGATGGTTCTGGCACTTTCTATAGGATTCTAGGCGCGTCTATGCTTGTAAAGGGTCTTTCCAGAACCTTCGATGACGTTGTCCTTATATAGGCTAGTTTAGGCAGTAGTCAAGTCAGTCAGTACGCTCGCCTCTTCCCGGTCACTTTGTCATTTATATTTACAGTAAAATATATTTGATTGTTATTGTTAAAATAAAGCTATTTATTTCGCACACCCAAGAACGCGCCTCCACAACTGGTGACTGCCCGACGTGATCTAGCGTATTCTCTTTTTTGTGAAATATTTTTTGAAATTTTTTAAAGAAAATTTTGAAAGTGCGCGTGTAGTGCAGTGTTGAAAGTGTGCGTGCAAGTGCAGTGACGCTCAGCGGCTGCGAGTGCTCAGTGACGTTCAACTCGGACTAGTGCTTCGAACTCGAACACCGAATAACATTGGGTTTTGTGTAGTTTTTACCCCTGTATTGTTTATTCTTTCTAAAAAGAAAGATATGTCTCTAACTACGAATACAACTCTAACAACCGCGACTACAACCGTATCAACCGCGTCATCCCAGTCGAACACTCAAATACGTTGGATGGATACATTTTTTCCGCCCATGTCCGTTGACCGTGTAGCCGTACGTTTACCGCCGTTTTGGAATGATGACCCGAAAATGTGGTTTTCGCAGGTGGAACAGCAGTTTATTCTCTCAGGAATAACATCAGAGGAAACGAAATTTGCTCATGTGGCCGGTCATTTGGAGTCTAGGTACGCCGCGGAAGTGAAAGACATCATCATCAACCCTACTCCGGTAAATAAATACATAAAATTGAAAGAGAAATTAATAAAGAGACTCAGTGAATCTCAGGAAACAAAGGTACGTCGGCTGCTAGAACATGAAGAAATAGGTGATCGCAAGCCCTCTCAATTTCTGCGACACCTGAGGTCTCTCGCCGGCTCGGTTGTCCCTGACAAAGTTCTCCGCCCTCTCTGGCTGAGTCGATTACCTGCCACGCTTCAACCTGTGTTAATTACGCAGTCCAAAAATTCATTAGATGATTGTGCAGACTCAGCAGATTCTACTGCAGAAACACTCATTCCAAAGAGCCGAATTCACGAAATGCAAGCGAACAACCCGGAACCATTAGAGGCTATGATGCAGCGTATGATGCTCTTTATGTCGACCCAGATCGAACAGGTGAAAAAGGAGATCAGAAACGAGATTGCAGCAATTTCCGAAAACCGTGGGAGAGCACGTTACCGCACAAATTCTCGAAATCGCAGTGAGAGCAGGAACGATGGACGATGCTGGTATCACAGGAAATTTCGATAAGTGGCTCACAGGTGCACCAAACCCTGTAGTTATTCGGAAAACTCGACAGCAGGACACTAATGGCGGCAAGTGTCCTTTCTTCTGAGAGCCGCCGCCTTTTTGTGACTGACAAGGACTCCAAACTTCAATTTTTAGTGGATACAGGTGCCGATCTTTGTGTTTTTCCGCGTTCGCGACTCCATGGTTTTAGACGCAGAACCGATTATGAACTTTACGCAGCAAACGGTTCGGTTATCCCTACGTACGGTTCTGAGACTCTTAACCTCAATTTCGAGCTTCGTCGTGACTTTAATTGGCGTTTTGTCGTAGCAGATGTCACTAAACCTATCATTGGAGTAGATTTTCTTGACCATTTCGCGTTACTCGTAGACATTCGAAATAAACGTTTGATCGACAGACTCACTTCTCTTTCTACGTAAGGAAACGTTTTCACTTATCCGAAGGAAATTCTAGGCATCCGTGCCATTGCAGGTTCATCCCAGTGGCACTATCTTCTGAAAGAATGCCCGGAAATTACCCGACCGGCAGGAACGACAGGAAAAGCGAAACACTCGACCGTGCAGAGGATTTTTACAACACCTGGCCCACCAGAATTCCAGAGTCCTCGGCGATTGGCTCCAGATAAGTTCAAAATAGCAAAGGAAGAATTCAACAACATGCTAGGTATGTCGATCGTTTGTCCTTCAAAAAGCATCTGGGCATCACCGCTTCATGTGGTACCCAAGAAAGGCGATCAGTGGCGAATGTGCGAAGATTACCGAAGGTTGAATTCAAGAAAAATTCCTGACAGGTATCTACTTCCACACATCCAGGACTTCTCTCACGCACTTCATGGTAAGATTATTTTTTCTACTATTGACCTTGTCAGAGCCTTCCACCAGATACATGTTGCTGAAGATGACATTCCAAAGACGGCTGTTACGACGCCATTTGGATTGTTTGAATACCCTTTTCTACCTTTTGGCCTATGCAATGCTGCTCAGACCTGCCAACAATTTTTAGACGAGGTTCTCAGAGGTCTCGACTACGTCTTTAATTATATTGATGACATTCTGGTGGCTTCCTCCTCTGAAGAAGATCATGAAAAACATCTTCGAGAACTGTTCAGCCGTTTCAAGGCCTACGGCATAGTTATCAATCCTGTCAAATGTTCCTGGGGTCAACCATCAGTGAAGTTCCTCGGTTACGAAGCTTCAGAGAAAGGCATCAAACCTCTTCCTGAAAAAATTCAATCTATCCTGGATGTTCTCCAGCCCCAAACTGCAAAACAATTGCGACAGTTTTTAGGTATTCTGAACTTTTACAGACTAGGTATGCCGATGGCAGCTACACAGCAAGCTCCTCTCAACGACCTCTTGAAAGGAGAAATTCGAGGGAAAGCACCTCTCATCTGGAATTCACAAGCTGAGAAGGCCTTCGAGGAGTGCAAGCAAAGTTTTGCAGACGCAGTTATCTTGTTACACCCTGCGCCAGATGCACCCATGGCCATTTTTTGTGATGCATCTGATATCGCTATTGGGGCGAGTTTGCAGCAACGTGTGGATGATAGATGAGAACCACTCGGATTCTTTTCCAAGAAGCTGACTCCAGCGCAAAAGAAATATGGTGCCTACAGTAGAGAATTGCTGGCCATATACCTAGCAGTGAAGTATTTTCGCCACATGGTCAAAGGCCGAAACTTCATCATCTACACGGATCACAAGCCTCTCACGTTTGCGTTTCAACAAAAATCAAGCAAATGTGATCCTCGAAAATTTCGACATCTCGACTTCATTGGTCAATTCTCTACAGATATTCGTCACATTTCAGATGCTGAGAATTTTGTGGCAGATTATCTTTCTCGGATCGACGAACTGGCGAACACCATTGACTTCACAGCTCTCACAGATTCACAGGCTCAAGATGAAGAGTTGCAACATTACCTCAACCATGAAACTGACCTGCAAATCAAGAAAGTTCACGTGCCACACTCAGATGCAACGGTCTACTGTAACGTCTCAACAGGTACAGCGAGGCCTTTCGTCACACTTCCTTTTCGCAGAGAAGCATTCAATTTCCTGCACCAGCTGTCACATCCCGGAATTAAGGCAACGGTGAAGCTGGTATTGCAGCGTTACGTGTGGCCATCCATCAAAGCTGACTGCAGGAAGTGGGCCAGAGCTTGCATTCCTTGCCAGAAAGCCAAAATCACAAGGCACGTCTCAGCTCCCATTGGAAACTTCATTCCGCCAACATCCAGGTTCGAGCATCTACACATCGACCTAGTGGGACCTTTGCCTCATTCCAATGGCTATCAGCATTGTTTCACCATCGTCGACCGCTTTTCTCGCTGGCCAGAAGCCATTCCACTGGAGGACATTACAGCATCCACAGTTGCCAGAGCCATTCTCACAGGATGGATGGCAAGATTTGGGACTCCACTTCAAATTACCAGTGACCTAGGACGACAGTTCGAATTAGTTAGCATGGCATCCATCAAATGCCATGCTAACGAAAGTTGGACTCAGACCTTACCCATTATTCTTCTTGGTTTCAGAGCAGCTTTGCGGGAGGATCTGCGAGTGACAGTGGCTGACCTCGTGTATGGAGAGAGTCTGCGACTTCCAGGAGAATTTTTGGCACTAAGAGTTAGTGCTCACCAACCACAAGAAACTTAAGAATTCGTGAAGACAATCAGGAAATTCTTCCAAAACCTGAGCCCAGTCAGTGGTACACGTCACAGCAAACACAAACCATTTGTCTACAAAGATCTTGCTACCACTGACCAAGTCTTTCTACGACGCGACAAGCCTGGCGGTTTCTTCGATTTGCCATACGATGGACCATACCCTGTAAGAAAACGGAAAGAAAAGACATTTGACATCGTAATTAAAGACAACAATGTCACGGTCTCCATTGATAGGCTGAAGCCAGCTTATATAATTGCGGAAGAAGATTCACAGAAGGGTCAATCAGAAACGCAACCGCAAGAGGAAATTCAACCACCGGAACCTGTGAACAATCAGGTTTATAATCAAAGTCCAGAGAAACTTCCATCAACAAGAAAAAGTTGTTCAGGACGGCACATTCGACATTCAAAATTTCTATTGCGATTTCAAACAAAAATTCTATGACTATTTTGTATTTTATTTCAATTCGACTGGAAGAGATTCTCATTTGTTATGCATTTAGTATCAAATTTTATAGCTAGCACAAGTTATATTTTCTTTCAGAAATTCAATTTTTATTTTGTTTTTAATAGCTCTGATATTGAAAGGTATCATGATTTTCTCTCTTTATTTCATTTCCTAGTCTTAATGCTTGGTTTATATCGAGTCAATCACTAGCAGAGGGGTAGATGTGGTGAAAACCCGTTAGCAGAAATTTATATTTTATATTAATCTTGAATTAATTTAATTCCATTTATTATCAAACTACTTCAATCTTAATTCGTTTTTCCATTTCGGGTTATATTTCAAAGACGCTACGGGAAATAAGTTAGGCACTAGATGGTTCTGGCACTTTCTATAGGATTCTAGGCGCGTCTATGCTTGTAAAGGGTCTTTCCAGAACCTTCGATGACGTTGTCCTTATATAGGCTAGTTTAGGCAGTAGTCAAGTCAGTCAGTACGCTCGCCTCTTCCCGGTCACTTTGTCATTTATATTTACAGTAAAATATATTTGATTGTTATTGTTGAAATAAAGCTATTTATTTCGCACACCCAAGAACGCGCCTCCACAGTAGTTTATGGGGAAAAAATGTTGTCATTCGAATAAGTATTGACCGAGGGGGAGGGGGTGAAAGTTTTGGGATTTTCGCGTTTTCTCAAAAAATGAATAATTGACCTTCAAAAATGAAGGTCAAAAATAAATTTCACTTTTTTTGGAAATAAGACAGGTTATTTTCATTTTTTTTGTTGGTCTTAAAAGAAAGCTTAGGTTTTTTCCTATAACACTATGTAGATTAGAAAGGGGATTCAAATTTTCAATTTATGAAAATAAGCGTTGAGTACGCCGGTACGCGCATGACGCTGGCGCTAGAGCCCCACGGCGCACCGGGGTGCCTTCATGGTATTGTTTTTACGAAAAATAATCATATATGCTAGTATATTTGAACGCTCTCTGCACTTTTAAAGGGTTGAGACTGCCATTATTTAAATGCCTGAATTACGTTCACTGATGAATTTTTAAAAAATATTGAATTTTGGAAAATCAAGTTATTGAATAAGAGGAGCTTTCTTTTAAGACCAAAAAAAAAATCAAAAAAACCTGTCTTATTTCCAAAAAAAGTGAAATTTATTGTTGACCTTCATTTTTGAAGGTCAATTATTTATTTTTTGAGAAAATACGTAGCACCAATCGAAAGGGCGTGAAGAACCCTATCGAAACTGTACTAGAAAATTTTTTTCATCGCTATTAGAAAAGTTAAAAATATCCACGAAAATCCCAAAACTTTTACCCCCTCCCCCTCGGTCACTTCTTATCCGAATGACAAAATTTTTTCCCCATAAACTACTATCCAATAGCATAGCGCTTTGCCTAAGTTTAACTTAGATCGGACAACTTTGACTTTTTGAGTGGGTACACTTGAGAAATAACACCCCATATACATATCAAAATGTAAATAAATAAATAGAAATTAATTTATTTGTACATTTTACTAAGGATAGGTTTTATATAATTGAATTATGCCTTTTTTAGATGGCAAAGAGAACGCCTTAAGGGCATGTGATACTTAGAAAATTATCGATTTTAGCAGTGTTATGTTCCCTCGGTTTTTTTCCAACAATAATGAAGATTTTGCCTTAAAAATATGGAAAATGATAGCGAACATGCTAACGGACGTCCCCGAACTCTTTTTTTGTAGAATAATTTGAGAAAATTTAATTTTGCTAAATTTTATTCATGTGTGTGTATTTTGAGGTTATTCGTACTGACAGCATCGGTACAACAGAGACCCCCATTATCGGAATGACAGAGTGCTGAAAACTGTTCCTAACCTCAAAATGGTGCTGATACAAAAAATTTGTATTTAGCAAAATAAATTTTTTTTTATAATCCCTCAAAAAAAGAGTTCGGGGACGTCCGTTATACTATTCTATAGCATCTCCGAATTCAGTTTGAAAATTTTCTAATTTTTGTGGACAAAAACCCGGGGGAACTGAACCTGATTTACCACAGGACGGAGTATCACATTCCCTTAAGCAAGAAAGTTGAAGAGAAAGAAAAATATGAAGCTAGTATAGATGATGAAATTGCAGAGATTTTTGGCCAGGATCCACTTGAATCTTAAGCCCTAAATTTGAAGGTACATTCGGCAATTCACAAAAGATGGAAATATTGGGTTTCAAATGGAATTGAGAAAGAGAAAAGAAAGAACTCATTAGAAAAGTGCAAATGTCTTGACGGATTAGAGGTACTTGAATTGAATCCAGAAATTTCACTTCAATTACCAAAACATTCCAAGACTAGGGACACTTACATGGCTAAGAGACAACAATCGGCAGGGTCCGCCTTGGCATCTATTGGATCGGTTATGTCTACGCTTATCGAGGAGAATGAAAGTGTCGATAAAGTTCTCTTATTAGAAAGCCTACATGATACAGGAAAACTCATTGCAGACAGAGATGATAAAGTAGCTATTTCTTTACGAAAAAATTCTGACCAAAAAATTGAAATGCCATCATCTCAGAGACAAGCTGTGAACTCAAGCAGTCTGCAGGGAAAAAGGTTGTTTCCCAATTCATCAGGCTACTTCCAGCGCCAACCGTCGACTCAGGCAAGACAGCGACTGTTCTTCAAAAACAGGCCACAAAATTAGCCATTCAACCAAAAAGCACAGTTCCAAGGGTACAAGCCGAGGATGCAGGGGAAATTCAAATAAGTTTAAGTAAGGTCGCTGGCAGATCAAAACACTTTTCGGAAAATTTGTTAACGATTACATCAGACATCTTCATTTTAAATTGTATTAAGGGTTTTAGAATTAAATTTGATGCGAAAGTAGAACAAGGGAATGTACTGTTAGTTACATTCGATTCAGTCAAAGTAGTTTAAAAGTGTCAACGAGCAATAGACTCACTATTGGCAAAGGGCGCTATAGAACATTGCAGACCAGATGAGAATCAATTTTTATCAACCTATTTTCTTGTACCTAAACCAGATGGATCCTTCCGCTTCATTTTGAATCTAAAAAAGTTGAACGAGTTTATCAAAACAGATCATTTTAAAATAGAGGACCTTAGAACGGCGCTAAAATTAGTTTTTCCGCTGTTTTTTATGTGCACTATTGATTTAGTAGATGATTATTACATGGTTCCCATTCAGGAAGAAAGTAGGAAGTATTCAAGGTTGGAATGCCTTGGGAAATTTTTTCAGTTTACTTGTTTACCACTCGGTTTGAATGTAAGCCCGTTCATTTTCACGAAACTGATGAAGCCTGTTGTAAATCATTTAAGAGCAAAATGTCTGATGTCAGTAATCTATCTTGATGATATGTTGTGCGTGGCTAAGGATTTTGAATCTTGCAATGATAATACAAAAGCTACAGTCGCCTTATTACATTTTTTGGGGTTTTTAGTAAACGAAAAGAAAAGTAACTTGCACCATCTACGATATGAAAATTTCTCGGTCTCATTATCAATTCAATACAATATTGTATTGAACTACCAGATGAAAAAAGGAGTGATTTAGGAAAAGACATGAGATCATTTCTCACCAAGACTTCTTGTTTAGTCAAAGATTTTGCTCATATCATAGGGAAAATGATTGCAGCTTGTCCAGCAGTAGAGTATGGAATATTATGTACAAAATCCTTAGAAAGGGAAAAAATTTCAGCATTAACATCAAATGACTTTGATTATGACAGAAAGGTGTTGATTCCAAAGTCCATTATTCCTGATTTAAATTGGTGGATTAATACATTACCGGTTACGATAAATTCTATTAAAACGGGTGATTTCAGATTGGAAATTTAAACAGATGCTTCTGCAAAAGGTTGAGATGCTACGAATAGTTTAGGTCAGGCTTATGGATTTTGGGTAGCAGGCCAAAAGAAGTTCCATATAAATTACAGAGAGCTATTAGCAGTAAAATTAGCATTAGAAAGATTAGCAGATCAATTAGGTTACTGTCAAATCCTGCTCAGGATTGACAATACAACAGCCATATCCTATATTAATAAGATGGGTGGTGTGCGCTATTCTTTTTATAATAAACTGGCTAAAGAGATCTGACAATAGGCAGAAAACAGGAGGATTTTCTTGTTTGCATCCTACATAGCATCAGTCGATAATAAACAAGCGAACAGATTATTATCTAGAATGAAAAATGATGACGCGGAATGGGAGTTAAATCATGAAGAATTTCAGTCAATTGTTGAAAGATTTGGTAGTCCAAGTGAGGATTTATTTGCCCGTAAGAATAACTCTGAGTGTAAACACTTTTTCTCGTGGAAGCCCGATCCAGAAGCCTTAAAAATTGATGCATTTACAGTAGAATGGACAAATATAAGATTTTATGCATTTCCACCTTTTAACTTAATTTCAAAAGCTCTTGTAAAGATCAAGCAGGATAATGCATCAGGTATGATTGTAGTGCCTCGTTGGCCAGGGCAACTATGGTACCCTTTATTTTCAGATATGCTTGTCGGAAATCCTCTTATTTTCAATCCACATGTTAATTCATTATTATCCCCATGCAGGAAGAAAGTTCATCCACGAGCGAGCCACCTGTATTTAATGGCAGGCGTAGTATCAGCGAAGCCTTCTTAAGGAAAAATATTCCTGCGGATGCGTAAGATATATTATTGGCATCTCTTGCTCCGGCCACAGCTAGGCAATACGAACCGGGCTTACGACAATGGTTGCTATTTTGTGAGGAAAATGAATACGATTTGTACTTGCCAAAGAGGGATACTCTAATTCAGTTTTTGACAGCAAACTTTAATAAAGGCGCTTCTTACAGCTCACTAAATACTTTTCGTTCGGCAATATCCCTCATTTCTCAAGATAAAATAGATAAGGATGCAATGATCACTAGATTCTTAAAAAGTGCATTTCGACTGAAACCGGCTAAGCCAAAGTATTCTCACACATGGGATGTGTCAATAGTCTTAGATTATTTAAAGAAGTTGCACACTTTACAGAATTTCAGGTTTAAAGATTTAACTGAGAAAGTAGTAGTACTATTAGCGTTAAGAGGTTAGTCAAGTTTCTGGCACCCAAAAAAAGTCAATTTTACTATTTTTTTTCAAAGACAGGTTTTTTTACATTCAAAAAAATGTTGTGACATTCGAATACTATATATTTCGAGAAGTCACAGTAATTTTTTCCTCATAGAATATCTGTAAATAAGCGAGTTATAGTCCATTTCCCAGAAGTCTAAAAAGAAGGCGTTTTGTGGTGATCAATACTCATCATGATAGGATCATCTGAAACGGAAAATTCGAGCGTCAATAGCTAAAGGATCACTTATTCTTGTCTTTAATCGAAGCATTCAGCGATATTTCAATTCTTGATAAAATGGCGCACGTTTAAACACGATTTTGTTTTTTGTCCAAAAAACGTTTTTTTTTCGCTATAAAAAAAAGAAGAAATTCACAAAATCAAAAATACTTCCATCAAGGACAAAAATTTAGTGCTATATATAACTGGTCAAAATTTGGTAGCGATTGGATAAGACGTTCTTTAGATATCTTGATCACCGTAAAACGCCTTTTTTTTAGACTTCTGGGAGATGGACTATAACTCGCTTATTTACAGATATTCAATGAGGAAAAAATTACTGTCACTTCTCGAAATATATAGTATTCGAATGCCACAACATTTGTTTCAGTGTAAATAAACCTGTCTTTGAAAAAGAATAGTAAAAATTGCTTTTTTTGGGTGCCAGAAACTTGACTAACCCCTTAAGTACAGGACACAGGTTACATACTTTAGCTAATATTATTATTATTATTATACCATTAAGCCTTTTCCCTTCCGGGGTAGGCGTGACTTGCTCGGTTGGAAAGTAGTGAAATAAGTATATAGGTATGAGGTTGATCGGTATATGGGTATAGAGTGGATGGGCATGTAGGTGTTATGTATAGATGTTTTAGATTGATTTGGAGTTCTCGTGTTATTTATATAAATGACACGTTCACTCCGCAACACTGCTCCGACCCAGGTTGCTCATCAATCTCTCTAGCGATCACCCCAAGTGAGGAGCCTCACAAAATTATTATGTATGGTTCCCCACTTGGGCCCATTAGTATCCAAGGTCTTTGTTTCAGGCATCATTCACTCTATTGTCACTCTGTTTATAAACTATTTGTCGCCACATATTTCTGTCCTGGCATACTACTCTAGCTTCATTCACGTCCATGAATTTTTTCATGCAGGCTCTTGTATTTCTATGGCTTCTTATGTCTCTTCGTATTAGTGTCTCATTCACAGATTCTGACCATTCTTTCGGCGGTCTACCTCTGGGCATTCTGCCATTTATTTTACCTTTACACACTTGCTTGGTCAGTCGTTCATCTTTCATTCTTTCGAAATGTCCGAACCACCTTAGCTGATTTCTTTCCCATATGTCAACTAGTGTCTCCCCTGTACCACATTCTTTGAGGATTGTCTCGTTTCGTACTTTGTCCATCAGTGTTTTCCCGCATATTATGCGCAGAGGTTTCATGCCGATCGCGTTGATTTTACTCCTGTCCTTTTCTTGACAGGTCCATGTCTCGCTACCGTATAGTACAGTCGGTACGAAAATAGAGATATGTATGGCCATTTTAGCTTTTTTTGATATGTTTTTATTTGTGAGGATGGCCCCTGCTCTACCGATAACCTGCTTACCCTTATTTATGCGCCTATCTAATTCCCCATCTATTTTTCCGTCGTTAGTGAATAGACTACCTAGATATACGTACTTGTCAACTTGTTCTAATTTCTCATCGTTTAGGACAATGTTGCATATTGTTTTCTCACTTTTTCCCTCAAACACCATGACTTTCGTTTTATTCACGTTAATTTTGAGGTCCATGTTCTTCATGCTTGTATTAAGTTTATTCAACATTCTTTGCAAGTCTTGGACTGATTCTGCAATAACAATCTTGTCATCTGCGAAAGCCAACCCACGTACCTTGACGGTTTCGAGATCTACACCTTTTTCGTCGAAGAGGGCAGTTCTAAGACACTTATCCATGAATATGATAAATAGCCACGAGGACATAACGCATCCTTGTTTCACGCCTTGCATAATATCGAACCATTCACTCTTTTTCCCATTTACCCTTACACTCACTTTACTACCTGTACATATTGTTTTTATTGCTTGTAGGAGCCCTCCATTCACTCCATACTCTTTAAGGACTTCCCAAAGTTTACTTCTATTTATCGTGTCGAATGCTTTTTCTAGATCGATAAATGCACAGAAGACTTTCTTTCCTACTCTCAAACTTTTTTCTGCGACCAGTCTTAGGCTAAATATCTGATCCGTACATGATCTTCCTGGCATAAATCCACTTAGGACTTCCCATATTTTCTCTTCTGTAATTTCCATTACCCTACGGATAAGTATTTTTGAATATATTTTACTTACGGTACTTAGTAGGCTGATACCTCTGTAATTACTGCAGTTGCTTTTATCTCCTTTTCTTTTGTATATTGGTACGATAATCGCTTTTCTCCAATCGTCTGGGACTTCTTCCGTTTCGATACATAAATTTATTAATTCGCACAACCTGTGAGGTATGTACTCGCCACCGTATTTAAGCATTTCAGCGCTAATATTGTCTATACCCGCAGCCTTACCGTTTTTCAAGTTCTTAATTATATCTCTGACCTCAGTGACACATACTTTTTCAATTGGGTTTTCTAATGCATTATCTTCTATGTCGCAGTTTTGTTGTCCGATATTTTCACCTCCCAATAGTTCTTCGAAAGACTCTTTTAAAGCGTCTACTATTCCGTCTATATCATATAGCATTTCGCCTTTGCTGTTTCTCATGCTAGCAAACTCTGTACTTTTACTTTCCTTCAACTGCTTATATAATAGTTTCATAATTCCTTCAAAGCAGTTTTTTATTTAATTCTCTTCTTCTGTTCTGATTTTCTCTTTACTCTCTTTGACTGGTCGTTTAACTTTCCTATTTTTGTGTCTGTAATCATTTTTAAGTCTAGTTCTCTCCTCATCGCTAAGACCTGTCATGTTCAGCGTTTTGTCGTGCGCTTCTTTCTTTTCTTTTTGGGCTGCCGCAATTTCATCGTTCCACCACGCATCGCCAGACTTTCTTCCTACAACCGCTGTACCACATACTTCGGTCGCAGTTTTGACAATGACATCCCGTAATAAAGTCCACGCGCCCTCTATATCTTTATTGCTTATAAGCGCTTCCCACGTTGCCCTATCTATGCTTTCAGTTAACTTTCAGTACTTCTTGTCTCTGTAAATTTTCAATTTTTATTCGTGTTTGTTTCGTTTTCTTTGTTTTCTTTGTTCTCCATCCCCGCCCTAAGTTTATTTTGCAGACTAAAAGGTAATGATCAGAATTGCATTCGGCACCCCTCATGACTCTTGCATCTTTAACTAGTTCTCTTAATCTTCCATCCGCAATAACAAAGTCAATTATGCTGTGGCTATTTCCTGTACGCCAGGTGTACATGTGGATCATTTTATGTCTAAACCAAGTATTTGTAATAAATAGGCCCTTTTCTAAGCATAAACTAACTAGCTTTTCCCCGTTATAATTTTCTCTTGTTGGATCTCCAAAATTACCTAGCACCCTTTCTGTATCTGTATCCTGACGTTGGACACCGACCCATCCGTTCATATCTCCTAGCAGAATTATTCTTTCACCTTGATCGCAAATACTTACTGTATCATTTAGAGTGTCCCAGAAGGCGTCCTTAACTTCCCTCGAATCGCTATCAACTAGTGCGTAGCACGCTATGATAAATATTCTTCTGATTCCTACGTTCATTCTAGCCCACAGCAATCTAATATTAAATTAAGTAATATCCGTCTAACACCACAAGAGATAGAGATAACAATCTCTAATCTTTTCAAAACGTCAGGACCTGGTAGGTGTCAGCCTTTGTTAACTTTACCAAAATTCCATGAAAACTCTAATGTATGCGTAGCATCGGCATAAAGAGAATATATAAATGTTACTGCACAATTAAGGGGAAATGTACATAAACTATTTCTAGCGATTAAAAAGCCACATGCGGCTGTGACTTCCCAAACCATTCGTAAATGAATTAAAAAGGTACTAGAAAAAAGCGGTATCGATATATCTGTTTTTTCGTCTCATTCAACAAGACATGCATCTACATCGGCTGCCTTAGTTAAGGAAGTCGATCTAAGCACAATAAGACGTAGAGCAGGATGGTCTGAAAGTTCGAAAACGTTTGCCAGATTTTATAACCGGCCCATACTTGTAAACAAAGATAACTTTGCTTCTGCCGTTTTAGAATTATAAGCGGTACTATTTGTAAAAGGACGTTCTTTTTAATTTTAATTTGTTTGGTATGATTTTGCACCACCTATTTTCGTAAAAAATAAAAATGTGAGTTTGTTCAATAAATAAAAGCTCTATTTAAAATTGCTCTCTCTAAACATCTACATTCCGTAATCTCGAGAAAGAGGCAATTGAAATATAATTGAACGATCAAGCGAACTTACCTGCAAGTGAAGTTCGATCACAATTATATGAAGAAGCCTCTTTCGCAGAGATTACAGTCCAACCCCACCAAAAAATTCTAAAAATTCGTTTGGGTTCTTCTCTAAATCTCCAAACCCTAATAAGAATTTAGCAGTTTTAAATACTCTAAGGATATGAGGTTGGTTTGGAACGCGCAAAGTAGCAGCGTGTGGGGGTAAATTTTCTTGACCGCCGAAAGAAAGGTTAGAATCTGTGAATGAGACATTAATTCGAAGAGACATAAGAGGCCATAGAAACACAAGAGCTTGCATGAAAAAATGCATTGACGCGAAGGAAGCTAGAGTAGTATGCCAGGACAGAAAAGTGTGGCGACAAATAGTTTGTAAACAGAGTGACAATAGAGTAAATGGCGCCTGAAACAAAGACCTTGGATACTAATGAGCCCAAGTCGGGAACCATACATAATAATTTTGTGAGGCTCGTCACTCGGGGTGATCGCTAAAGAGATAGATCAGCAACCTGGGTCGGAGCAGTGTTGCGGAATGTACGTGTTATTTAAATAAATAACACGAGAATTCCAGATCAATCTAAAACATCTATACCTAACACCTTTATACCTATATACCTTATAACCATACACCGACCTACTTTATACCTACATACCTATTCACTATTTTCCAACCGAGCAAGTCACGCATACCACGAAAGGGAAATGGCCTAATGGTATAATAATAATAGTAGTAATAATAATAAACTGGTGAATCGCTTCCATAATTATTTCGTTTCAATTAATTCGCTGACATAAATAAAGGTTCATGGTAGCTCTAAGAAAGCATCCAGAGGCGACTGTTGTCACCTTCAACACTCACGGACGCTGTGTTAGGATAACAGCGGCAAAGAAAAACTGCAAACTACACCATGCTCCTAATTTTGTACCTACAACATCATCGTAAATGATTTCAAACATTGTATTAAAATAACTTATAACATCCTCATCTCATCAGTCACTTGACTTAGTCCGTGGCTGTGACGAAAAACCGGGTTCACCCGAGAAAAAGTTTGAAAAAAAATATAATGCAATATCATAACATGGTAGCTCTAAGAAAGCATCCAGAGGCGAATGGTGTCACCGTCAACACTCACGGCCGCTGTGTAAGGATAACAGCGGCAAAGCCAAACTGAAAACTACACCGTGCTTCTAATTTTGTACCTACAACATCATCGTAAATAATTTCAAACAACGTATTGAAATAACTTATAACACCCTCATATCATCAGTCACTTGACTTAGTCCGTGGCTTTGACGAAAAACCGGGTTCACCCGAGAAAAAGTTAAAAAAAAAAATAATAATATAAGTAGAACACCTACCGAAGGTGTTCTCGCGTTGTCGTCGCGGTGGGGCTTGATCTTTCTTCTCATGAATTTGACGGCTATGTTGGCCGTAGCATTGCTACTGACAGGGTTTCCGATGCTAGACAGGCAGAAAATGAAGAGGAAACTAACTAAGAGGAACACCAAAACCCATAAATAATAATGGAGAGTTTTTTTTTTGAATTTTGAAATGCTTGTCGCCACCCGAGGATCGTCGGGGCGCCCCTGGAGCCACCGGTGGGGGCCACAGCATGCGGGACGGTGGTGATGGTGAGCTGCGAGATGGTCAGGCAGATCTCACTAGTCGAACAGCTGGCCAGCAAGAACATCTGCGACATACGGTAAGCACTGAAACATCAACTGTGTCTGCTGAGGATGCTTTGGCTAGCGTTAGCTACTTGCAGCCAACCACTTAAACAGAAATACCGTGGGAGAGCATCAATTGGGATACGACAAGGAATGAGGAATTGATGCGTCTCTATTATGAAAGTGCGAAGTTTGAAACATCACGCAAAAAAGGACAAAATTTCAGAACGAAATTTGCCGTAAAGTATCCTCAAATAGAGAAACTCGCATTTAGAGATCTTATCGCTAAGGTGAAGGACATCAGGACTAATCTACTCATCTCAGAAGATCGAGCAATGGAGATTAAAGAGCAGGTTGATTTGGAGTGGAAAAACAACGGCAATGAACAGCAGTTAGAGGAAGCCGCGTCACACGAACAAACAGTGGCAATTGATGTTCTTCCTCAACGTGGTGATGATCCAGCACCACCACATCCATCGGAGGTAGATGGCCGAATACAACCAGTGCCAGAAGCAGAGGTTCAACAACCAAGGAGGCGATTAAAATGGATATACCATATGAACAGAGATGTGATGCGCTCTTATTTTTTGGCAAAGAAAAGTGGGCAAAGTGTAAGGAGATAGCATCAACGTCTCTTCTTACTGAAGTACTCAGAACTAGCCACAAGAATAAATGAGCAGAATCTAGCAGATAAAAAACGCTCAATATCTTTAAACAAATTGCTTTCGGCTGTTGAAATAGCTGCCATCGAAATGGAAGTGGAACAGCAGCTTCCTATTGATGAACTTCCATTGGAAGATGTGGACAACGAGAACTTGATTGCAGCTGGAGACATAGGTGCTATGGATAATGAACATCAAGTACCGGATGGACTAGAACTACATCCGGACATTATAAACGATGATATAAACAGCGAAGTCCCAGAAAAACTACAGCACCTTGAAAGGAATTTTGGTCATGCTTTACTAGAGTTCAGACATGTAGAACCAACACAAAGGCATTCACTGCCCAAGATGAATATCACAAATGATCTGCGTGCACTAATAGAACACCTGAACAGCAATGTTTTACCTATGCATTTGAATGCAACAAAAATGCGTTAGAGGTGCAAACTATTGTACACTGTGCAGCTGTGGCAACCGTTAGAACGTTGGGCCGCAGAACTAGGCCTATAAATGCAGTCTTCGCCCCAAGACAGAAGAGGGATCCACCATGGAAGATCAGGTTGGACATGGATGTCAGCAAAGTAAGGTGCGAATTGGGTCGACTGACTCAATATAAGAAAGGAAATCGAACCACAAAGCTGATACACCATTTTATTAAAATCATCCACCCTCGTTACATCGATACATTGACACCAGCAATATTGGATGAGATTATAGACTCAGAGACTGAGACTTACTGAGAACTACTGCTAGACTTTCGGTACAAGAAAATAAGTGCAAGAAGGCAACAAAATCGAACCTTTCAGGCAGATGAAAGAAGGTTCTATCGTGAACTAAGTGTCAAGCAAAATAACCAACAAGACACCGAAGTCCCTCAATTGGAAGAATTGACTAACTATTGGTCAGATGTTTGGGGAAAAACTAACAGAAGCAATTTAGACACTTCGTGTTTCCAACTAGAGAAAGCAAGAGCAAGCAATAACCCTGAAAAGGAGCTGACGAACATCCCCAGATAACAAAATGTCCGCCTGTGGCTGGTGTATGTGCCGGTACGCGGTCCGATTGACAGGACTGCTGTGAGGCATCTGAGTATCTGAATGTGTCCGCTATTGCTGGCTATTACGCTCGTCTGACAATCGGGCATCTGACATGCCAGCCACTTTTCAGCCATATTCAAGCCGTTATGCACGCACGTCGGTCTCCTGCCGTCGGTCTCCTGCACGTCGGTCACCTACCATGCGATGCTTTATAGCAGGCACACGGTCGACGATCATCGGGCAGGTTATGGTCCAGGCACGTTTGTTATCTGGGTCACAGCTTTAGATGCTTCAGCGGTTTTGAAAAAAGCATGTAACTGGAAAGCTCCAGGTCCGGACATGGAGCACAATTTCTGGTACAAGTACCTGACTAGTGTGCATCCTGCGTTGGCACGGTGTTTCCAGAAGATCATCGAACAACCGGATCTGATGCCAGGCTTTATGCTGCAGGGTACTGCATATATGTTGCCTAAAAAACCAGACGCTCAAAATCCATTTGAATTTCGACCGATAGCCTGTCTTCCAACAATATATAAATGTCTTACAGCTATCATAGCAGATAAGGTATATTCTCACTGCGACGAGAATGACATCCTTACAGAAGAACAAAAAGGATGTTGTAAACACCAAAGGAACTTGCACATGGCATACATTGACTACAAGCAAGCTTTTCCTTCCGCACTACATGACTATTTGCTTGAAGTCTTGAAAGTATACGAAATTTGTCCACGCATCATTGACTTCCTAAGTCGCGCGATGATGCTTTTGGGGTACAAGAATCAAGTATTTTGATCATGGACAACCAAGGATAACTAGATCAATACGCATTACGACGGGTATATTCCAAGGAGACTCCTTCAGTGCATTATGGTTCTGTTTAGCGTTGAACCCACTGAGCAAAACTTTAAATAGCATGTCTCATGGGTTCCGAGTAAATGATAATGAGGATGGTCATCAAGTGACTCATCTTCTATACATGGATGACCTGAAGCTATACGCTAGTTCGGACGAGAAACTGCAGCAAATGATTGATGTTACAAAGCAGTTTTCCAATGATATCAACATGGAGTTTGGACTAGATAAATGCTGAGCAGTGCATTTAACCAGAGGCGAATTAGGGACCGCAGAGGTAGAGAACGATTTCGGGAATGACATCGAGGCACTGACTGAGGGCGAGTCATATAAATACCTGGGTATTCTCGAATCTAAGGGTATTCAGCATACGATAGTTAAGAAAAGCCTAACGACTGCCTTCATTACAAGACTCAGATTGGTTCTGAAGAGTTCTCTTAACTCGGCAAACAAGATCAGGGCAATCAACACGCATGCCATCCCTGTTCTCACGTACTCCTTTGAGCTCATCAAATGGTCGAACACTGACCTCGAACGATTAAACAGAATCATCCGCGTAAAAATGACGAAACACCGAATGCACCACAGTAATTCAGCGATTGAAAGGGTAATTCTACCACGACATAGAGGGGGCAGAGGCATTGCAGATGTCAGAAAACTGTGTGAGTCACAAGTTATACAGTTGCGAGACTATTTTAACAGCAAGCGAGATGTTACGCTTTACAACACCATCTGTAAAGCGGATCTTGACTACACCCCCTTGAATTTGTCCTCAGAGGAGGCCTTGAATATCAGGGCAGAAACCATAGAGGAAGTAGAAACGCAATGGAGACAGAAAGCCATCCACGGCGAACACCCCAAAACGTTAGATCAATATGAAGTGGATAGTGAGGCATCTAATATTTGGCTGAGAAAGGGAGTCCTGTATACAGAAACGGAAGGATTCTTCATTGCGATTCAGGATAGGGTTGTCAGCACCAGGAATTATCGCAAACACGTGTTACATCAAGACGTGGTTGACCGGTGCCGATTATGTGGAGATACCAACGAATCCATCGAGCACATTATTTATGGTTATCGCGTAATGGCTCAAAGAGAACATACGCACAGGCACAACGATGTGGCGGGCATTGTACATCAACAACTTGCCCTAAACCTAGGACTGTCAACAGAGTGGATGCCTTTATATAGATACATTCCAATGTCCGTTTTAGAAAATGAAGATTACCTCTTATATTGGGATGTGACTATCCAGACGGATCATTACATCCGAGCCAATCAACCTGACATCGTGATGCGAGAGAAAAAAGGTGGAAGAGTCTACATCATCGACATGGCTTGTCCGCTTAACCGAAATTTGCAGGCAACCTATACAACCAAGATGCATAAGTATAGCGAGCTGAGGCATGAAGTAAAGGCAATATGGAGGAATGCGAAACATTCATCTATTCATCCTATTGTGATTTCGGCTACAGGCAATGTGCACGCAAGATGCACTGAACATCTTGAACATTTAGGAGTCAGTAGGGTACTGGCGGCAGTTCAGAAGGCGGTTTTATTAAACACCTGTCGCATTGTAAGAAACTTCCTAGACCATCAGGAAGCAAGTGACTAAGAACCCATGGCGTGATACATGGTAGCTCTAAAAAAGCATCCAGAGGCGACTGTTGTCACCTTCAATACACACGGCCGCTGCGTAAGTATAACAGCGGCAAAGACAAACTGCAAACTACGCCATGCTCCTAATTTTGTACCTACAACATCATCGTAAACGATTTCAAACATCGTATTAAAATAACTTATAATATCCTCATCTCATCAGTCACTTGACTTAGTCCGTGGCTATGACGAAAAAGCAGGTTCACCCGAGAAAAAGTTTGAAAAAAAAATATAAGTGTATTGATACATTATTAGATACATATTATATTATACACATTATGTGTATATATACATTGTAACAGAAAAGATAAAATGATTAATCGTAGTACTATCATTTTGGAATTTTTTTGGAAGTTTTATTTATATATCTGATTTAGTTTCATATAGATTGAAAACCTAATACTCGTCACTGTCCTCATTCATCACAGTTACACATTTTGTTTTTCTGAATAAACTCCTCAAAGTTTCTGCCGGTCTGACGATTCTCGACAAATATCGTCGGTACGATCAGCGAAAGTACTATGTAAAATCACTTCTGACATAAAACGTGATTACTTGTTTCCGAAAGGAGCGAGAAATTTTGTCAGAAACCGTTTAAAAAGCTTATTGAATTACACATCGAATAAGCCCTAATAAAGACATTTTTGTTATTTTGAGGAGAATATACAACGTGAGAAGTTCAGAAAATGCAAGAATTTCTTGAATTTTGTACCTCTAATTCAACTTGGGAGACAACCTAGGCCTTAAGGTATTATCTTCAATTAGAGCTAATAAAACTTGAAAAATCTCCAAGGATTCTCGAGATATGTCTCAAAACGTCGATGTCTCAAAATACAATTTTCAGTTGGCGATTTACTACTGTCGACCGCGAAAGCGGTGATCGCCGAGAATTTTTCGATAATTTTTCAGATTTTTTTTCTTAACTTCAACTTTTGTGACTTACCACATTAATGGAAAAAACTAAAACTGACAGAATATAATCTGTGAAATCTTGCTACAACTTTCCTAGGTCATGCCACAAGTTGAAGTCAAGGTGCGAAATTCGAGAAATTCTTGCAGTTTTTTAAACTTCTCACGTGGTATATTTCAAAGTCAGCACTGATTATTAATAATACTTTGCCGCTGATTGAACCGAAAAATTTCCGACGGTAGTATACTATTTAGCTTATGCTCGATATTTGTCGAGAATCATCAAACCGGCTGAAATTTTGAGCAGTTTATTTACAAAAACAAAATATGTAACTGTGATGAATGAAAACAGTGATGGCGATTATATTTTCAATCAATATGGAACCAAATCAGATAAATAAATGAAGCTTCCAACAAAATTCAAAAATCATAGACTACCACGAATAATCATTGCACTTTTTTTTTTAAATGTATGTATACACTATGTATATAATGTATCTAGCAATGTATGCATGTGGTAAAAAAATGCCTGAGAATTATTGAAAGAAGTCCTGTGACATTTTACAGATTTTTTCTAACAATAAAAACAGAGAAATAAAATGGACGTCACGTAAAATGGCGGCTAACGGTTTCAAATTTTTGAACATTTTTTTTTATTGAATGCTTTCAAATGGCTGACTCAACATTTGATTCTTTTTGGGGGCCTTTTTTGCATGATTACCCGGTTATACTCTTTAAAAATGAAATGTTGTAAAATAAAATATTTTTTCTCGGCCGGTCTGACCTTCGCATAATTCTCATCTAAGATAGTTAAAGAACAGTGTGCCCTTTATGTTCCATTTCTGCAACAGGTCTGACATTCTAGTGACGTAGCAGTTATATCACTCTGTGATATACCACTTGCATCACGGAATTCCAGAACTGTTACGGATCCTTAGAGTAACAGCGTTACAGAACAGTGTGACCTTTATGTTCCGTTCTCGGAACACGTGTGACATTCTAGTGACATAACAGTCCTATCACTCTGTTCTGTATTAGTTTCCTGACATAATTCCAAACTGTTACGTCTCCTCACAGTACCAGTGTTACAAAATAGTGTGCCCTTTATGTTCCATTCCTGCAACACGTGTGACATTCTAGTGACGTAACAGTTATATCACTCTGTGATATACCAGTTACATTACGGAATTCCAGAACTGTTACGTATCCTTACAGTAACAGCGTTACAGAATAGTGTGATCTTTCTGTTACGTTCTTGGAAACGTGTGACATTCTCGTGACATAACAGGTCTATCACTCTGTTCTATATTGGTTACATAACAGAATTCCAGAACTTTTATATATCCTCACAATAACAGCTTTACAGAACAGTGTGACTTTTATGTTCCGTTCTTGGAACACGTGTGACATCCCAGTGACATAAAAGTTATATCACTCTGTTCTATATCAGTTACATCACAGAATTCCAGAACTGTTACACATCCTTCTAGTAACAGCGTTGCAGAATAGTGTGACCTTTAGGTTCTATGATTGTTATGGTGCTCGATTGTAACAATGTTATGTATAAATGGTCCCTTTTTGTTATGTAACGTTTACAGAACATGTCCGCTGGAATTGAGCACCCACTGAGAACATGTGCAAGTGTTTCTGGCTCTTGCTTCCACGCTCGGCAGCTGGTATCGCCTATAGGTACGTTTATTAGGCAGCATACTTGAGAAATATTTTGGACAGAACCGTCGATAGCTCTTGTCTATGTATAATTCCGTAGAATTTACCATGAAGGGGCTTGTCAGCACTTTCTCTTAGTAGAGTCGAATTTTCTGCTTCCTGTACACGAATTTTGAGCAGAAAATTTATTAGTGTTGCTAGGCCATGGGTTATACAGCTGGAATTAAATAGCAGTCCATGCTCCTCTACGGCCCTATCTTGAGCATGGTATAAAAATGCCGCAGCATTGACGACTTCATGTTTGATGTACGAGTCGCATAAGAGAATCTGTGCTATTCAGAACTGAGCAGGCTGTAGCCAGAACCGTTCTTCGATGGAGACACTCCAAGCTCAACAAACCTCTACCCCCTTTATCTTGAGGGAGGTATATTCGAGGTACGAAAAATCTAGACCACGATTTCAGGTTGAAATATGGTAGGGAATTTGATCAGTACGATTGTTACCTCCACACTAGTTTTCATCCGAAGTACTTCAGCTCCAGAACCAAGGGTGTCCTTAAACACAGGGTCCACAGGGTGGAGGATGAAACTCCTCTTTTTAGACAATTCCTTTTTTACCTCCACTCTCACTTTGCAACCATGGGGCAAAGACTGGACAATTCTGCCGCATAGCATAGAGCGCATCCACCTATTAACAGTGGTAACTGCACCATGTCCGTCAGTAAAATTGAATATGGATTATGTAGGGGTGTTACTGAAAGCACCTTCGATGTCCAGAAACGCTGCTATCGCTACATCCCCTGTTCGCCCTGCTTTTTGAATGCGATAAGTAAATGCATGAAGTGCCTCAATAGTGGATTTGCCTTTCTGTGAGGCAAACTGATTACTATGAAGGAGTTTATGCGGTAGGACTTCCACCTTCACATTAAAATCGACTAACTTTTCTCATGTCTTCAACATGAAAGAAATTAGACTAATTGGTCTAAATAATTTGACCTTATAGTAGGAGTCTCTCTTCGTCTTTGGTATAAAGATCGCTTTGATTTTTTTCCATGCTACAGGGGTATAGCCCATAGCTGTGTACGCCCTAAAAATGCTACACATAATTGGTCCCATCGGAATGTCCAAATCTTCTTGAATCAGCCTCGGGAATATACAGTCTTCCCCATCGGTCTTGAATAGGTCGAAACGCCGGATGACTTATTGATTTTTGATTGTGTTAATATCCGGCTTGCCATCCTCCAGTCAATCCCGTTGGCCCTATGTACAGGGCCATCGAAGGGATTTAGCCTATTAGCCCCTCTCTCCAACAGATATTCAGGTTCGGAACCAGGAAAGTGCACCTGCATGAGGGTTTCGAGGATTTTGCTAGCCGTTTCTATCATGTCAGCTATTGGCAAATCCAATGCCCTCAGTTGACATACAGGGTTTTACTTTAAAGTTCTCTGGAGTTTCGCAGTATTAGGTACTTTTTAAGTGCCCTCACAATGCTCCCTTCACGAGTTTCTTTTATCTGATTGTATTTCGTTAGTATATATTGCTACATAAACCTTAGACAAATCCCAGTTTCCAGTTTTCCTGGCTCTCTTATGCAATCTTCTAATCTCTTCTTTCAAGGCCTGCAGTTTTGAATGCGACCAAGGAGTATCCTTGTCACACGATTTGCTGAATTCTAAGAAAAAATTGTACGGCCTGGGCTGCGATGAAACTCAACTCAAAAGGTTTTACACCTTTCAACTGTTCTGTTCTTATAACTTCTGCTGGAATCGCTGTTGAAAAATATACTCAATACAATACAGGTGTTTACATTGATTAAGAAATTTGGATGGATGAAGGCAAAAAGAGTCAAAAACTCATATGTTTGGTTCAATCAAACTATGGAAGGCGAATTTTTGGTGTCTTCAACAATTATTTACAGTTCTCTACCAAAAAGAAAGAAAATTAATTGTTTTGGTTTTAGGATTATAGGTAATATGTCAAACAACAACATACAAATAAATGAAAATCTTTTGTTTCGTCTTCAGAACAGAAGGGTCCATGACAAAGCCCCCAGACGCGCCCTTGGGTTGCGGATGGAGGGTCCCTTTACCAAGGAATTCTGCTGAATATGGTTACATAATTGATAAGCAGTCACGGACAATTGTCCAGCGATGGTCCCGAAGGAGGGACCAATCCCTCCAATCGGAGGCGTACCAACCGTGCCAAAAGCTTCATCGCACCTGGGTGAGGTGTCTTAAACGGTGACGCAGGGATATCGAGCGACCTCTCAAAGTATGCCTTATCCTTGCATGAGAACGATATGTAAGAAAAGTAATCTGAGCTTAATCTATCCTATTAGAGGGTTTAGACATTTAAAACCTTACGAACATAACTTTAAAATTGACATGTGGGCCTGTCAATTGACGTCTTGCATTTTGTTTATAGAAGTGTGTAAACCTACTTCGTTCCAGACAGATCGAATGATTTCCATCGTGGTACGATGTCAAATGACACCACCCTTTTTACTGCGTATAGAACTCAATGGACAATTGAACACAAAGCTTGTGTTGATACGCTTTTTTTCTGCCAAGGCTTTTGTTCTTAAAGTTTTTTACCTTATCTACTGAAAGTGATAAATTCACTATATTTAAATAGAGAGTTGCTTATGCCATAGAAGGCTGGCCATCATCAGGCTTTGGCGAGACTAGACCGTTAAGTCAACAGGTACAAAACAGTTCTTTTAATAGTGCTATTTTTTTTTCTTTTATTTTGGAAACACACTGTCAATTTTTCGAAAGTACACAAAAAGCATACAAATTTGGCCATGGAACCTGGAAAGTTTTTACCTATTGGAAGGTTAATTAGCGCCAGATCTGGGCAAGATCAGAATTTAAAGACTAGACAGTGCGCATAAAGCCAGACCTGGGTTAGAACAGACACTGGACTTCCATGAAATTTTTCCACACAGGATCTAAACAATAAACGCTTTGGTGCGTGATTCTATTGAGCTGCTATAATTACAGAGATTTGATTAGAAAGTCCATATGGTCTTATAAAGTTTTGAAATAATTAAAAAAATAATCCGATATCATAGCTGGTTGTGCTTGAATGTTTACAATGATAACCGATGCCTATTTTGTGATCACTTTGCTTTATATTTACAACGGAATGCAATTAGTATTCTTTCTCTCTCAGGGATCGAAATCTTTCAATTTTGAAGGAATCTTGGGTATTTAAAAGGTCCGTGTTCGGATCGGGATCTTTAAGCATTTGAAACTTCCCGGTTTATACCTAGACCTTCAAGAAATTAAAATTTAGACGGTCGAAACCTGGACCTCTAAGAGTTAATAGGATTCAGACCTAAAGAGTCCAGAACCGCATGGAAACTCTTTGATATAGAATTAAAATAAAAAATTTCGATCCCTGTACCTCGCCCCCCATCGAAGTTTATCAATCATTTCTATTATTATAATTATAGATTAGCAGTTCGAACTCGAAAGTTCATTGCCTCACTAACCCGAGACCGCCGCACATCTCTATCCTGTGCATCCTCCATCCAATTTGAGTAATCATGTCCTAGTTCTTTTAAATCATCCCTTACATTTTTCTCCCATCTGTTTCTCGGTCTGCCTAAGGGTCTCTTACCAATCGGTCTCCCTCTTAAAACTTGCGCTACTGTTCTTTCATTTCCCATTGTTGCTACATGCCCCGCCCATCTTAGTTTATACGCTTCCATTACTCTATTAATATTTGCTGACCCGTAGAGAGCATGCAGCCCATCATTATGCAGTTTTCTCCATTCGCCGGTCTCTTCGTCCCTTTTTGGACCATAGATTTTTCTAAGTACTTTATTCTCAAAAACCCTAAACCTATTCTCCCCTCCCTTCGTCAGCGCCCACGTTTCGCACCCGTACATAACGACCGGCATTATTATTGTTTTGTAGATTCTTACTTTGATGTTTCTAGATAGCAATCGCGATTTTAATAGTGTGTTTGCTGCATAATAGCACCCATTACCAGCGTGCAGCCGCGCGTTGATTTCCGTTTTAATCTTATTTTCGCTAGTTATAATAGACCCGAGGTATTTAAACTCGCTAACCCTTTCGAATTTCATATTTCCGGCCATTAGATCCCCGTCTTGATTACTTTGTTCGGATCTGGCAACGGTCATATATTTTGTCTTCGATTCGCTAACTTCCAAGCCAATATCTTTGGCTTTTGTGATCAAGATTTCTGCATTTTTAGCTAACGTTTCTTTATCATCCCCTCGTAAGTCGAGATCATCCGCATATCCAAGAATTTGTACTATCCCATTGAGGGTAGCACCGGTCGGATTCGCCTGCACTTGCATAACCACGTATTCTAAAACCAAGTTAAAAAGGACGCACGAAAGTGCATCGCCCTGTTTCAGGCCATCGCGGATCGGGAACTCTTCAGATAAACTACCGTTTACGCGTATTCTACCCCTACTGCCGCTTAAGCATATTTCGATAAGTCTAACCAATTTTCTTGGTACACCCAAGGACTCTAGGATCCAGTACATTCGTGCGCGTATTATACAGTCGTAAGCTTTTTAGAAATCGATAAATAGCTGATGCACTACTTCTTTAAATTCCCATTTTTTTTCTAGCAGTTGCCTAATTGTAAACATTTGATCGCTTGTAGATCGGTTTCGGCGGAATCCACACTGGTAATCCCCAATGATTTCCTCGGCAAAAGGAGTCAGTCTACTTAGGATTACATTAGACAGGATCTTGTAGCACGAAGATACAAGTGAAATTCCCCGATAATTGTTACAGTCAGTTTTGTCGCCTTTTTTAAAGATGGGAATAACGATAGAGGTATTCCGTTCTTCCGGCACGTGTTCTGTTTTCCAAACTGCGCGTATTAATTTAATAATTCGTCTTGTGAGGCAAGGGCCTCCATTTTTTATCAGTTCTGACGGTAGGTCGTCGATGCCCGCGGCTTTGTTATTTTTCAACTTCTTTATAGCCATTTTTATTTCTATATCAGCAGGATCATCAATTAATAGATCAGCAGTGTGGATTTCGCCGAGATTACCTTCAACGGGGGCTTCGCGTACATTTAATAGTTTATCGAAATAGTCTTTCCATAAATTCAGTCTCTCTGTCGCATCGGCTACTAGATTGCCATTTTCGTCCCTCATTACTTCCGTTCTACTTTGAAAGCCTTTCCTTATAAAATCGATTCCCCTGTACATCTCGCGCGGGTTATTCTGTTTATTATGCGTTTCTATTGCTACTATTTTATTCTTTTCCCACTCCCTTTTCTTGGATCTATAGAGCCTATTTGTACTTTTACTAATCTCGAGATACTTCTTATGTGTTTGATCGCACTTATTTTGTAAACTAATTAGTCTGGCCTTCCAACGTTTTTCAGACCCGAGTTTGCACTCTTCGTCAAACCATGGTTTGCTTTTTGTTACTTTCTTTAAACCTATCGTAAGTTTCGCGGCTGTCTTCACCGCCTTTTTTATATTGCTCCACAGGGTTTCCGGATCCTCCTCGCAATTATTATTATCGTCCCTCTGTTCTTGGAGAGCGTCAAAGCTGTTAGAAATCTCAACTTGATAATTTAATGTTTCTGTTGCTGTTTTGAACTTATCTATATTGAAACGAACTGTTGGCTCTGTGCGGCTTGTTTTCTTAGTTATCGCTAGCCTAGATCTTATCTTTACTATCACGAGAAAATGGTCTGAATTTAAATCCGCTCCCCTATACGATCTTATATCGAGAATGTTTGTATGACGTCTTCTGTCAATTAGAACGTGATCGATCTGATTGTGAGTATTACCATCTGGTGATCTCCAGGTGGCCTTATGTATATTTTTATGCTTGAAATATGTGCTTTTGACAACAAGGTTCTTTGAAGCTGCAAAGTTTATTACTCTAGTTCCATTATCATTACTGACGTCATGCAAACTTTCTGACCCTATTGTAGGCCTATACATCGGTTCTTTTCCAATTTTCGCGTTGAAATCTCCCAATACTATTTTTGCGTCAAAAGTTGAGAACTTGTCAAAAACCTGCTCGATTGTTTCGTAGAAGAGATCTTTAGTGTCTTCGTCTTTGTCCTCGGTGGGGCAGTGCACATTGATAAATACCTGTTTGTTGAAAATACCCTTCAGTACAATGTATGATAACCGATCGTTAATGAATTGCATGTCGATAACCGCTTGCGCGATTCGTTTATTAATAAGAAAACTGGTCCCCAGTGCGCGCCCCTTAGCTCCCCCATAGTGAAAAGTATAGTTATCCTTAGAAATTTACGCAAAATCGCCCGGCCAGCAGGTTACTTGAAGTGCTATTAAGTCAGTTTTGTATTTATTTGCTATCCCAATGAGTTCGCTAAATCCGCCAGTATTTAGACTACGCGCGTTTAGAGTTTCCATCCTTAGATCTTCAACTGTAGTTTTTTGTTTTTGCAAGTTAGCCATGGTAGTTTCAAGATAATCCGCACGTTAGGATCCTATTCCGATCGCAGGTGAGTCCACTGTCCCAGGAGTGATAACCCCCATACCTCCCTAGGTCTAAGTATGGGAGCTTTCTGACTCTGAGAAGGACCATGTCAACTTGTCGTCAGACACATTACAGTTTCATCCTCGCATCCTAATGTCCCCCTACAAGGCAGCGCGCCTACTGGCATCAATACCCCTTTGGCCCTATACAGGCGAATCATTCCACACATCCCATGCGGGCAGTGTCATCGCTGCGCTGTCCAATGGGCAGCAGGATTTTTCCCTTACAAGATTTTTAGTTTTCGTTCGGGTTGTGTTTCTAGGTGGATACACGCTGCACCTCGGCCTGCCAGGGCCCACCCATTGCCACCACACCCACGACTGGTTCCTATCGGCTGTCTGCGGCTGCTTATTCTTGTATTCGCAGCTAACCTGAGGGGCTGTTCAGCCTAACGGGCCGTTCCTCTATCCGCAACCCGAGGACGCCCTGCGTAGTGGTGACAGGAACCCACCGAGCAGTCAATCATTTCTATAGCAGATAAAATTATAAATCATAAACACTGCAGAGTAATCTAATTTCTACATCACCACACCGTCATTTCCAACACGAAAAAAGCTGGATAATATTAATAATAGAGGGGTGCTTCTATATTTATGCTACTCTGTATATCAGAAGGAAGGACAAAGAACACGCGAGAGACACATTCTTAACTTATTGTACGCACACAAACATAATGCTAATTCTGTAGCTTAACCTACCTGACAACGCACTTTCTCAATTCAGAATATCGCACGCTGATAGCATTGGTCGAAATGGTCCTTATATACTAACCAAGAAAATTCTTGCCGCTTGTGAGAAATGACCAGTGCCGGACCGATAATTTTTGGTTAACCGAGTTATATTTAATTGTCTTACTTGAACCTCGTATATTTTTGGGAAATTTGTCACTGAAATGTTGTATAGTAATAAGATAGAGTAGGGTATATTGGCGGTCTTTAAATTAAATGTCCTATAAATTATAATGTGATTTTGATGTGGTGTATTTTTTAAGGTCAAGCTCACATTATCAGCGAACACGTGTTATTATTCAAATTCTGGTTCACTTCAACAATATAAATATTACAGAGTGAAAAGAATACGATATAATATATAATAATATAGTAAAAGCTTTTCGTCCTTCGATGGATGACCTCTTCAGTACAATTTATAGATGATATTATAAATAACCCATCATCTCAGGCTACCAAGAAAAACATTTTGTTAAAAATAATAAATATGAAAACTACCGAAAAGGATCAAAATGTTAAAATAACATAAGCTTACCATAATGGACAGTGTTGAGAATCTACCCTCGATCAACGAGGAGCTGTGTAGTTATACAACCATGGTCAAAATTATAATTTATAACGTTTAGTTTTTAGGAACTTATTGTTCCTGTCCCTTATAACTGTCATTTTAACCAACTGACAAAATATACAATTTGGTGGGCCAACACACGTTCATAGGTGACAGTTATTAGAGGGAGAGTGTTTAACCTAGCACAACTTGAGAGTTCACATGACCATCGATGAAAAACGCGCGTACATTTTGAAAGTTTAAATTATTTTTAAAACTTAATTCGTAAGAGCTATGATATTGTGATATATATCACTAAGCATATATCACGATTTGTAAGAGTGATGACATTGTGATGTATATCACTAAGGAATTCCGTATCGGATCTTTTATTAACACTATTGTTATTTTCAATTATGTGAAACATTTCTTTAAAATTTCGTTTTGTATAATTTTGTTCATTCCTTAGAATTCTAGTTTTTGAGAAATTAAAATTCTAGTTATTATCATGTGAGTAAGTCACAAGAGCAGTTTTTTGGACATCTCAATTACAATCCTAAATATCTTCTCTTATCCTAACGGGCTTACGAGGCTAATTTTCCACAGATCTAGAATAGGTAAACCTGAGGGGCTATATCACGAGGTGTGGATACTCTGGGGAACTGACGGACTCTGTTCGGTGAGACTCAAACTCATGCTCCCAAGCTAAGATGTGATCGCCGTCTCGAGAGCTGAATGGTAACAGGGTTAACAAATCCTTTTACATTCCGGCCTGCCCTCCTCAGCAGAGGTGGACAGGTAGGGGTCTCGAAGGAGGTGCCTTAACGGGGACTTTGGGACAACAGGTCGAATCCCAATGTATGTAGACCCGCTCTCTGAAAGCGGAGCTCTGTGGAGGGTGTTTCTTATTTCTCTAGCTTCTCGTGGGACAGAAATGTTTCCCAATAATGCAAAAAAACACAAACATGAGGAATGCGCTTCGAGTCCCTTTCTCAAACCACCACCAAAAGTTGGAGGCTCCGTAGGGGGTAACCCACCAGAGGCGGTGCGAATTAGTGAAGATGGTGGAGACCTTCCAGGTGACAAAACTGGGGTCCGCAGGGGTCCCAGAAGCGTCCGTAGATGCCCCGAAGTAGCCTCTTAATGGCTGAGATGGGAATCTCCATTATCCAGATTAATTTGCACCACAGCAAAGGCGCCTCGGTGGTTCTAGCCAGACGCATGTCTGTGGTGCAGACAGGGCTCGCCCTAATCCAAGAACCCTGGCTATATAGGGGGAGGATTTGTGGCTTGTCAGAATGTGGCTCCATTTATAAGGGGTCACGCGGAAAAACGCCAAGGGCATGCATAGCCCTCAAGGGTATGGATGAGATCTTGGTGCTAGAGGTATTTATTGCCTCCGCTTACTTTCCTGGAGATGCCGAGAGACCTCGGCCTCCCAGAGAGGTGGAGGCTCTAATTCGATATTGTCAAGAGAACAAGTTTCCTCTGCTGTTGGGTTGTGATGCGAACTCTCACCATATGGTGTGAGAAACCATAAACATCAATGACAGAGAAAGAGATTTAATTGAATACATAGCAGGCAGCGAGCTGGAGATTCTGAATCGGGGTGATACTCCCACATTCCAGACTAAAAACAGGAGTGAGGTTCTCGATTTGACTCTATGTTCAGGTGCACTGAGAAGCAGGTTAGTGGATTGGAGAGTCTCCGATGAGGAGTCTCTTTCGGACCACAGACACATCGTGTTCCGATTAACCCTAGGAAGACCGGTGGATTTTATTATCAGAAACCCCAGAAATATACTTTGGGACTCATATAAAAAGGCCGACTGGAGTTTCGCCGCTAAGGTCGCTGATTACAAAAAGGTGGAATGGGCCGTAGGGTCCTTTTGCCCCTTCAAATCACCAGGGGCGGATGGCATTTCTCTAGCGCTTTTACAAAAAGGCATGGATTTAGTCATCCCTCTTCTGACGAAATTATTTAGGGCAAGTATAGCCCTTAAACACGTGCCATCGGCATGGAAGCATGGCAGAGAGGCCTTCATACCCAAACCTGGAAGGGAGGGTTACACTGCTGCTAAAGATTTCTGACCAATTAGCCTAACGTCTTTTATCCTGAAGACGCTAGAGAAGTTGGTCGAGAGATACATTAGGGATGAGGTGCTTTTGGCCTCTCCACTGCATAGAGGGCAGCTTGCTTTCCAGGCAGGCTGCTCGGTAGAAACTGCGCTTCATGCTGTTTCAGCAAAATTGGAGCAGCAGATGGAACAAAAGGGATATGCTGTGGGCGCTTTCTTGAATATAGAGGGTGCTTTCAGCAATACTACTCCAGAAGTCATCTGTCGAGATGCTTTGAGATGTGGCATGCTGGACCAGCTAGTATGCTGGATAGGAAGCATGCTACGCCGAAGAAGACTTGGAACCAGATGGGGTGAAGGCCTAGTAAAAGGGATAGTTCCGAGGGTTACCCACATGGGGGTGTCCTGTCGCCTCTCCTGTGGTGCATTGTAGTGGATGACCTCCTTCGAAGGCTAAATAAAGAAGGGTACTATACTCAAGGATATGCGGACAACTTTGTACTCCTAGTTAGGGGGCCTCATCCGGAAACGATGATGGGTCTTATAAGGTCGGCGCTGCGAATCGTAGAGCTCTGGTGCGATAGCTCAGGGCTCTCGGTAAATCCGGAAAAGACCAACCTAGTCATTTTCACGAGAAATTATAAAGTTCCGAAAGCTGACGCTTCTGTATTCTGTGGTGGGAAGCTGACGTTTTCAGATTCAGTTAGATATCTGGGAGTAATCCTAGATAGCAAGCTGAGCTGGGCAAAGCACCTGGAGACCCAATGCAGGAAATTCGTCATGACTTTTTGGATGTGCAGGAGAGCCTTCGGGTTGACATGGGGGCTAGGGCCTGAAATGCTTGCATGGCTCTACTCTGCTGTCTTAAAATCCAGGCTCCTACATGCGGCCGTGGTCTGGTGGCCACGGGCGGAATTTAGAACAATGCAGGACTGGCTGCGAAGGTTACAAACGCAAGCATTTAGGGGCTTGAGTGGAGCAATGAGGAATGCGCCAACAGCGGCGATAGGATTCATGCTCTGTGAGGAACTCCTACATGTTGCGATAACCGCTGGAGCGGCTCACGCGGTAGGCCGCCTGGCAAGAGCGAATAGATGGACTCCGGGGATTAGACACACTAGACTCCCGAGTGATGTCAGCGCACTGCCGATTCTATAGATGAGGCAAGATAAAATAACAAAGCGCTTCAACTTCACCAAAGCTTTCCGCGTCTGTATCCCAAGCAGGGTTCTGTGGAAAGAAAATGGTAACACGCTTCTCCAGGGGGAAATCTGGTATACGGATGGCTCCAAGGGAGAGGGAGGGTCAGGAGCAGGAATTTATGAGAGCAGGAGAGTAAAAGGGATAGGGATCACACTTGGGCGACACGCTACTGTCTTTCAAGCGGAGGTCTTGGCCTTCCTTCGCTGTGCTGAAACATTAATAGAAGAAAACGCTGCTGGCAGACAGATCACGATCTGATCGGACAGCCAAGCGGCACTAACTGCAATAGGGAAACCAGACATAAGATCAAAACTGGTTTGGGAATGCAAAAAGGCATTAAACCAACTTGCAGAAAGAAACGAAGTGGCTCTCATATGCGTCCCTGGTCACACAGGGGTCAAGGGCAACGAAGAGGCGGACCAGTTGGCAAAGTGCGGCGCAGCGAGCGAATTCGTAGGACCGGGGCCGGTACTGGGAATAGCGTCTTGCAGTGTCGGGATGGCCATTAAAACTGGATCCGAAGAAAACACAGGGAATACTGGGAACAAACCACGGGTTGCCGTCAGGCGAAATCCATCCTGGGCTATACCTATAGAATGGACAGAGCCAGGGAAATCCTGGGTTTACGCAAGAAAGACATAAGGACAGTGGTACTGACACTGACAGGGCACAATGACTTGAACTATCATGTGCACAAAATGGGGTACAAACCCATGACAGAGTGCAGGAGATGCGGCAGGGATGACGGAACATCCCTGCATGTATTATGCCAGTGCCCGACATTAGCTAGGCTCAGGCAACAGACCCTCGGGGGCCATTTTATGAAAACAGAGGAAATTGAAACGCGATCAGTGGTCGACCTACTGGGCTTCGTCAAGAGGTCTGGGGTCAACTGCTGAGAGTGAATAAGTAAGGGTGTGGCACAATTGGTTTTATAGCTTGAGCGCCAGGGGAGCTCTTCATGGGCTTCCCGCCCATATTAAAACTGAAGTAAACTATGTATGTGTGCTCCAAACGGAGTAGGGTCTTTGTTTTCAGAAAAACATTCAAAAGAATCTTTTCCTTAATCGAAAACGAATCTAATATTAGAACGACTAAAAAAGTTTTTGTAAATTCTAGAGATTTCATTGATGAAAGGAAGAATAATAATGTTATCATCATTGACTCTCATCAGATCTTTCTTGTTACCAATATCAGCTTGATTGTGAGAAGGTTTTTCTTGTATAACATTAATTCTATTGTTTATGCATTTTTAATAATTTTTTTTATAATCGTTGTCTTTTAACAATCTATCAACAATTTCTAAATTTTGTTCATGGAATCTATCTTCAGATAGTCCGGTTGCTGTGTCAACTAAATTAGTGATAATTGAAATTTTATCCTTAATAACTATTTTTGAGTGAAAATTGCCATATCTACCGGAACCAGTGTCCTTTATATACCAGTCAATAAGCAATGTGTTGTCTATCCGAATAAGAGTTATGTCAAGAAAATTAATTTGAGCAGGTAAGGATACAGGATACAGGTAAGGATGCTGTCAACATACCGGTAACAAAAATGTAATTAATTGTATGTTTTTTGAGAATGTCATTTTCTAGTTTTTCCGTTACTAGATCAGATATAACATCAGAGAGTGGGCAACACATAGGAGTACCATGTATTTGTTCACAGTATTTATTTTGGAATACACAACATGCATTATCCAGACAAAATTCAATGAGTTCAAAAAAATCTCCATGTGGAATATTGGTGTGTTCTCTAATGTTATGCCATTCATTTTTAAGACATTTCATTACGTTCTAATGACTCCAGTCGTTTTCAATTGGGTATCCATTATTCTGAATTAGAGGTTAAGTTGTCAATACAGCATGTTGATATTGCGATAATTATTTACAAATGGCTTTTACGCTTTCAAACAAAAAATGTCAACAATATGAATTTAGAAAAAGTGAGTAAGCGTTTTATAATAATATACCCGCTAAATCAAACTATTAATGCCTACTCCATCACTGTCACATCGTTAGATGGCATGATTTTTACGTACCGTTAACATACATACATTATCATGTTTTTTTATTGTGATTTGATAATAATAAAAATAAAAAAGACGAAAGAAATAAAAAAGAGAAGGAAGGGGATGTGGTTGGTTGCCTTCTCATTTTTCTTTCCTCTTTTTTATTTTTGTCCAAAGAAACAAATTTTTTTTATTTTGTTTTTTTAGGAATTGCAATAGGAGCATTTTGTGGTGTTTGTCCAAATTTATTCGTTGAATTTTTGTTGTTTTTTTAAGGAATTCTATATATTGAACCTACATACTTTCGACTCTTCATTCGGCATACCGCCTAAACAAACATTCTATTTTTTGTACTTGAAATTTTTGTTAAATTACAAGAAATTGAATTTCCATCCTATAAACACGTGTGCGCCATGTGTGTTACAAACGAAAACTGCAGAGGGCGCACTCTAGGCAAGTGCATTTACTCAATTCAACCCGATTGGGAACAATCGACACAATTAGCAACAATTTAAACCAATCCAACTTTCGATCACTCCTAATCGTTATGAATCGTGTCCAACCGATTATTTCTAAAAGGGTTTTGAAGACAAACTAATGGTGCGAGCTCGTAAAAAACCTTTTGATTTAAATCTAAGTAACAATCTAATTTGGTTGTTTAGCCTAGTAAGATCATACCTCTTCTGAGACCATGAGTTAAGATTTTGGAGCACATGTAGTCCATAAGTAGATTTTAAATTTGAGAAAAAACCTGATGTCTTTGAGATAAGATGAGAATCGTAGTCAATTTCAAAAACGATGTGATTCATTTTAAAAAGTTATTAAGTTTCTTGACCAGGGTAGTATATAATGTGTAGATCTTGCATTTTTGTTGTTCTACTGGTCGTTTATTTATTTTAAGAAAGAATGTAAAAGATTTTCGTCCTTCGATGAAGGATCTGTTCAGTACAATTTATAGATGTCGTTATAAATAACCCATCAGCTCAGGCTATGAAGAAAAACATTTTGTTAAGAATGATAAATATGAAAACTACAGAAAAGGATCACAATGTTGAAATAACATAACCTTACCATAATGGACAGTCTTAAAAATCAACCCCCGATCAACGACGAGCATCAGCACGGTTTTGTAGAAAAATCGATTATATTTGATGGTATACAGGGTGTCCCAGACTCAAGTGTCCGGACTTATATGGCCGCATAAAAATAAAAATGAATAAATCTAAAATTCTTTTTTCAAAAATCAGTTGAAGTTTTGGTTAATGAGTTATAAAATAATTTAAGCTGGTCTAATCAGGAGCGCCGTATAAACAGCCGTGTGTGCGTGATCGGGATTCCAACGTAGTGTTCTCCCGTTGCTAACCCCATCTCTGCGCTCGCTTCGATAACACTGCGTTAAAATCCGGTTCACGCACACACGGCTCTTTATACGGCCCTCCTGATTGGTCCAGCTTAAATATTTTATAACTCAAAAACTAAAACTTCAACTGATTTTTGGAAAAGGGATTTTCTATTTATTTTTTTTATTTTTATACGGTTATATTTCTACTTCCAACGGCCATACCACGCTGATAAAACCAGTTCTCGCTAGATCACTGAAGTTAAGCAGTGTTGGGCGCGGTTAGTACTTGGATGGGTGACCGTTCGGGAATACTACTAACTGCGTGCTGTTGGCGTGTCGTAGGTGTGGTGAGCCCACACTTGTAGTTATTTACTACAAGAAACTATCCACCTAGAAACACTAGCCGAATCGGGTAGTGTCACGCCTACCCCGAAAGGGAAATGTCTTAATGGTATACATACATACATACATACATACATAAATATAAGTCCGGACACTTGAGCTTGGACACCCTGTATAAATCCAAGAAAATGTTATTATTTACACTTCTTCCCCAATATTTATAAAAGAGTGGTCAAAAATATTTTAATCTAGTATTAAGTATTTGATGCAAAAATATTGTATCTTTTACCCTACCTTGAGAAAAGAAATGCAAATTGTTCAACCATGAAAATTGCACGATTGACTCTTGAATTTGTGAAAAAAATGTGTAATATGAAACAGTAGCGGCGTAGCATGGGTTGGCACCCGGGGCGGTTGCGGTGTAGCACTTTGGTTTTGTCACCCCTTATTGCCCCTTATTGGCACCCCTTGGTGCTTGGCACAAGGGCTGGCACCCGGGGCGGACCGCCCCTTCCCCCTTTCGCCGCCACTGATATTAAATATTTGCTTTACAAATTAATGATCACTCAAAACAAAACATACAAGAATGACAAGAAAATATATGGTTTAAAAATTCCGCCATATATGCGTTGATTAATAGTAATATAACAATCACTAAAATAAATACTAACATGAATGAAAAGTAAAGTTTGAGAAAAAACATCTGAATGAAAATTTGTCATAACCAATATATACTTTCATGTTTACGCAATAGTTAATTTCTCAAATGAAAAAATACTAATCAATTTACAGGTATGAAATCAATTTCTTACTTTTTTCCATTAAATTTACTGTTTGCACTGTAAATAAATATATCTACTATTCAAATTCGAACCTAACCTCTGTTATATGTTTTCTAGCACTATATAAAAAGCTTTATGGGACACACACATAGGGAAATTCTCAAGGAATTTTTTCAGAATGTTTTAAAGGTATTTTCTTATTATATTTAGAGAAAATTTGTCAGTAAATTATATTTCTTCATATCATAATTTTGAATACGTTTTTCATACAGATCTGATGAGGGAAGCCAGCTGGGTTTCCAAAGCGTTATCTTTCCGTATATTTTTAAAATAAAATTTAAATTATCAGTCTGGAAGAAGTCGTATTTATTAGGTTCTATCCTAAATTTCTGAATTAAAAATGTTCTCAGACGTGAACAAAGAAATTTTATTCTTCTTATAAATAAACAAATGTGAAATTCTGATTGAAACTTTATGAAATATTTTCAATTTCAAAATTTTTTTTAATGAATAGACTCCTGATTAAACTCTTTTATTCAATAAGCATATATTTTGATATAATTCGCTACGATCATGAAATTTGTATGAAGTGTAGCTCCGATTGATATCCAGGTCTGATATGATGTTGAGCTAGATCCACCATTTACAAATTTTTAGATTTAATGAGCAATGAGATTTGAAAAGAAAAATGTTAACGATTTTATATAACGAAAACTTGTTTGATTTCAATTGGAATCTGTCTGATATTCAAAATACAACAATACGACATCTAGCGTATTTGTTCGCGTCTCTGAGACGCATAGATCGACCTATTGTTAAACCTTTCATGACCTACCAGTACCGATTTATGAAGTTTCAAAAAATGGTTTATTCTGTTTATATAAGAATTTTTTTTCATATTCAAAATGCGACAATGTCACACTTACAGTATTTGTTCGCGTCTTTGAAACTGATCGATTGACCTATTGGTGAATCTTTCTTGACCGACCAGTACCGATTTATGAAGTTTAAATAAAATTGGTGTATTCTGTTTATATGAGAAAAAAATTTCGTTCATAGTAGATAAACGTTTATTTCTCAGCCTGTTGGCCTTAAAAAATTGACTTGCTTACACTTCTATTCTTTGCAGAATTTTTTTAAGACTCGCCTCGCTCGCATGTCCCTACTTTCTCACATTGCCTTGCATTGCCAAACTCTGCTTTCGCGGCTAATACCTAATGCTTATTTACTATTTACAATATTCACATATTACTTCTATCTACTTCCTCTCCTATTTAGAATCTTCCCTTCTACATTCCTCTTCCTCCTTCCTTCTCTTCTTCTCCATCTTACCCAACACTCCCTTCACCCATTCTACTGCCCTTTTGTCCCCCTTTTCATGCATCAATACCGCCATGCATCCCCCTTCCCAAAGTTCACACATCCTCGTCTCCCGAGAAAGCCGGAACCTATTAAAACCCTCCACGCACACACATCTCATCCTCGCTATAAGCTCCTGACTTCCTTTCTCTACTTTCTCACAGAAATATTTCGCTCTCGCCCTTGGTATAATCCACACATAGTTCCCGTTAAACCTTGACTCTCTTATTCTGTCTTCCCCCTCTGTCTTCTCTCTCTCCATGCCTTTTTTTCTTAACTAAATCATATACCGTGCTTCCTCGTGCATCTTTCTCACTTCATCCAACTGCAGTCCATTCGTTCTAAAGTACTTTTCCCTCTCAACCTCCATCTTCCAACCCCCTCTTCTGTTCTCCTTCTCCCACCAACACTCCCTTACCAGCCTACATCCCCCCCCTTACAGAAATTTTTCCTCGTATTTACATGCCCGACCCCCCGCAGGAATCCCTACACTCATTCTCCCCGTCTCCCCCCTGACAATATAATTAGGCGTGTTCCTTGCCTACCCCAGAGTTCACTTAACATATCTCTCCTGCGTTCTATGTACTTCTTCACTTTCCTTCCACTCACACACCTCTACCCCATACAATAGCACACTCATCACTAGTGAGTCAAACAATTTCATTCTCCTTTCATAATAATCTGTGAATAACTTCTTTCCCAACCCCCACACCTGCCTCATCTACACATTTGCCTCCCTCACTCTCTCTTTTATGTGACCATCCACTCCCCCACGCCTCCAAAATACGAAGCCCAGGTACACAAACTCTTTCACCTTCTGCACCGCCTTTCCCTTCCACTTCCTCTCCCCTCCCCAAGCCCTTCCCCCTCCTTCTCTGAACACCATAACCTTGGACTTTTCCGCATTCAGCTCTAACCCCTTTTTATGCAGGTATCTTCTCTACCTCTTCATCATCTCCTTTAAGGCCTCCTCACTTCTTGCCAGCAACACTATGTAATCTGCATACGCTAGTGACCAAATTCTAACCCCTCCTATGCTGACTCCACCTACCACCACGGCCTCCAGCTGACTTTCCATATCCGCAAATAAAATCGCAAAAAGCGTTGGGCTAAGCGGACACCCTTGCCTTAACCCCCTATCCATCCAGAATCCCTCCGAAATCCACATTCTTCCTCTTACCTTATCTTTGGTCTTTTCATATATCTCCCTTACCCTCTCGATCAGGCCTCTCTCCACTCCTCTATCCTCCATCGCATCCCACAACCTTTCCTTCTTCGCTAACTTTTTATCCACCACGTGCTGCAGAACGTTGATATTGTCTATATTACTCCTACCCGCCATAAAGCCCGCCTGCGTCTCTGGCAATACTCCTTCCCCCTCGACATCCTTCCGCAGTCTCTCCGCCACCAGTATCGCGTATACTTTATATGCTATATTGATTAGCGTAATCCCTCTAAAACCTTCCCGTCGATCCCTATCTCCTCTCTTATACAGTGTCACTATTAACCCGTCTCTCCACCCTCCTGGGTATCCCTCGCCCCTCCATACCTTCTTTACTTCCTCCTTTAGCCTCTCCCTAACCTCTTTTGCACTAAACAGCCATGCCTCGTTCTCTACCCCTTCCAGCCCTGCTGCTTTTGACCTTATCAACTTCCTTATCAGCTTCACTATCTCCTCGTCATTCAACTTCTCCATCTCTGCCTCCCCCGTTCTTCTACTCCCCCCATCCCTCTTCCTTGAATCTGAGCCCTCAAATGATTCTTTAAAAAACTCCTTCCACTCCTCACTCCCTATCTTCTCGCTAACCCCCACACTACGCTTCCTAAACCTATTTATTATCTTCCATACGTCCGTCTCTGTCTTAACACATCCTAATTCCAGATCTTTCTCCTTTTCATATTCTCTCTTCTCACACATCAATCTAAACTCCTTTCTCATTTCTACGTACTTCTCTCTTTTCACATTAACCTGTTTCCACGTCTTTTACACCCTCTTCACCTTCCTATCCATCTTTTTACATTCCCTATCCCACCACGGCTTCACCATTCCCTTCTTCTACTTTGAAAATACCTTCTTTTGCATACACCCTTTCACCCTCTCTTTCAGATTCTCCCATATCTTTCCCACCAACTCCCCTTCAAAGCGTACCTTTCCTAACTGCTCCTGATACTTCTCTTTCACCTCCCTTGTCCAGGTCATCCTCTCCCCTATCGGGACTTCTTCAACACCTTGTCTTCCGCCGCCCTCCCCTCTTATCGACAGACCTAATGGCTGATGGTCTGATTCCACCCTCCCCTCTACTGCGAATTTTTCCGTCCCCTCTTATCCTTGCATATTCATGACCACATAATCTATCACCGATACCCCCACTTTACTTACATATGTGTATTCTCCCTCTTCGTCCCCAGTTGCCATGCCATTTACCATCGCCCAGCCTCTATCCTCCATCCAGTCCCTGAGAATCTCCCTCTCCTTATTTATTAGCTTACCCTTCGATTTCCTCTCGAAGCTATCCCCTTCCCTGTAAAGGCCCCCTTCCCTCCCCATCCTGGCATTAAAATCCCCACCAAGTACCACCATACCGTCCTTTCTTTTGCCTAGCAAGTCTTTCACTCTTTCTTTAATTTTTTCCATCCCATCCTTATTGTACACTGCCACTATGGGCCAGGCGACCGAAATTTTGGCAAAAATTCAAAAAGTCTATGGATTCGGCTAAAAATAGATACTCGGGGTCTTTGGGGTCGCTGATTACGAATAGGCAGTCAAAAATTCAAAACTAAAAATGGCGGACTCAATATGGCAGCGAAGATTTTGAAAAATATATGGAATATACTAAAAATATTGACTCGGGGGGTTTTGCGGTCGCTGACTATGAATATGCAGTAAAAAATTCAGAATGGCGGACTCTATATGGTGGTTAAGATTTTGACAAATATATGGAATCGACTAAAAATAGTTGCCCGCCGTTGTCTGGGAGTCGCTGATTACGAATATATGAAGTCAAAATTTCAAAATTCAAAATGGCGGACTCAGTATGACAGCGTATATTTTGAAAAATATATGGAATCGAGTAAAAATAGTTGCTCGCCCTTATTTGGGGTTCGCTGATTACGAATATATGCAGTCAATAATTCAAAATTCAAAATGGCGGACTCAATATGGCGGCAAAGATTTTGAAAAATATATGGAATCGACTAAAAATAGTTACTCGGGA
>CAKNXH010060850.1:0-20112 GCA_932178445.1 Andricus quercusramuli
GGGGCCCCTCGGCGGGTTTCGCTTCCTTTCGGGCGCGACCCGGTAACCCCTTTTCGCAGGGTCCTGCCGATTCATCTTTTATGGTAACAGATCTGTTACAAAATTAACCTCTTTGAAAGAAGATTATTATTCTATTGCCATTATTTTCTACTTTGAAAGAGGTTAATTTACAAAATCTTGTAAGACTATTCACGCTGAAAGTGATGTTTTGTGTGAGGTTATGCATGTAAACATGAAAAATATTTTACTTACCGCAGACGAGATTAATACACCGCACTTGTCAAAATATCCGGACACACACGCCACTGATTATATTGCACGATTCGACACAAGTCGAAAGGAACGAAAAACGAAACAACAAAACGAAAAACAAAACAAAACAGTGCCAAATAACCGTCACAATGCACGACAACGGAAGTTGACAACAGCTGATACGGCGCGTCGGGCGATTACCGTTCGACCTACGCGACGGGGTCTGCGCCGTATATTATTCAGCTAATGCGCGCAGTTTTTAAATGTAGCTCCTCTTATTTCTACTTCCAAATAAAAAAATTAATACAATACGATTGAAAATTACATTTTGAACTCAATTTAATGTTAAACTTCAAATGGAAAGCACACATTGAAGTTATAAATATAAATAAATATGTAAAGTAGAAATTATATCAAAAATTTCATTTTTTTATTTACTTAATTTCAAATTCAAATTGACAAAAGGCTAATTGAAATTATTTGTATAGTCGATTAAAGTTGAAAATTGTAGTTTCAAAATGAAACAGATGCATATTGTATGTTGAAACTATACTATAATAAACCATATTTACAATATCAATTAATTCAATCTTTAATTATAATAATTATCAATATTTAAAAAAATTTAATTACAATAATAATAGTTTACTACACTACTTTTATAAAAAAAATGTGCTTATTACTTATATATCATGTATATAATGACCCTCACAAACTGCGACACACATGCTTCGCACATCGTGCGCCTATCACAAAGTGCGTCGCATATTCCTCGCACGTACGTGCCCCTCACCAAAAGCGACCCATATGCCTCGCACCCAGCACGCACCGCGTGCCCCGCATGCCATGCGAGTAACGTGCCCCGCACGTTTGCTATCTGGGTAATCGCACGCTCAAACCCGTTGAAAAATTGTACTCGCTGGGGATTCGAACCCTACCTAAACTACCTAACCCGTATGTACCTAGCCGATGCCTTAGCCAATTGCGCTATCGAACCGCTTGAACGTTCGTTACAAAATCTCAGCCATGCTTTTTTCCTGAATGACCCACAGGGTCCTCTCAGGAAGATATATTCATTATTTCTTGATTTTAGACATTTCATAAGAAAGTGGGTTAAAAAACGGTAAGGTTTCTGAAACACGTGTAACATTCTCTTGACATAACTGTCCATTTTAGATCCCCTTAGATCCTCTTAAGACGGCAGTTATATATGTTATCGGCCACAGGCCATAGTTGAGAACCCCGTAACATCGACACGCGCTCGAACGGCCCTCCACTTGAATTTTCGAAAGAAAATCAAAGTGAAAGGCCTGCGAGGCTAAGTGTCGATTTTACGGTGTTTTGAAACTACGAGTTTGCCCAACCATCTGATTCATGCCTTTGTCCCGACTCTCCCCTGTCTCTTTCAAGGCCGCCGGTAATAGCCGGGAAATTGCCGTAAGCCTGTCAACAAGTGTCTGAGCACGTTTTCCAGACCTCGCTACGCTCCGTTAACCGGTCAATTCCTTTCGCCAAGTCACGTACTCCGGGCTCTCTTTCCAACCTAGCGCGCTGTCTCCTTTCCGCTAAATTACCCTCCGTCTCTTTCCTTCCTCTTTTCTTCTCGCTCGAACGTACTGGCCCCGGTAAAAGGGATCTCAACCGGCGGACGCGTAGCCACATTAAATAATAAAGTAAAAGCAATTTACATGTTAAAAGTTAATTAAAAAAGGCCATGAAAGGATCGGGGAAAATTGTGGACAAAGGGATTGTTCAATTTAAATAAGAAAATCAACTATAAATGGCCATAGTAAGGCCAAAACTGAAAGTTCGGTTAATATCTTTTCCCCCCCCCCCCCCCCTCTCTGACTACTTTTGACATTAATTTTAAGTCGATATATGGGTGTCTATAATTTACACACACCCATATATCGACAAACCAACTTTAATTTAGTAATTAAGCTCTTACAGCATTTAGCATTAGTTTTTCTAAATAACTAGGTAAAATTTATAAAAATAAATATTTTTATTTTTGAATATAGGTTAGAACGACCGTTCAGATTATAATTAAAATTTAAATTATTAAATATTATTGTTGTAAAATAGTTATAATGAAAAATAACCGAACGGCCGTTCTAATTAACTTAACTCAATACCGTTTTCGCAATTATAAAGTTTAAATGATTTTTAGCGTAGGTTTTAAATTTTATTAATTTTAAGTAAACCTAAGTATTTTTAATTTCTTATTAAAGATTAGGATAAATAAGAATTTTCCGGCATAACATGGCCACGACGCGCGAAGGCTCGAGTAGTGGGCCTGGGCGGCCGTCCCCACCGCTCGGTTGCGACTCCGTTGCCAGATTCCAGCCAATCGGCGGGCTCGCCGCCGCTCCCACCGCCTCGAGACTCCCGTGTCAGGGTCGATGCCAGCCAAGAATCGCGTAGGCTAGTGAGTTAAGATACAGATCCCGAGGAGACAGCAGCGTCAGCTCTACCTTCTCCACTCTTGTCATCAGCTTTTTCTCTTTGAAAATAATAAACACGCAAATTATTCTACATCAACACCAGCTCTTTTCTACACTCTCCGGAGTGTCACTCCTACCAGGATTTTTCGTCGCATCACTTCGCACCTGACGTGCCGGTTCGGTTTTCTAACACTTATTCCACGGATCAACGGTACGCGCGCCATATTTCGCCGGGAATCGGGTTTCTTTCTTTTCTCCTACGGGACTTCAATAGAATCAGTTCTCGCGTTTGTGTTCGCGTTCGCGTGTGTGGCCGACTTATTGTGACTCGGTCCTTCAGTTTATTTCGGGTCATCGTTTACCTTCGTTAAATCTCTTACCGCAAATCGGGATATATATTTTTATTTTGGGACTTCGTTAGAATCAGTTTTCTCTTTTCGTGTTCGCGTTGTGGCTGACCTACCGTGGCTCGGCCCTGTCAGGGAAATAGTGGGTAAATAGTTCGCGAGAGGCTGACCTATCGTGGCTCGGCCCTGTCAGGGAATTGGGGCAAATTAGTTCGTGTCGTGGCTGACCTACCGTGGCTCGGCCCTGTCAGGGAAATAGTGGGTAAATAGTTCGCGAGAGGCTGACCTATCGTGGCTCGGCCCTGTCAGGGAATTGGGCAACTAGTTCGCGTTGTGGCTGACCTACCGCGGCTCGGCCCTATTAGGGAATCGTGAAAACAAAAATAAAATAAAAATAAAAGAAATAAAATACGGCGAACGACAGTTTTCTTCGCGAGAGGCTGACCTACCGCGGCTCGGCCCTATTATCCGTTTCTCGCGCGATCGCGTCCACAAATAGTAATTTCGAAACAAAGACTGACGCCAACAACACCCTTGATGACAGGGGGCTATAGTCGAACGCGCGGTAATAAGCGGACCCGGGACCGTCAACAACAACGCGCAAACGAGACCCCCGCCGAACGAGCCCGTCGGCTCGCCGTGACGTAACGCCACGCCGAGGCACACGCGCGCCGGGCCCAGGAGCAGCAACGGGTCGCCGAGGCCCAGAGACTCGCGGAGGTAGAAGCTCAGCGCGAACGACTCAACGCGCGCGTACCACCATACGATCCCGAGAATCCAGCCATCCTCCAAGACCACGGCTGGCAACTCGTGGGGATCCGACGAGGAGTGCCAGGCACTAAGGACCCACGTACGCGACGACCTCCGAACGACCGCGCTCGGCCGTTAAACCTACGAATTCCGAGTTTCGTTCATGACGCGCGTTATACGTTCCCTCCGGTAGAGGAAATCATAAACGCGTGCCAGCGGACCCCCACGTCTTCGGGGCCCTCCCGCTGTACCACGCCTCCCAGGGCAGCATCGCCCGAGGTCCCAGAACCTTCTCCGTCGCCGAGAATCCAGGAGGCCGCTGCCACCTCCACCCCGCTGATTACGGGACGCACGGCAACCCCCGCTTCGACCGATAGCGACGCGATTTCGCTCGTGGCCAACGAGACTTTCTCGCCATCTTTACTCGCATCCCCTCCGACGAAGCGATTTAGAGGCGCCGACACGTGCCGGTCATCGCCGGGCGAACTTCACGGCCCCCACCCTCTCCGGGTCGGTGAAGCCGTTCGTGGACCGTTCCTCACCTTAGGCCGTCGGCCACCTCTGTTTTCCTTCCTCTCCTTTCTCCTACCCCTCCCCAATCCCCATAAAGAGCCATAAGCCGACGCACTCGTCGCACTCCCTCTTGCACGCCATCCGACAACCCCATGCACTCATGGACGGATTAACCGCGTGGAAAAAGTTGATCAGAGGGGATATCAAGCGAGTATATCTTCCCCCCCCCCACTAGTCAACGCAACCTACCTCAAGGAATGAGCGGGCTAGATACTTACTTGTCCGCCTCATCGCAACGTGCATCAGCACCCCGACCACCCCCTCGCCACTAGACGGGGCCCGGTCAGTATCACCCCACTCCGCACTCCCCCCCCCCCCTCCTCGAACCTTCCTACTCTTCCTCCCCTACGTCGGGGGATTCCTACCTACCGTACGTCACCGTGCACCTATCTTCAGGCTAATTTTCCCACGGGGAATAAGTACCTCACTTCCCCCCCCCCGCTCGCAATCTCACTGTTTATCTCCCCTCACCTACTTACCTGTAAATTATTACACGGGGAAGATAACATATACTCAGTAACTTTTCCAGTAAACGCAGTTTCTTAAATTACCGTTAGATCCACATAGATAAATTCCGTACAAAATAATGTATTTTCTTAGTGTCCCCTTAAGTTCCCTTTAGATCTCCTCAGAATAAAAATTTAATACTCAGTCGCATTTCCAGTAAACGCAGTCCTTATAAATACCTATTACCCCTCCTTTAAATATCCCATAGATCCATATAGAATTTCTAAGAGTTTTTATAAGTTTCTGGTGGTTTCAAATGGTAGTGCCACTTAGGGAGATTTAGCCACATAGAAAATCTGTACGGATCTATATGGATGTTGAAATATTGTATTCTATACGGAAATGCGGACCGGCCGAACGCAAACGTTACGCTGCAGCGTAACGGTAGAGTAATGGTAAAGTAATATGGCATTACAACTAATAGAAGAAACAAAATAAATATGTGAACTGTTGCAATTATAATAATACGTTAAAATCTGCGTTAAATGGACATGTCGTAATTGCAACAAGTTTATTTTTCAGCGTTAAAAAATAAAAAAACAAAGTTGCTGTCAGTGACGTCAGCAAAAGGCGGCTCCAAGTACATCGCTAGTAGCATTATACGCGCGAAGTTCAAAAATGAAATTAAGAATTGAAAAACGCAAATGTGTCAAATAGATGTAAATAAATATAGTCAATAATTAAATTAATGTAAAACAAGATGGCGATGTTTGAATGTAACAGGTAGATTGTAAAAATTTCGTCGCAGTTATTGAATTTTAATTTTTTAAATTTGACAGCATGAAACTTTATCGACAGCGGTAACATACGAGATAATAAAAGCCAAACAACGTACGATATAACAAAGTCAAGAGAAGCTTTTTGACCACAAAAAAAATAATAAAAAATTAACAAAAATTGTTAAGGCAAAAAAATCCATAAATTTGTTATTATCGATTCTTTGATATGTGTAGTTTTCGTTTCAATCGTAAAAAATAAGAAACTTGAATTTTCGGAAGAACGACAGAAGATCCAGAATAATGGAAACAAGTTTTCCAACCAAAAAAGATGTATAAGTTTTGTAAAAATCATTTTTTGATAGGATGTGTATTTTCTGTTTCAATTGTAAAAGATAAAAATAAAAATTAAAGATTTGAATTATTCGAAGAACGGCACAAGCTACAAAAAAAAAATGTAAAACAAAAGTTGTTCAGCCTAAAAAGAGCTACAAATTTGTTATGAATTATTTTTTGATAGGGTGAAGTTTTTGTTTTAATCGTAAGAAATAACATGAAAAATAAAAACAAACTACATTTTTGGAAGGACGACACAAGGGTCGAAGAGAAATTAATAAACAAAAGTTTATTGAAGAAAAGTTTATTCAGCAAAATGTTTGCCAACATTATATGTACAAATGTTTTTGAAACCATTTTATGCTAGGAAACATGAAACAGCAAGAGGAAATAAAATGCTTAATAACAAAATTGTCTTTTTTTCGATAAGATGTGCACTATTCTTTATTTCCTCAGCTGTTACAATTATTGATAAAAATAGTGACGTTCATTAAAACTTAGGGTTATATCACGTCATGTCCTTTTTAGCGTTGTTATAAGTGAGAAAATGCCAAATTCGTGTTGCATATTTCATATGGATAACCTAAGTTCAATTTGAGAAATAACAATTTTCGAAAATATATTTAACCTTAAAAGTAACCATTGGAATATTACTCAAAACTAAATAATTTGCGAATAACTTATTTAATTACAGGCATGTAATACAACAGAATAACGTAAGTCGTATACTATCATTCTGTTAAACTTTTTACTTAAGAATTTCATTATAAATCGTCCATTTATAAACACTTTGTGGACATGGCGTACAATAATTCTGAGAAAGAATGATTTTTTTGATTCTCATATTACGCCACGTGCAAAACCAATTTTCCACATCAGCTAAAATACATTCATAACAGTATTAAAATTTGTGCTGATATGTTCTTTATCACGCATTATTTGTGACCGATAAACTTATTTCAACATTTGGCAACGTTTTAGTAGAGTATATTATGATTCAACTTAGAACCTCATTTTCTCAATTCGACAGTTGAGGGACATGGAAAACTATAACCTTGAGGCGACGATATGTTGATACATACATTACACTTTTTACAGTAGCTCAGAATAAAAATTAGTACAAAATAAAGTACAAATAGTAAAGTAATCAGCAAAGATAAAGTTTGTACTTCATTTTGCAGTTTCGGAATAAGCAGCCACAGACTAAGGTACAGAAATAAATATAATATATATTTGATATAATAGAGTTGAACATAATGTAAAATTAGCATTTTCGACAAAATCGAGAGCGAAGCGTGAGATAACAAGAAAAACGCACTGAGCAAGTTTGAACAAACAGTCGGATTTTCAACCAAAAAGGATGATTTTGTAACAAAATTCTTAATTTTTTAACAAAATATACTGAGTATACTGTAAGCGACCCAGGAAAGAAGAACCCGTTAAAATTGCGTACCTGTCATTTGCAGATTGACATTTTTAAAACTGAATTGGTTTGCGACCATAGGAAACGGTCAGTTTGCCGAGTAGCTTCGAATCTGCAATGTAGTACAATGTCCATTTCAAGCAGTGTCATATTGGATCGGTTTACCTCTTTTTGAATAAGACCGACTTTCTTGAGGTTTGGCTGCCAATACATCACATGATTTTTAAATTTTATAAATTGTCGAGAGATTAAGACAAATTATATGAAAGGCTACTAGATTCCTTTCGCTATTTTAGTTCTAGAAGATGTAAAGGCTTTTTTGACTTATAAGTCTGACAAAAAATAATGAGTGAAATTATGTAAGAAACCAATCGGCGACAATCTGGAATTCCAGTGACAGATACGATTTTCGACGGCTTCCAAACCCATTCAAAGTAAGTGAATGGATTTTTGTTTCCTGGGGACCGTACTTAAAATACGTAACGGATGATATGCCCTCTTCAAAGTCCCTTATTCTCTCTGTAACAAAGCAACAAAAGATTTCTACCCCCTCCCCTCGCCATTACTTTACGTAATTTAGGGTTTCCAGAAATAATAAGATATGGAACTTGAAACTAATAAAAAAATTTATATTTGAAACAATGCACGCTTTGCAGAGTGAACACTTTATGAACAAAATTCTATGATTTTTCCTTCGCTAATTTTTTTATTTTCCCTGACCATTAATATTGAAATACCAGCATTTTGATCTTGTAATATTTTTAACATAGGACCTTCTATAAATGGAATAACACAATACTTCAAATACAAATTTAAAACTTTCAAATTCACTTATTTTAAATCCAAAAATTACTTTTCTATCATAAAAGATGACATTTGAACAAAATACTTGAATTTTCAACAAAATAATGAAACTTTCAAGTTAAAAATGTTGAAGTCTACATATGAAAGGGTAATAGTTCATATTTCAACCAAAAAATATGAGATTTCATTTTTAAAAAAGAATTTTAAAACCAAAAAGACGAATTTTCAATAAATAAAGAGTTTTTAGTAAAGAAAGAAGAGAAAGTTCACATACATTGTTGAACCGTCAAGCCAAAAGACGAATTTTCTGTATAAAAGTTGAATTTCTAACCAGAAAATAGGAATTTTTAACTTGAAAATAATTATACCCACGCAGTTGAATTTACAACTGAAAAAAAATCATTTTTCAAGAAAATAGTTAAACTCTTAACCAAAATATATCTTCAACGAAAATGATTCCTTAACAAAGTGGTTCAAAACATTTTTTCCATCAAAATAGTCGAACTGTCAAGCAAATAAGAGTAATTTTGAACCAAACAGTTGCACTTTTATCTGAGAAAGATGAAATTTGTACTAACTCAGATGAAATTTGTAGTAAAGCAGATGAATTTTTAAATCAACAAGACAAATTTCAAAACAAATATTTGAATTTCATCCAAAAAGGATTTCAGTAGACTTTTCAACGCCAAAATATGAATTTTAAACGAGAAATAATTTTTCTACGAGGATACTTGAATTTTCAAACCAAAAAGACGCATTTTCAACACAGTGCAATTTTCAACAAAAAAGGATGACTAACAAATTGGTTCAATTTTTAATCAAATAATTACATTCTGTTTCAAGAAAGATGCAATCTCTACTAAAATAGATTACTTTATAAATCAAAGACAAATTTTGAAAAAAATAATTGAATTTTCATTCAACATCAACATCAAAATATGAACTTTAAACAAGTAAATTTTTTTCCTAAATTAATTAAATTTTTAACAAAACAGTTGAATTTTCGACCAAAAAGGAGCACTTTAAATAAAATTGTTGAATTTTCAATCAAACAGTTGTAGTCTCAACCAAGAAAGATGCGAGTATTACTTTAAAAAAAAGATTAATTTTCAAATTGAAAAGACAAACTTCCAACAACTAAAACAGTTAAATTTATAAGTGAAAAGATAATGATCAGGAGGAAGCTACTGAAAGAAAGAAATACATATATAAATTCAAGGCAAATAAATTACTAAGAAGAATAATATAACAGCGTCACCGCAAAACTTCATTAAAAAAATTCCCTAATTTTTCCCTGATCAATTTTTCGTTTGCCCTGACTACTAATAATTAAAAACCAGAATCTGAAACTAGTAACAAATTTTAACCTACAATCTTTTATAAACAGAATAAAACAATTTCGAATTAAAATGGACAAATTTCAAATTTATTCTGTTTGAAAGTCGTTTAAAGTTATGGAAATTCTCTGACTTTTGTAAGATTTTTCTTCCTAAATCGCTGACTTTTCCTTGACGAATAAACTTCCCTGCCTTTTTTCTAAATTGCTGCTGGCTAAATTTTTTCCACTCACCAGGTTTCTTTGGAGCGTAAAGTTAAATTCATATTAAGTTTTTGGACAATTACTGCGACCCTAATGTGACAAAATCACTCGACCCCTCCGTTCCTCCTCAGCTGTTACGTAACTTACGTACGGTTCCCAACCGGACATCATAATTTGAAGCGCTACGAGTACTCTCAATACTCTCCGTGGGTCATTGTGCATTTCCAATCCGCTTCGATGAATTCCTGATCGCTCCCAAGAGTCGCTCAGAATCACTCTTGTATTTTCCCAGCGAATACACTCTTTCCATAGCTTACGGAAACTGTGGCAGCTTCGAAAGGTTTCTTGGGGCTGTTAGTTTTCTATGTTGAGGTTTCTTGAACGTGAAATTCACAATTTCCTATAAAAAAAAAAATAAAGTTTTAAACGAGAAACGTGAAAAAGCGGTTATTCTAAAACTATGGCTCGTTATTTGGAATACTATGCCATCCCTCTCCTACTTCGTTATAGATCATCAAGCAAAGCTTGATCATAACGACTTTTCTCGAAAACCGTTAATTTTGCCATTCTATACTATGAATTTTTAGCTAAGAAGTTAATTTTCAATTTCAAAATTGATTTAAATTTATTTAGAATTCACCCTGAATTCTTATTGACTTATCCTGAATACTTTTTAATTGTTTAGTATTCTTCAAAAATGACGCGAATCTACTCAATGGAATTAATTGAAAAAATGTGTTTTTTTTTAAGTCACCCTGACGTCTTCTCAACTCGCCTTAAATTCTTATGCACTTTTTTAACTTCGTTTCAATTCACTTAAATTCTTCCAAATTCACTTAAATTTTACTGAAATCAATGGAATATTTTGGATTTATATATATGTATTTTTTAACAATTCACTTGCATTGTTTCGAAATGTACCATCAATTTTTATTAATTTCATCGAATTCTTCTTATTTCTCTGATATTCCTTTTAATTTCCTCAAATTTTATTTCATTATTTGTTTATTTATTTTTTGGATTTATTACCTTTTAGTTTGAAATATGTACGTATAGTCGTATATTGTTAATATTCCCATTTCTATACGTTAATTTGCGACAAATTACAAAAGAGACATCTTCGCATTAGTCGAGGGGAAAAAATGTGTCGGGAAAACCCGGAAATTTCAAAATGTCTGATTTAGCCTAGAAATTGCCTAGACACCCGGAATATTTGCTATCTTTAATTTGATAGCTTACACAAGTGGCACTAAACTATCGCAGAACTGTTCCTCCAGGAGTCGAATAATTGCACTGCATCTTCGGACAATATTAAAAAAATAAAGTGCCGGTTGCGTTCGACTTTCAGGATTAGGAACAGTTTGAAAGCCTAATTCGAGGGCATAATCAACGTGCTCATCTATGAGTTACTTCAATAAAATTTCCAGAATTTGTTTCCCATTCCCTGGCAAATCCAAAGGTTGCGAGAAAAGGTCACTTCTTTGAAAGGCCAATTTGCTACTCTGTAGCAACTTGCGCGATATTTATATTCGTGCTGGCCCCAATAACCGCCTGCAGATCTCTCCTTCATTCCTGAAATCCGCCAGTTTCCAAGACTTTCTTTTGATGATTCTTTGACTCGTAGTACTCGAGTAGACGGGCTGTTGATTTATCTTTCAGAGACTTCATTTTCACTCTGCAAAATAAGGTCAACAATCAATTACAGATTTCACAGCTCGAAATGATCGAAAAAAAAAGGGAATAGCGTTATTTTTCCGAAAAAGGGGAATAAATTCTATTAAATAAAAGTATTGTAAGAATCATATTCCTACGATTGCAAGTCGAAATATATTGCATTTTCAACAAAATAGTGTAATTTTCAACCAAAAAAGATGAATTTTCTACTAAAAGGGATAATTTTGAACCCAAAAAGATGAGTTTTCAACAATAGGCGACTTTTCAAGCTTGAAAGCCGAAGTTTTTAGAAAATATTTGACTTTTAAGCCCGAAAAGATCAATTTTCTACAAGAAAAAAAGTTACCAAGAAAGATAAATTTTTAACCAAATAGTTGACTTTTCAAGCAAGAAGACGAATTTTCAACAAATAAGGCTGAATTTTTAACTTAGAAAACAGTTGCATGTTCAACCTCAAAATCTGAATATTGAAAAAGGTTAATTTTGACCAAGAAGTTGAATTTTCAACCAAATAGTTTCATTTCCTGTCAGCCTGTTGGAATTTCTAGCCAAAAAGATGAATTTTCTACAAAAGAGTTGAATTTTGAACAAGAAATTATGAATTTTCAACAAAACATTATTTCCAAGCAAATAGATGTATCCTCAATCAAGACAGATTTCTTTTCAATCCTAAAATATGAATTAACCAATAAACCAATAACGATGAATTCTCAACGAAAAATGTAATAGTGGTTACTTCAACCAAAAATATTTCAAATTTACATCAAAAACTGTTTAATTCGACCACAAATAAGAATTCTTAAAAAAATAGTTCAATTCTCAAACAAAACAGATTAATTTTCAAACAAGCAATTGCATTTTTAACAAAAACAATACATTTTCAACCAAAAGATAAAAAGTAGTAGAATTTCCAACCGAAAAATATAATTTTTGTACAAAGTAATTCAACTTTCATCCAAGTAGTTAAATTTTCAACAAAATAATTTAATTTTCAACCAAAACAGATAAAAATTCTGAACCGAAAATAGAACAGTAGATTTTTTTAACTAAAAACAATTAACTTTCAAACAAAAAAGATGACCTTTCTACCAAAAGATGAATTGTGAATCCAAAAGGATAAATTTTTAAGGAAGCAGTTGAGTTTTCGACTAAAAATATGAATTTTTAACAAAACAGTTGAATTTTCAACAAAATAATGGAATTTTCAACCAAAACAGATGGAAATTCTGAACCAAGAATATAATAGTAGACTTTTCAAATAATGAGGATTAACTTTCAACCACAGAAAGATTACTTTTTTACCAAGAGATGAATTTTCAATCTGAAATGACTAATTTTTTATCCAAAACAATTGAATTTTAAAACGAAAAATATGGCTTTTTAACAAAATTGTTGAAGTTCAAAAAATAATTAAATTTTTAACCAAATAATAGAATTTTTAACGAAACGAGGTGAAAATTCCGAGCCAAAAATATAATAGTAGATTTTTTAATTAAAAGTAATTATTTGTGAACGAAAAATAGTAAGCTTCTTGAAAAAAGGAGAAAAGGATGAATTTTTTTGAAAAGTGAAGCGAGTAATAGTGGAAAGAGTGTACTGCCTGCAATGAAACAAATAATTAAAACAAAAAGTCATATAAAAAAAGACTTACGTAATGGACGCATACACATGCTTGTGAAAAATGTTCCTGGTGTGTTTAATTAAATATTGTTCGTCAGTGCACATATTGAACTTTTTTCAATCATCCGAAAGCTTCACAGTTTTTAAACACAGCTTGTACAGGTTCGCGAGATACATTTCCGAATCGGAACCATTCATTAATTTAGCCACGATGTATTTCTGCAGCCTCAAGTGATAAATATTGAGTACGAATTTCGCCATCACTTGCATTAGTTTGTAATTTTTTGTGCACATTGGTATGACTTCCTGAAAAACGTCTTTTCCACCGAAAGAACACATCTGGCTTTGCTCTATAAATCTATCTTCACTATTTTCAGCTCGGACAAATTCTTCTATCAAATTTCGCTCGATTTCGTGATATTGTGTGCTGATTTTCTTCTTTGCGTGGTCAAACTTTTCGGATAGCTGTTGTGCTATTAGGTGAAGTTTTAGTATCACACCGGCTGCTTCAACCACCTATAAAATTCATTAGATATTTTTCTTAATTAAGAAACTTGGAAATAATTAGGTATTCTTTATAGTCGGGTTGCTACAGGTTAGGGAATTTCAGAAAGTCAGGAAGTGTCAGAGAAAACCTGAAAAAGTCCAGAAATTTTCAAAAAACTGAAGTTGAAGTTCAGGGGCCATCGAAAAATTATGTAAGGCATTTATCTGAAATTTTAAATCCCTTCCACTATATAAAATATCATAAGATTTGCTCTGAAACCTCCACAAAATCTCACTAACAAGGAAGGTACTCCAGGTGTCCCTCGCCGATTTGATTCTCCCTGATATATGTTGTAGTACTCGAAAAACTAAGTGACACGTATTTTTTTTTATCTGCGGAAAAATACTTTAAGGGGGTGAAACAACCCCTCAAAGATAGGGGTCGCAAGTGTCGATTGTATAGTTTTGTGTAGAAAAACAAAATTGATTTCGACCAAACCTACTGGGAAAGTTTCCTCATGATGAAAGATGACTAACGTAATTTTCTCAAAAAAATAAAATAAATTAAGGGGTGAAACACCCCTACATAGTTTTGAAGTTGTGCTGAAAATTTCTAAATTCACAGGAAAAAATTTGAAAAAAATATATTTTGCACTTGAGACCAAGATAAAGTTGACGTGTTTCGCAAAAAAAAATTGTAAAAAAATGAATGGGGGTAGCTACCCTTAGACACTTTTTATTTTATGTTTATGATAATATATACTTTTCATACACAGAAAAATTGGGAAATTATTTCTATAACGAAGGAAGTGAAATAGAGTCCAACCAACATGAATAAAAAAATTACGCGGGGGTAAACCACCCCTACATGTTTTTAAAAATGTGCTGAAAATTGCTTAATTCATAGAAGAAAAATTTGAAAAAAATACATTTCGCACTTGACGTGAAAATAAAAATCACTTGTTTCGCAACAAAATTTGTTCTAAGTAATGGGGGTAGCTACCCCTAAAAACTTTTTATTTTGTGTATATGATAATATATACTTTCCATACACAAAAAAATTGGGAAATTAGTTTTATAATGAAGGAAGTAAAATAGAGCCCATGCAACATGAATGAAAAATTAAATTAATTAAATTAAATTAAATTAAATTGAATAAAAAATTTGCACCCCCCAATTATATAGAAAATTACAAAATAAGACTTGCATCTAGCAAGAAAAATCTGAAGAAAATACCTGTTGCACACAGTATATCGAAGATTTATTGTTCAAACTTTGAACAATAATGATATTCGTCAAAAAAGTGTATATTACAATGTGTATGGAAAGTATATATTATCATAGACACCAACTAAAAAGTGGTTAGGGGTAGCTACCCCCATTAATTTTTTTATTTATTTTGGCGAAACACGTCAACTTTATTTTGGTCCACAGTACAAAATATATATATATTTTTAAATTTGCTCCTATGAATGTAGCAATTTTCAGCAAATTTATAAATATTGAGGGGTGGTTTACCCCTGCTTAATTTTTTTATTCATGTTGAATTGACTCGATTTTACTTCCTTTGTTACAAAAATAATTTCCCAATTTATCTTGCGTATGGAAAGTATATATTATCATAGACACAAAATAAGAAGTGTTTAGGGGTAGCTACCCCCATTTATCTTTTGAAACTTTTTTTGTGAAATACGTCAACTTTATTTTCGTCTCAAGTGCAAAATATATTTTCTCCAAATTTTTGCCTGTGAATTTAGCAATTTTCAGCTCAACTTTAAAAATATGTAGGGGTGGTTCACCCCTGCGCAATTTTTTTTATTATTGTTGGATAGAATCTATTTTACTTCCTTCGTTATAAAAATGATTTCCCAATTTCTTTTTCGTATGGAATCTATATATTATCATGGACACAAAATAAAAAGTCTTTAAGGGTAGCTACCCCATTAATTTGTTCACAAATTTTTCTTGCGAAACACGTCAACTTTATTTTAGTCTTAAGTGCAAAATACATTTTTTTCAAATTTTTTCCTGTGAATTTCGCCATTTTCAGCACAACTTTAAAAATATGTAGGGGTGGTTCACCCCCGCGTAATTTTTTTTATTCGTGTTGGATGGACTCTTTTTCACTTTCTTCGTTATAAAAATAATTTCCCAATTTTTTTTGCGTATAAAAAGTATATATTATCATAGACATAAAATAAAAAGTGTTTTGGGGTAGCTACCCCCATTCATTTTTTTACCAATTTTTTTTTGCGAAACACGTCAACTTTATTTCGGTTTCAAGTGCAAAATATATCTTTTTCAACATTTTCCTGTGAATTTAGCAATTTTCAGCACAACTTTTAAAATATGTAGGGGTGGTTTACCCCCGCGTAATTTTTTTATCCATGTTGGATGGACTCTATTTCACTTCCTTCGTTATAAAAATGATTTCCCAATTTTTTTTGTGTATGAAAAGTATATATTATCATAGACATAAAATAAAAAGTGTTTTGGGGTAGCTACCCCCATTAATTTTTTTACCATTTTTTTTTTGCGAAACACGTCAACTTTATTTCGGTCTCAAACAAATATATCTCTTTCAACATTTTCCTGTGAATTTAGCAGTTTTCAGCACAACTTTTAAAATATGTAGGGGTGGTTTACCCCCGCGTAATTTTTTTATCCATGTTGGATGGACTCCATTTCACTTCCTTCGTTATAAAAATGATTTCCCAATTTTTTTTGTGTATGAAAAGTATATATTATCATAGACATAAAATAAAAAGTGTTTTGGGGTAGCTACCCCCATTAATTTTGTTACCATTTTTTTCTTTGCGAAACACGTCAACTTTATTTCGGTCTCAAGTGCAAAATATATCTTTTTCAACATTTTCCTGTGAATTTAGCAATTTTCAGCACAACTTTTAAAATATGTAGGGGTGGTTTACCCCCGCGTAATTTTTTTATTCATGTTGGATGGACTCTATTTCACTTCCTTCGTTATAAAAATGATTTCCCAATTTTTTTTGTGTATGAAAAGTATATATTATCATAGACATAAAATAAAAAGTGTTTTGGGGTAGCTACCCCCATTAATTTTTTTAACATTTTTTTTTGCGAAACACGTCAACTTTATTTTTGTCTCAAGTGCAAAATATATTTTTTCCAAATTTTTTCCTGTGAATTTAGCAATTTTCAGCACAACTTCAAAACTATGTAGGGATGGTTCACCCCCTTAATTTTTTTTTTTTTTTTGAGAAAATTACGTTAGTCATCTTTCGTCATGAGGAAACTTTCCCAGTAGGTTTGGTCGGAATCAATTTTGTTTTTCTACACAAAACTACACAATCGACACTTGCGACCCCTATCTTTGAGGGGTTGTTTCACCCCCTTAAAGTGTTTTTCCGCAGATAAAAAAAAATACATGTCACTTAGTTTTTCGAGTACTACAACATACATCAGGGAGAATCAAATCGGCGAGGGACACCTGGAGTACCTTCCTTGTAAGATTTTATAAACTTAGAAAATGTATATAGGGTAAGAGCACTAGTGGTTGGCACTGCGCCAGTTATTGGCACCCTCTCTCATTTTTGTTAAATTTTAAGAAAATGCAAACATTTATCGTATTTTGATGGTATTATTTTAATTCTACCATTATTTCTGCGTGTACCGACATATATAATTCATACAAAATAATGTCAAATTTAGTTATAAAATAATGAATTCACTTCAGTTCTTAGGGTGCCAAGAATTTATCCGGTTTTCTAAAGAAAATGTTTAGCTGACAACATTTTTTAATTTTGTTCAAACAACGTTGTGAACAAGTAAATCTGTTCCAATTTTTGTGAATATTGAAAAGAAATACTTGCAATATAATCAAAATAAGGAATGAACCTCGGCAATAATTTATTTATTAATTTTAGGGGGGGTGCCAATGGAAATTAATATTAAAAGTATGGTCTCTAGTCGTTGGCACTCCAGTGCCAATGACCAGACCATGCAATTCGGGAATGATTTCATTCATTGGCACCCCTGCCTCGCCGGAAAAAAGTGTGGTTATGTAATCTCAAGACCTTGTGTTGACATGAGCCATTTCACGTATTTCTGATAAAATGAAGTGTTAAAAGTGCCGGAACAACAAAAGTCTTTACTAGGTAGACGAAAAAGTAGCTAACAATTATAATAAATGAAGCTGTCATTTTAATACCGGGATACCGGTAATCGTAACCTCCAAAGTTTTGTTCATTTAATTTATTATTCTTTTCAGACCTCGAGGTATAGGTAAATATTGGTTTTATTTAAATTATGAATAGAATTTTATTATCTTTATACATATTGTGTTTAATAATATTGTCGTACAATGTTTTAAATGTTACGCAGGAATTCATGTTATTATAAATAGCCAAAGTTTTTATTTAATCGGTGGGTGACTTGTTTTAACTATATTTATGTATCCATGTTTGAATTTGTTTCTTAATTTTTCTAGTTTGAAGTAGAAAATGAGAAAATTAGTAACATTTATGGTTTTTATTTTATTTATTGCCATATGTTTGCCCGTCAGAGAGTATCTCTGAGGAAAGAAAAACATAAGCCGAAGAATAGATATGTGAAATGGCTAGGCTTTATAGCTGCTGTCAAAGAAGTTGGCTTGTCCAAAAACAAAATTGATAAAATACTAAATTTATAATTTTTAATAGAAAATTTATTTCATATTTTCAGATGCACAATTTGTTTTTATCAATGTTTTAATGCAATTACAGAAGTTTGAGGAGGTTATGTGAGTGTAGTGCCAATCACTGGTGACGAGGGGTGCCAATAACTGGGGTTAGCAGTGCCAAGCACTAACATTTTGGGACTACATGCTTATTTTTAATAATTTTTCAAGTTTTTTTCAACTTTGAATAATAATTCAACATTCCAGTGTATTCTGTATAAAATTTTGAGTGCCGGTATAATTATCACTATTTCAGAATTCAATATTTTATGTGTTTATTTATTTCCTAAAGTCTAAATTTCCTCTTAAGGTGCCAATAACTGGTGCTCTTACCCTACATATGGGTCATTCCACAGATTTTTTGTTTAAATCAGCTGTGTGACCATGACAGCAATTTAGCTGGCGATTTTTTCCTAATAGTAAGTGCCCAAAAACAATAAGGTATTAGATTTTTCGAATCAAAACTTTACTTGATTTTTTTTTTAATTTGACTTTTTCGTCAATTTTACTTTTAATTTCAAATATGCATAAAGAAAGGAATTCATACTTGATTTTAAAGTTTAATGGCTGAATGTATTGGTTTTAGGAAGTAGTTTTAGGTAAAATAGTTACTATACACGTATGTCAAAAACAAAAAAATTAAGGTCATCTTTAAAGTTGTCTATAAATTCACTAAATATCACTAAACTTAAAAAAGCTTAAAATTGCTTTCGCATACAAAGATTCTACAACGAAATTGTGTATTTTGCAAAAATACAACTTTTTTGTACGTAACATTTCTTGGTGAAATCATTAATTTTCGAAAAAATCGACTAAAAATAAAAAATAAACTATTTTTTGATTAATTAAATCATTCTTAATTTTAATAATAATAATAATAATGAAAATCTTTACATTGATAAATTTTTTTCAAATGTTCAATTCAATATATTTATTTGAATAAGAATTATTAATTTTATGTAACTTCATAAAATGCGTATGTGTTAATAATTTTTAGTTTCAAAGAATGAAGGCAATTTGCCCAAAAGCTGTTTGCAAGTAATTAATGAATTATTGTCAAATTCGGTGAAATTTAGTACATTTATAGGCAACGTTGAAGATGGCCATTAAACTTTAAAATCGGTTATGAATTGCCTTTTTTCTGTAGGTTTGCAAAGAAAAGTAAAATTGACGAAAAAATCTAATTTCCAAAGAAAATGTACGCAAAGTTCCAATTCGTAAAATTTAATGCTTCATTTATAGGGGATTTGGGGCACTACTATCAGGCGGAAAAACGCCAGCAAAATCGCTGACATGGTCGCGCAGAATTTTTACTGGAGTACAAAAAAATCTTTGGAATGACCTATATACATTTTGTTGATTAAATAAACGTGGAACCTTAATGTCACTAGATTTAGAAAAGAATATGTCTTCATAACAAGTGTACGTTTAGCTGATGACAAAAAGACGAATATTCTACGAAATAGTTGAATTTTCAAACCGAATGTATGATTTGTTAACAGAATTGTTGAATTTTCAACAATAAAAATACCAAATATTAAAATTTGTCACCACAAGCTGAATGTTCAACCAAACATGGTATAGTTAAATTTGCAGTTTGAAAATTAATTTTCAACCAGTTGCATTTTTAACCAAAAAAAATTTCGACCATAAGAAAGAAATTAAAAAAAAAAATTCAACCACGAAAGATTTTCCAGTCACCAAGAAGATTAATATTCTGACACAAAAGATGAATTTTTAATTAGAGAAAGATAAATTTAAACCAAACATGGAATGAATTCGCAGTCAAATTTGCAGTTGAGAAGCTTAATTTTTAACCAAACAGTTACATTTTTAACAACAAAAAAGACATTTCTACGATAAGAAATGCTTTTAAAAAAACACGAACTTTCAACAAAAGAGTTGAATTTTCAACAATGAAAGATTTTTCAGTCAACAGGAAGA
>CAKNXH010060852.1:0-67005 GCA_932178445.1 Andricus quercusramuli
GTTTTTATCTAACTTCAGATAAATAATATTCCTGGGATTTACTGTGAATGTGAATGGAAAAAATTCAGAAAAAAGTGAAAAAATTTCCATATTGCTGGAATAATTTCCAAAATGCTCTAGGAAAAATTAGACAAGAATTGGGAAAAAGTTACAATTTTATAGGAAAAATATATTTCGTAATAGAAATGGAAAAAATGCAGAAAAAAAAGAATAAATTTCCATTTTGGTGGAATAATTTCCAAAAATGTATAGGAAAAATTGGCCAAGCATTGGGAAAAATTGCCAATTTTGTAGGAAAAATATATTGCGTGATATAAATGGCAAAAATGCCGAGAAAAAAGAATAAATTTCCATTTTTGTGGAATAATTTCCAAAAATGTGTAGGAAAAATTGACCAAGCATTGGGAAAAATTGCCAATTTTATAGGAAATATATATTTTGTAATGTGAATGGAAAAAATTCCGAAAAAAGTGAAAAAATTCCCATTTTGATGGAATAATTTCCTACTATTTCTTGGAAAAATTTCCTACTTATTCGGAAATTTATGCAATCTCCTGATCTTTTTGATATATTTCCTAACATTTCGGAAATTATTCCGAAAAATCGGCAAATTTGTCGAAAATTTATGAAATATTTCCACTTTTTGTTGGAAATCTCATACTTCCGAATGGTTTTGGAAAAATTTCCTACAACCTATTAGGAAAAATCCAATTTTGATGTAGTTGCAACCTGTAAATTCTTAATCGAAACGGCTTTTCGCATCACGCGAATTCTCTTTATCAGTATGAGTTGTAGAAATTAAAAATTCCTATTTTTTCTTACAGCATTGAGTTCGCAGAGCAACTCATTAAGAAATAAAGAGCATCTTGAACGTCTTCCTGCTCCGCCCGCGCCACGGCCGCACCCGCTTGGGCAGCTCATTCAAGTACGCACCACCAACTAGCTTTGGGTAAGTTACTTTTTCTTAATGTAGCTCCTTACAGTTACATGCGTTACAAAAAGACATAACATTCAGTTTCCTGAAAGTTACTTTAAACATAGTCCCTTCTTTATTTCCGAAATTTAAAAAAATTGACATAGCTGGAATAACATTTACCTACATCTCGCATCGGTCATAGCCCAACTCGTTTTTTTCATGGAGATTCCTTCATCTTTGTTTGAGGATTTGGCCGTGCTAGATTCATGTGAGTTCAGCAGGGAAGCCAGTGTTTCATTAAAGAGTTGAGGGCCCGAAATTTGGGCCTGGTGTGGGATCGATTCCGAGAGCAGAAAGCGAGGTTGGATGTGTTTTCAGAAAGTTTCACTTCCGTCCCTTAGTATACTTTCCCAAATATACCCTATAGTTGAGTCGAACATATGGTACAGTAATAACCCTGTCAGTTAATGTGAATACGAACAGTCAATAAAAAAACTACACTATGCTCCTAATTTTGTACCTAAAACATCAGCGCTGAAGATTTCAGACATCGTATTATATTAACTTCTAACATCCTTATACATCAGTCAAGATTTAGAAAATAAAATATTAATAGCTACTAAGGGAAAGAGATTCTTCATTTGATGAATGCGTATTTCATTAATTCCTGACTAGTGATTGTTCAACATTGTGTAAAGTTTAAGTTACTAGTTTACAAGAACTTCATAAATGTCCATTTTTTCATCAAAAAATTAGGTGCAGTTGGATCTCCAGTTCATTCTGAATACTTCGTTAATGTAGAAATGGAGAACGGACCTGATTTTATAGGACGTTTGTTCTTAAGACCAGAATGGAATTTGCAACCGTTTTGGATGAAACCAGATACCCAGTGGGTTAAAAAGCCTCATCGAGAGATCGACGTTTATATAAAAACGGCAACGCAACATTTTAGTCCAGAAGACGGAATGGAGCCGGTACCTCCATATGATAATTTTGATGAACGCACTGTTCGTGCGTGGGAAGCTTCCGTAAAATTAGGAAAGGAAAGATTTTTTGCTATCAACTTCGAACCGTACGTAGTAACTGAGCCTCATACTGATTTCCGACCATACGGCCGCATTTACGTAGTAAATAAATATGGTGCTATCTATTCAGCAAGTTTACAAAATGTATATCAAACGAATCCTGAGCCTTTTCCGCTAAACCTGTTTTAATCAGACGAAAAAATATAATATAATAATATATAATAAAATATGATAATAATATTTCATAATAAAATCTACTACGACGAGTTCGAGTGTGGGCATACTGGATTTGCAAGAAGTAGGGTGTTGACAAAATCTTCAGTAATTCAACAGTCACTTTGAAAATTTGCATAGCCATTTTTCGTTTCGTCACCAGGTTGAACTCAAGTCTGCTGTACTATACACGGGTTTTACTGCGATTTTCCTTGTGTACAACAAAAATATTGTTGGTGAATACTAGTGCAAATATTTACAAAGACGGGCGCAGCCGCTGGGGTGTAGAATTAGTAGAATCGTTTTTTCCTGGGGGGGGGGGGGGGGTGCATGTGGATTCAGTGAAAAAATGGGGCGTGTCTCATAAGGTGTACCTGATTGAGAAATTCATTTTTAATGAGGGAAGATTAGGATAGTACCGGCCACTGCACAAAACAGAGCACATAAACCAAAAATTCATATAGCTTTGCAAACAAGAACCAGTCTAAAAATTGATGTGGTTTTGGGAATATTCAATGGCATGGCTTTTCCAAAAATGAGATAGAAATAATTTTCTTGTAGTCGGAATTTCCCAAAATCTTCATCAAATAGATTTTTCAACCAATGTAAGATAAGAATCAATACTTGTAAATTGGTTATATTGAACAATTAGAAACGAAGAGAATATTGATCTATCGCATGTGGCCTGAGTGAAGTTATAGACAATATTTAATACACTTAAACTTTTCAAAACAACATTCTATACTTACAGAAAAAACTGTCAGATACATTTTCTTGCGTGCATTTGTAAATTGGGCGGAGTTAGATATTTTTGTTTAAACAAACAAAGATACAATAGGTTACCATAGTGTAAGTCTCATATTGGGACATTCTTGAGGATACCTTCATATATAGTAATTTTATATGCCAAGGATATTCTTAAGATATCCCTATCCTATAATTTTAATTATTCCTGTCAATCTAGATATATTTTCATCATGTATATTGAAACGTATAAATAAATATATTCAATAATATGAAAGTACCTTTTTTCTTTGTATTTTCCACAAAGTATGTCAGCTTAGTATACTGTCGGTATATTATTTTTTACATTCTCATCATTTATAATAGAAGGCATTGGATCTATTCAAGTATAGAGCTATCTAGTTTTGACGGAGAGGCTTTTGATATCAATGTTTGCTTCACTCTATATCTCTAATTGAAATAAAATGTGAGAATTTAGAGATGATCGAGGTACTGTTATAAAGACTCCTACTACAACAAGAAATGATGGTATTTTTATATGTATTGTTATAAACTTGAGCAAAATTAGTATTAGCGTTTAGAAAAAGTCTTATTTACTGTTTGAAAATCGTAACTGTGAAAAAGTGATAATGGTCAATAACAAGTTATGTGAAAAATATCTTCAAAATTGAGTATTTTAAGTGACATAAGTTATATGAAATATACAAAATTGTAATATTTTGAAATAAGAATGCGTATTGAAGGTACTAACAAAGGCTTTAAAATTTTTCCGAGATTTTAGGAATTTAGGAATTTTTTTAGGGATTCATGAACTTACTAACATACTTTGGAGTTGGAAACGGAGATATTTCTCAAGAAAAGTTGGACATTTCAGCCGAGACCGGGAATTTCTTTAAAAAAGTTCATAGATTTTTCACGTTTTTGAAATCTCGTATATCGAGTGATGTAAAACAATAAACTTACTGAAACATTTTGAAACAAGTTAATTAATTTTTTATATTTAATAGCATACTCAAATTCATCAAAAAGCAGTATAGAATTCAGGCTCAGAAATTTTACCAACGATCACAGCCATGCATAGTGAATTTTTAACAACATAGTTGAACTTTTAACCAATAAGTAAAATTTTCAAGCCAAGAAGACGAATTTTTTAGAAGACAGAATTTTCAACAAAAAAGTGAATTTTCAACCGAAGAAGATCTACCATGAAACATAAATTATTAATCCAAAAAGAGAAATTTTCTGCAAAACGCAGATTTTTGAAAAAATTCACAGCTTTACAAACAAATGATTTTTTAATATATTGTTTATTTATGAGGCTTTTTCTGTTGAAAGATTCCTTTTTTTTGTTTCAAAAATTAACTCTATAAATAAAAGTTGATATTTTTTCTTTAAAAATCTTACTTCTTTGTAAAAAGTTGAACGACATTGTTAAAAATTAATTTTATTTATAAGATTCACCTCTTTGCTTAGTAAGTCTGAAAATTGAACTTGTTCATTTTTGCTTAAAAATTTATTTTTTATAAGTTGAAAATATTTGGTTGGAAATTTAACTATTTTCTTAAGGTCATAATTTTTAGTCGACAATTCAACTGTTGTAATGCAAATTTGTCCTTTAGGATCAAAATTTCATCTGTTATGGCAGAAAAAGTGAACAATTACCTTTATTATGAATATTCTAATAAATAAATTGTTTTTTTTTTCAAATAATGTTCTTCTCATCAAGCAACTTTCAAATTTATTCTGAATTTTGTTGAATAGCTGCAGAGAAATATAAATGTTGAAAATTATTATTGTTAATAAAAATATTATGAAGAAATAAAAAAAATTGGCTCTTTCCATCGGTTCATCTAATATTGACGATTCTGAATAAAATTTACAAAAACGTTTTTTTTTATGGGAAATACTTGTTAAGCTTCATGGGCCACCTCTAGATATCACTTTTTTCAACAACAAAATGGATTTACTTTTGTGTGAATTCCAATAAATTTATTACTTATATAGATATATTTCTATAATAATTATTACATACAGTCCTGAGTAAATTTAGTTTTCTGAATTAAGTAATTAGCTGCTAAATTATTGCAATTTTCTATTGAAAATAAGAAAAATATGCAACCGACTAAATGTGTCGGTTCAAGTTGTAAATAATATGGTAACCGAAAGTTCAGAATGGGTAGTCGCTCGTTTTAAATCGAGAAATTCCACTCACTCAGCAAAATTGACGTTTCTAGTTCTTCCTCAAATTACAGGTGATATTCCAGACCTTCCTATAAATAAAGAATCATTAAAAATTCCTAACGATGTTATCCTTGCCGATCCTGAATTTGAGATACCTGCCAAAGGTGAAGCTCTAATTGGGGCTGAATTATTTTTCGATCTTCTCTCTCATGGTAAAATTCCCCTGGCTGCGCCGCGAACTGGATTACAAAATACGAAATTAGGTTGCATCGTCACAGGAAAATTCAATGCTTTAAACAAGAAGCAACATAAACTCATGTGCCACTTGGTGAGAGATCCGCTCAGTGTGCAACTAGAGAACTTTTGGAAGATTGAGGAACTTAACTCTAAGAAAATGTTATCGCCAGAAGAACAGGCCTGTGAACAACACTTTTCTTCCAATATCCAGCGTGACGAAATCTCAGGGAAATACATTCTAAGGTTGCCATTTACAGAAAGAAAAGCAGATTTGGGTTCATCTTATGATGCAGCTCGACGGAGATTCTTCGCCCTTGAGAGGAAATTGGATCGAGATCCAAATTTACGAGAACAGTATCATCACTTCATGAAGGAGTATGAGGAGTTGGAACATATGGAACAGGTTTCAGCTACAACAACAGAAGGGTATTACATACCACATCATGCAATATTGAAGGAATCGAGTATCACCACCAAACTGAGGGTAGTATTCGATGCTTCGGCAAAGACAACTACAGGGATCTCCCTCAATGACACGTTTTTAGTAGGTCCAACTATTCAAGATGGAATTTTTTAATTGGTGCTACGCTTTCGCCAACATCGAATAGTTTTGTGTGCAGACATCGAGAAGATGTATAGACAATTCTGGGTCCATTGTGAAGACAGGTGCTATCAAAAAATTCTTTGGAGATACAACAACAAGGAACCTCTGAAGACGTATCAGTTAAATACAATAACCTACGGAACTTCGGCAGCACCGTTTCTGGCAACTCGTTGTCTGAAGCAATTGGTGGAGGATGAAGGATCGTCTTTTTCAAAGGCTGCGGTAGTCTTGAAAAACTATTTCTACGTAGATGATCTTCTTACAGGAGCTGATACTCTAGAGGATGCTAAGCAACTAAGGGACGAGCTTATTCAGCTCACTAACAAGGGAAAACTGCGGCTGTGTAAGTGGGTTTCAAATAGTTCGTACTTGACAGAGGATCTTCCTGATAGCTCTAATAATATTCGTCTAAAAATAGATCCAGATAAAACCACAAAAACATTAGGTGTCTTTTGGAACTCTGCTGAAGATACTTTTACTTTTGACGTTTACGTTAAACCGGATGAGGGTAATATTACTAAGCGAGTAATTCTTTCAGAAATCGCTCAACTACACGATCCGTTAGGACTTCTTGCACCGGTCATCGTGTATGCAAAAATTAAAATGCAAGAGTTATGGAAGCTAAAACTTGGATGGGACGACCCTGTGCCAATCAACCTAATCACGTTATGGAAAGAATATCGAAGAACGTTAAAATTTCTGAACAGCTGGAGCTTACCGAGAGCTGTTAAAATTCCAGATGCGAGTAAATTACGTCTTCATGGTTTTTCTGATGCAAGTCTAAAGGCTTACGGTGCATGCATATATCTGCAGTCGTCCAATAAAGAGAGAACGCAGTCAATTCTGCTCTGTGCAAAATCTCGAGTTGCACCAGTAAAAACTACTACTCTTCCAAAGTTGGAACTTTGCGGTGCACTACTTTTAGCAAAGCTTTACAAAACAGTGAGGGAAACATTAAGGACAAAAATTGAACAAACTAAATTTTGGTCTGACTCTACAATCGTCCTGAATTGGATCAACTCGTCACCTCACACCTTAAATATATTCGAAGCGAACAGAGTGGTGCAAATACAGGAGATCACGAATTCTGCAGATTGGAGATATGTAAATAGAAAGGAAAATCCTGCAGACTTCGTTTCTAGAGGACAACTACCTGTATATTTCCTGAAAAATGAAATGTGGAGAAGCGGACCTATTTGGCTCAATCGACCTGAATCTAAGCAGTCTGATGGATTATTTGAGGTCAAGGACGTTCCAGGAAAAAAGAAGGTATCCGTTTTAGTCACTGCTATCACCGAGAGATTCGAATTGTGGGATAGGTATTCTTCGCTCAAAAGGTTGCTTCGTGTCGTGGCTTACTGTTTTCGTTTCTACGCAAAGTTACGTAAAAATGCAAATCATGCTGGTCCACTATTAGTGAAGGAACTACAAGCTGCAAGGAAACGAATAGTTGAGATTGTACAACATGAAGCATTCCAGGAGGAACTCGTTCGACTGGCAAGGAAGGAGGAATTGCCCAAACGATCAAAAATCATCAGGCTGAATCCCATCCTGGAAGATGACGTCTTGAAGGTGGGAGTACGAATAAAGAATTCAGACCTTGCATACAACCAAAAACATCCCATTCTGTTACCAAAACTCCATCCTGTTAGACCTGGCGATGATGGGATTGTGCGAGCTTTTAAAGTCAAAACTGAGAGCGGTGTGTTTGAACGCGGAGTAAAAAAGGTTTCGCCTCTCCCTATAGATGTCTAGTTATTATTTTTTGTTTTGAACTCGTATAGTTCAAGCCCGGCAGGATGTTGCTACGGAAAATTGTAATAATTAAGAATGAAACATAATTATTTATAAAAGGACAGAATTTTAATCTAGGAAACTATAAATGTGAATTTTAATTGAGTGTTCAGCGCCACCTGTGTTATGGGCGAATTTTAGCGCCAGATATTGCAAATTGCTGGCTACAATTTGACGAAAAGCTCAGATACAATTGAGACTTTGAAACGTTCAGGACGCACGATAGGCTTCGGTTCGGTAAACTTACTGTAATTCAAAAATGTGATAAATTTAATAAAGTGTTACAATCCACTTATATTTGATCTAAACTACTTAGTGTTTTATTCTTGCTACACCCTATTTTCTTCATAATTGGGCGTAAAATATCATCATCACACGTATACAAGAAAAAGTGACTGTGAAAAATTAGGCTTTGTGCGTGTGAACAACCATAATATTTTCAAATTGAGGCAGGCTAGGTCACGTTTTCAGTGTCACAATATGACCTACTTTTCTATGATATGATATGGCTAAATTTTCTATTTTTCACGTTTTACATATTTATAATGCTTTTTTAAATATTACATACGGTTCTAAAATGAATTAACTTTAACAATAATTGTTCCAACAAATTATTATTCTTTATGAATTTTTATAATAAATTGTATGAATCTTTAACTATTATTTATTATTTAGAAAATTCAACAGCTTGTTTGCAATTTTTTCTGTTCCTTGACTGAAAAATCTTTTTAACAGAATCACTTTAACAAAAAATTAATTTTTTTTCAAACTGAAAATGTAATTATTCCAGTTGAAAATTCAACTATTTCAGCCAATGGTTCATCATTTTAGTTGAAAATTCATTTTTCTTTCTCTGGAAAATTGTTTGTTTTTTTTCTGCAAAATTTATTCTTTCAATTGAAAATTCAACTGTTAGGTTGAAACTTTGTCTTTTTTAGTTGAGATTTCTTCTATTTTTTTAAAAAGACGTATTTTTTGTTTGTACAAAATTATTTTCCATGTTTCAAATTTAATCTTCTTGCCTGAAACTTTATCATTTTAGTGATAAATTTAAGTATTCCAGTTAAGTATTCATCATTCTAGTAGAAATTTCATCTTTTTGTTTGAATGGATCCGACTTTAATAATTTAATAATATATATCAATAAAGGACGATCATTTTGGATGAAAATTCAACTCCCTTTTTGAAAATTTGTCTTTTTTGTTTAGAAATTCACCTGTTTTAGTAGAATTTTCATTTTTCGTGTACGAAATTGCAACTGTTTGTTTGAAAAATTAACAATCTTGTTAGAAAGTCATTCATTTTGGTTCAAAATTCGACTATTTAGCAGAAAATGAAATTATAGTTTACAATTTTTATTTTGGTGTTGGAAAGTGAACTGGAATCTTCTTTGGATGAAAATTCAAATATTTTTTTGCAGTTTTTTTTATTTCATCTATTTCAAAAGCAATATTCCAAATTTCTTGAATAAAAATGCAGCTGTTCGGTTGAAAATTCAACTCTTTCTTTTTAAATTGGTTTTTCTGATTTCAAAATTCAACTGCTTTAGCAGAAATTACATCTTTCTTGGATGAAAATGCAACTGTTTGGTTTAAAATTCAACAACTTTGTTGAAAAGTCATACTTTTTGTTTGAAAATTCTGCTGTTTTGTTGAAAATTCAATTTTTTTGTAGAAAATGTACTTTTTGGGTTAAATTTAATATTTTGGTATTTAAAAGAGAACTAAAATCTTTTCTGGATGAAAATTCAACTTTTTTTGTTGAAATTTTTTTATTATTTTATTTTTTTAATTAAAAATTCATTTTGTTTTAAAAGAAATTTCATCTGTCTTGGCTGAAAATGCAATTGTTTGGTTGAAAATAAAACTATTTTGTTAAAAAGGCATACTTTTGTTTGCAAATTCTACAGCTTTGTTGAAAATTCAACTATTTTGTAGAAAATATACTTTTTGTTTAAAATTCATATTTCCGTGTTGGTAAATAGACTGAAAGCTTCTCTGGATGAAAGTTCAACTCAAAAAATTGGTCCTTTTTTTATTAAAAATTTATCTGTTTTAATACAAATTTTATCTTTCTTGGATAAAAATTCAACTATTTTTTGGAAAATTTATTGTCTTTTTAAATAAAAATTCATCTATTTTGAGAGAAATTTCATCTTTTTGGATAAAATACAACTATTGGGTAGAGAATTCAACAATTTTGTTAAAAAGTCATCCTTTTCGGGTAAAAATTCGTCTTTTTGAATTGAAAATTCAATTTTTTTCATAGAAACTTATTTCTTGTTTGAAATTTCATATCTGGATCATGTAAAGTAAACTGAAATCTCTTTTAACAGAAAATTCAACTATTTTCTTTTAATTTATCTCATTGACTTCTAAATTTATCCACTTTGGTAAACACATTTTTTTATGAAAGTGCCACTTTTTGGTTAAAAATGATTCTTCTTTGCTTGAGTATTCAACTATTTTATTTGAAAGTTTTGGTTGAATCTTCTTGTTCAAAAATTAGTCTATTTGGTTAAAAATTCAAGTATTCCAGTTAAATATCTGTCATTTCTATTAAATATTCATCTTTCAGGTTGGAAATAAAATTATTTGGCTGAAAGTTAAACTCGTTTGTTAACTTTTTTTTTGAAGATTCATCGTTTTAATTAATAATTAATTTCTTTGATTGAAAAATGAGCTGTTTGATTGACAACTTTTTTTTCCTTTAGATGTTTTCCGTTTCTTTGTCTTCTTTAATCAAAAAGTCAATTATTTCGTTAAAAACTCATGTATTTTATTAAAAAATTGCATTCTTTGGTGGAAAATTAATCTTTTTATTTGAAAATAAATCTTCTTGTTCAAAAATTCATCATGTTTTATTCGTAAATTCATATTTCCTGTTCAAAAATCAACTATTTCAGTTGAAGATTCATTCTTTCAGTTGAAAACTCTTATGTTTGGGTTAAAATTAATTATTTAAACTAAAAAGGTTACTATTCCATTCTCGGTCGAAAGATATTATTTTTTTAGTTCAAAATTCAACTATTTCGTTAAAAATTCATGTATTTTGTTGAAAAACGGTATTTTTTGGTAGAAAATTAATCTTTTTATTTGAAAATTAATCTTTTTTGGAAATTCATCTCTTTTACTGAAAATTCAAGTGTTCTTTTTGGTTTAAAATTTAACTATTCCCGTTAAAGATTCATAAAAGGGTTTTGAACATTTTACAAAGATTTAAAGGATTTCAAAGAATTGAAGACGTTTACAGCACACCAGATTTCTAAGATTTTAAAATATTTCGAAGATTTGAAATGATTTCAGAAAGCTTGAAAATATTTTAGAAGATTTGCAAAGATTTCACTATTAATTCACTGATTTCACCGAATGAAAGCGATTTCACAAACAAAGGTGTAAGAAAATTTTCACAAATATTTAAAAATATTTGATGAAGATTGCAAGGATTTCGAACATTTTCAAAGATTTTAAAACTTTCAAAAGATTTCGAAGGTTTTAAAGGTTATAGTAAACTAGATTTTTCAGATTTCAAAATATTTTACGCAGATTGAAAACATTCATAAAAATCTCAAAAAATTTCAAAGGTTTCAAGGATTTTAAAGTTTTCAAAGATTTCAAATATTTTACAAAAATTTGAAAAGATTCCAAAAGATTTCACAGAAATTTAAAGATTTCACAACGATTTTGATTACTTCAAGAGATTTCAACGAATTCACAAAGATTTCAAAGATTTCAAGATTTTCAAAGACGACTTATGTTCGCAAAAAATTAAGAATTTGCTTTTTCAGGATCTTCATACGCTACTTTTCAACCAAGTTCTATTTTCATTTCTCAACATTTTTTTTATTGTATGTTTTCCTAATTTTCCATAGAGAATTGCAATTATTTAGCAAACTTTGTGAAAAATCTTTTCCTTTAATGAGCATTAGCTTAAATATTAATGCAATTGAGTGCCTAGAGAAGGTTATTTTAATTGAATTTTTTTCCTTATACAAAAGATACTCTGACGTCTCTCCAAGTCGAGATTAGTAAAACTTAAATAATTACTGGTGAAATTTTACTGATTATATGAGCCATAATAATTTTAAAAAAGTTCATAAAAATACAAAATGTGAAAAATAGAAAAGTTTAATAAAACGATGCGATGGAGTAGCATTCTTAACTCTCTTGAAACAATAGGAAGGTCATGTGGTGGAATTGTTGACGTGACCTAGTCTGTTTTTATTTTAAAAACATTGCCTTCTAATCGTTTGAACAAAGTTCATAAAAATAAGAAATTTTAGAATTTTCAAATTACAATGAATTTTCATCAAAATAATTAAATTTTTAACATAGTGTCATAGTTCATATTTCAATAAAAAAAAACACGAAATTTATACCAAAAAAAAAAACAGTTTTTCAATACCAAAGAGACAAATTTCAAATCAGACACAGGCTACAACATTCCCATAATAGTTTTCTATTGCTAATCATTTTCGGCTGTCGTTTTGCCTGTCGTTTTCCTGTCATATTCTTGTGGTCGCGAAAAAACGACAGAAAAAAAATAATAGGAAAAAATGACACACCTGTCACTTTTTTCCTGTCATATCTTTTCGTAAGGGGAAATTCAAGCAGATTTCCAGGTTTTCCAGGTTCAACAAAGATTCAAAGAGAATTCCAGGTTTTCAAGGTTTACAAGGTGGCTAGACATCCTGCTTTAGTATTTGATCTTCAAACATTTTTTTAAGGAAAACCCAAATTTTCGTCCAAAATTTGGGATATCTAGTTCCGTATTACTGCCCTTCTCTTGATTGTACTTGGCCCAGTTTCTGCGTCGTCTATGTTTTTGATAAGATTTCAAAATGCTTGGTTCTCGACCCATTTATTCGTTTTGTCAACAGTTTTTAAAAAATACGGAATTTCTTCTACCTCATCTTGTTGTTTGTTCCAGTTTCACGTTCGTTCTATTGGCTAGACTAGACTACTCACGAGGTAAATATGCTGTACTTTGGCGTACGTGTTTCATAGAGTCATGTTTCCTCGATTTTGTTTTTCACTGATAAAATTTGTTTTTGATGGGCTACACATGCGGCTAATGACTGGCTTTTCTTCCGGATAGGGGGAAAAATAGTTGGTATATAAGCAGCGACTGAAGCAGGAGATTTTGAGTCTATTTTTGACAAATAAATTAAAATGAAGCTTTCGATTATCGTCTTGTTCGCATTGGTGTGTGTAGCGCTTCTCATTGGAGCTTTCGCCAATGATCCTCCAGGATGTGTCTGGTTTTCCTGTAAACATACAAACGGAGAGCTTGCCCCATGTTGCGGTGGACAGACATGCACGAAATGTGAGTCAAAAATTGTTACTAGTCACGCAACGGAAGTTTTGACCATGTTTTTTAGATTTTATATTCAATTATGTTTCCTAGTGGCTTTGTTGTCTTCACTCTCCATAAATTAATTATCAGAGGGCACTACCGTTCGAAATTGTCAATGATTAAAATTTCAAAAAATAGAGCGAGGAACGTTTTTAAAATACTGTTACAATGCTTATTGAATTCCACGTAGAGTTCCTCTAATAGAGATATTTTCGAACTTTTGAAATTAATATACAACGTGAAAAGTTTAAGACAAATACAAGAATATTTCCAATTTCGTACCTGGACTTCAACTTCTGTTATCTGCTCAAATGAAAGATAAAACTTCAGACAATGTGTAATATGCATTTCAGATTTCTTCTACAACTTTTCTAGGTCATGCCACAAGCTAAAATCGAGGCACAAAATTCGAGAAATTCTTGAATTTTTTGTAAACTTCTCACGTGGTATATTATCTTCAAAAAGTCAAAAATATCTGTTCTAGAGGTCATTCAACGCGAAGTTTAATAAACTTTTAAACGTCTTCATAAAAAATTTCCTAGCTCCTTTCTGAATGAGTAATCGCGTTTCAAAGTCAGTAGTAATTCCCGAAATTTCCCTATGGGCCGGATTTGAACAGACTCTTTGGGAAAATACAAATTATTTGACTAGAACAGAGAAAATTTTGATGAATTAAAATGAGAATATCAGCATTAAAGTATAGTTTAAAGATAATAGTTCAAAGTCCTGGTATTGAATAATGAAACATTTTTTTAATTTCAGTTACTCCCCCCTATGGCGGCAATGGATTAACATACTATGAGTGCGCGTAGAAACTACCTGGCCATTGATTGGCGCGATGCAGGCAGATACCCAAATTCTTGTTCATTTTTCTTCTTCAACTTCTGCTTCTTTCTTGTTCTTCAAATTCTTCAAATTTAAGTTATAATGTTTTTAATTATTTGAAGGGTGTGTAGTTTTCCGATGTAAATTTTGTGAGTAATAAATAATTTTTGAAAACTTGAAGCAATTGTAGTCATTTCACAACAGCTCGCATTAGCGTCATTCAAAAATCACAGTTTAAAAAATTCCATGTGCACCGAGGGGTTGACAACTCGTGAAGTCAGGTGTACACTTGTAATCAAATCTCCTGGAATATCTGAAACTGTTTTATTGGAACATTCATCTTTATGAAAAAAAAAAAAAAAAAAAATATTCGTTTTTCGATATTGAAAATGAAGCTGTCTTCTGGAAAAATTGGAAATATTGTTTGTTTGCAATGTGATACACAAAAAATGATGCTTTGAATCCTTGGCTTTTGGAAAGATGAGCAGAAGTCTGACTCAGCAATTCCAAAAATCATCAAACTCACGACTATGCAAGATACGACAAAAGATGAATCAACGAAAATTATGCACCCAAAAAATATCTACAAATTCTTTACTAATCACTTTTTGATAGGACGTGTAGTTCTTCTTTTATTCGTGAAAGACAACATTTAACAAATAATAATTTAAATTTTGGACAAACAACACAAAAGCTACGAAAAAAACATTTAGACAAAAGCTGTTTATCCCAAAAAGTCTGAGGCGCGATGACTACTTTTTTAATATTTTGTTCTCTTCACATTCACCTATTTTATCAACAGTTTCCCAAAAAAGAAAAAGTTGCTTTCATATTGTTTTTTAATAAAAAAAAATTATGAACGTATATTAAATGTACATTTATCCTGCTTTTTTTTCATTCTTGATTAAGAGAGGCAACAAAGTATCTTTTATACAAGAAAAAAGCTATGAAATAGAAATAAACTTCTGTGGACACTTAAGTTCTGCTCATCAGACGAAAAATTATTTTTTCATAAAGAAACTAGTATTCATAAAATAGTTTAATTCTCGACGAAAGAGGTGAATTTCACAAATCAAATGAATTTTCAACACAGTAGTTCAACTTTCAACAAAGAAGTTGGACATTTGAGGAAAAAGATCAATTTTAAATTGAATTGTTAATTTCTCAAACAATAAAAATAATTTTCCGCCAAATAGAATATTCTGGTTCGAAATTCAACTTGAAATCTTTTGTTGAAAATTTATTTAATTGTTTTTGAAGATTCGTGATTTCATTTGAAAATTTATCTCTCGTGGTTCAAAATTCATCTACTTCGGTGAAGCTTGAAATACTTTGTTCGAAATTTTGATGTTGTTGAAGATTCATCATCTTAGTGAAAAATTCGGCTCATTTGTTGAAAATTGAAATACTTTGTAGAAAATTCATAGTTTCGGTTTTAAATCCATTCATTTTGATTATGAATTCAACTTTTTGATTGAAAATTGTTTTTTTTTGGGGCTGAAGATTGAACTATTTCCTGGCAATTTTTTTTTTATTCAACTACTTTCTATTTGAGATAAAATTATTTTTGGTTAAAGTATCAACTTTCACATTTTTCGTTAAGAATTCATCTTTTTTGGTTCCATAAAATTGAACGAATTGGTTAAAATTTGAACCACTTTGTGAAAAAAATCACTCATTAATTTGTTGAAGATTCATAATTTTAGTTGGAAAAGTATTTGTTAAGCATTCAAATTTTTGAGTTAAAAATTACACTTTTCCGCAGGAAATTAATCTTTTTGGCTTGAAAATTCGACAATTTGGTAAAAAATCATGTATTTCGCTGAAAATTCTACTTTTTTCGAAGCAAATGTGCAAATCTGCCTGAGAGCAGAGGCGGCCCTCCACAGCGTGCGGCTGAGTACTTTCCGCTCTGTGCAGTTGTCCCTGCTGCAGCTTCGTTGAAAAGTCCGACCCAAACAAATTGCGGGTTTTTTTCTGAAATTTTCAACTTCTTGTCCATTCTTCACTTGAAGTGAGTTATCACTCAATGCAATTTATCAAAAATAAATGTTCAAACAAATTATTATTATTTAAATCTATCTTCTTTTATATTACTACTAAATAGTTGCAGCTTTTTTAACATTAACTTTTTATCCACTTTTCAATAAGACTGAAGTAATAATTATTTCAAGTTAACTAAAATAATTGTTTAAGCAATTTATCATAATGTTTAATAATATTTGCTTTGCTTAATGGTAGAAAGTTGCGTTTTTTCCCTGAAATTTAAAACTATTTCTATAATTTTCACTTCAAGTGATCCAATAATTAATGAAATTAGGCAAAAATGATTGTTACAATAAATTATTATTGTTCATAACTATCTTCTCTTAGATAAATGTTAAGACATTTGCGTTTTTTCTGAAATGTTTGACTTTGATTTGCTTTTTTAATTATGAACAAATAACATTAAGTATCAATATTTATTATTTGTTCCTAAATTGCATTACTTATTAACTCACTAAGTAAACAGTTGACGAAAAGTTGAAATGATTATAAACAAAAATGCATTGTTCAAAGTATTATTTTTGTTAACTTGCATTGATCATCATTATTATTTTAATATTATTATTGAGTGTTACCACACTCTATTGTTATTAAAAAATAAAGTATTTCTAACAATTTTCTTCTTCTTCAGACAAAAATAAAAAAGTTTAAAGAAAAATGAATAAATAATAAATATTATTAATTTTTTTGTATTTTGATTCGATAACAGTACAAATAAACAAGACGAGAGAAATAAAAAAAGAAAAGGAAGGGGATTTGGTTGTTTGCCTTCTCATTTTTATTTTTGTCAAAACAAAAAAGAATTTCAAGAAATTGTCTTTTTTTAATTAAAATAGGAGCATTTTATGGTAGTTGTTCAAATTTGGTCGTTGGATTCTTGTTTTTATAAGAACTAAATTTTCACTTAAGACAATGAATTTTCAACAAAAAAATGAATTCTCAACAAAAAAATTCAATATTAAAGTAAAAAATATGAATTTACAAACCAAAAATATAATACATATTTCAATTTGCAGTTAGAAAAGTGAATAGAAGAAAACGAGTTTCCAGCAAAATTAATTAATTTTCAACTGAGAATATAAATTTTCAACCAAAAATGGGATAGTTATATCTTCAGATAAAAAAATTAATTTTCAGCTAAAAAGAAACGAATTTTCAGCCAAAGAAATTATTTTTTAATCACAATGATGAAGATTCAACCAAAAATATGAAATTTTGTCCAATTAGTGTATTTCTCAATCCAAAAGGCGAATTTTCTATCAATAAAAAAAACAAACAAATTTTCAGCTAAACAGTTTTTTTTCAATGAAAGATTGAATGCTTAACAAAAAATAGAATAGTTAAATTTTCCACTAAACAGATAATTTTTTAACGAAAAAGATTATATCTCTATTAAAATACGTAAATTTTCTACGAAAAATGTAATAGTTAAAGTGAATTTTCAACTAAAATGATAAATTTTCAACTAACAAAATTTAATCTTGAACCAAATACTTGCATTTCAAACTAAAAAGATTAATTTTCCACCAAAAATAAAGTAGGATGATTTTCAGTCGGTGAAATAAATTTCCAAACAAAAAAAAAACGAATTTTCAAACAAAGGAATTAATTTTTAACCAAAAAGATGAAATTTCAACTATTAAGAGAGTACTATTTTATAAAAAAAATACGGGTTTTCAACGAATAGTTAAATGTTTACCGAAAAAAGATCAATTTTCAAATAAAAATAGAATAGTTTAATTTTTAGTAAAAAAATTAATTTTCATTCAAGAAGAATAAATTTTCGACAAAAAATGGATGTTACATTTCCAGTTTAAAAAATGAATTCTAAATAAGGAAAATCTCATTTTCAACCAAAAAGATGAATTTTCAACCAATAAGATGAATTTTCAAGAAAGTACACGAATTTTCAACCAGATATTTCTATTTTGAACTTTGTATTTTTGAACTCAGCAATCAAATTGAAAAAAAAATTGAATTTACAAACAAAAATATGACTTCAGACAAAAAATTGTTTCCCACGAAACTGATGCATTTTTACCCAACAAACATAAAATTTTAAACCGAGAAAATTATTTTTTTTTTTACCAAAAAAGGAGAATTTTGAACTAAAAAAGGTTAATCTTAAAAAAATGGGAAAGTTACATTTTCACTTTAAAAGTTAATTTTTAACAAAACAAAAAGACTTCTACTAAACAGTTAAATTTGTAACCAAAAACATAAGCCTCAATCAAAAAAATTAATTTTTAAACATGTAGTTTAACTTTTACCCAAGTAGTTGAATTTTCAATTCATAAAGATTAAGTTTCAACAAAATTGTTAAACTTTCAACCAAAGAGATGATTTTTCAACTAAAAAAATTACTCTTGAAAAAAAAAGATTTCTTAACAAACTGATTCAACGAAATCTTTCAACTAAAAAAGTTGAATATTCAAGCAAAGAAGAAGAATTTTTAACCAAAAAGTTGAATTTTCATACAAAAAAAAAATTTTTACCAAAACGAATGAACTTCTAAATCAAAAAGATGAATTAAAAAAAAATGGAATTTTCTGTTAAAAAAGGTTTTAGTTGACTGTTCACGATCAAAATCTTGTGCTGTGAAACTTTCAAACAATTTATCATTTTTTTAAACTATCTTCACTTAGATAAATTTCTTTCTTCTCTACATTTCTCTGAAATGAAACCGATATTTGAAATATTTCTTGAATCTATTCCTTAAATAATACTTATAAACTTATAAACTTATAGACTTATAATACTTATTAACTTACTAAGTAAAAAGTTGAGAAGAACATTGAATTATCATAAACAACAATACATTGTTTAAACAATTATATATCAATTGACTACTATCAATTTCTACTATCAAGATGCATTCAAGTGATCATTACTTAAAAACCGTTAATTTAGACGTAAAATTGCTATAGATCACTGTTTATTTACAATATTGTTGATAAAAATAACAAATGCGAGTTTGCGAAGCAATCGCAGTTTCCTTTTTAAAATAAGGAGAACATACAACAACAACAAATTTTTCAGATTTAAAACAGAACTTGGTTGAAAAGTGACGCATGAGGGTACTGAATATGCATAATTAATGTATACATTGATCCTTATTGATCTCATATTGATTTGTCATGTTAATTTCGATATTGTAAAAAATTATTATGATTATTCTGAACCCTGTTCCAAGATTCAGAAGGCAAAATTTTGAAGATGAACACCGACTATGTCGTGTCAAACATTTAGTCCGTTATCTGGTTTTTGATTAGCACTCTTTTTCTTACTATGTTAAAATTAAGATTTCGAATAATTATTCGAAATTAAAGGACTTATATAAGTCCTTTAATATTGGATTTTCAAACAGTTTTTTGAGGAAAAACCAAATTTTTGTGAAAATTTTGTGTTATCTAGTTCTGATTTACTGCCCTTAATTTGATTGTACTTGGCCTAGTTTTTACATCGTCAATGTTTTTGATAATCCTACCTCATATTGTTTTTTGTTCTAGTTTCGCATTCGTACTATTGGCTAGACTTCTTCACGAGGTAAATATGCTGTAATTTTGCGTACCTGTTTCATAGTCATGTTTCCTCGATTTTTTTTTTCACTGATAAAATTTGTTTTTGACGCTCTATACATCCGGCTAATGACTGGCTTTTCTCACAGATAGGGGGGAAGAAGAGTTGATATATAAGCAGCGACTGAAGCAGAAGATTTTCAGTATAGTTTTGACAACAAAAAAATTAAAATGAATCACTCATTCATGGTTTTCTTCGCTATAGCGTGTGTAGCGTTTCTCACTGGAGTTGCCGTCGATATTTTTCCAGCATGTGTCACCGGATCCTGTGAAAACGGAGACGGATCACTGGCCACATGTTGCTCTCATATGAAATGCACACCAAGTGAGTCAAAAATTGTTACTAATTACACAAGGGAAGTTTTGGCAGTGTTTCTTAGGTTTTAAATTCAATTATTTTTTCTTGTGGCTTTGGTTTTTTTACTCTATATAAATTAATGATCAGAGTGCACTGCCGTTTGAAATTGTCGATCATTGCACTTTCAAAAAAAGAGCAAGGTACTTTTTTTTAAGAACTGTTGTAAAGCTTATTGAATTGGGCGCAGAGCTCCTCTGTTAGAGACATTTTCGACCTTTTGAAGATAATATAGAATGTGGGAAGTTTCAAAAAAATGCAAGAATTTCGTGATATATTATCTTCAGAAAGTCGAAGATATCTGTTTCAGAGGTCACTCGACGCGAAATTTAATCAGCTTTCAAACGTGTTTTTGTAAATGAGTTTTGAATAATGAAACATTTTTTTGCTTTCAGTTGGTCCCCCCGCTAATCCATACTATGAGTGCAAGAAGAAACCACCTGGCCATTGATTGGCGCAATGCAGCAAGATAGAAGATACCTAAATTCTTGGTCATTCTTCTCCTGTTTCATCTTCAGCTTCTTCTTCTTCTTCTTGTTCTTCAAATTCTTCAAATTTGAGTCATAATGTGTTTAGTATTTAAAGAGAGTGTAGTTTTCCGGTGTTCATTTTGCAAATAATAAATAATTTTTAAAAAATTGAAGCAATCGTATTCATTTCACAACAGCTCGCATTAGTGTCATTCAAAAATCACAGTTTTAAAAATTCCATGTTCACCGAGAGGTTGACAACTCGTAAAGTCAGGTGTACACTTTTAATCAAATCTCCTAAAATATCTGAAACTGTTTTGTTGAAACGTTCATCTTTATGAAAAAAATATTCGTTTTTCGCGATTGAAAATGAAACTGTCTTCTGGGAAAATTGTCTTCTCTTCTTCAAGATTCAACTATATGGTTAAAAATTAACAGTTTAACTTTTTGGTTGTAAGTACATAAGTTTGGTCTAAAATTAATATTGTTTATTTGCAATATGATACACAAAAAATGAGGCTTCGAAATCTTGCCTTTTGGAAAGATGAGCAGAACTCTGACTCAGCAATTCCAAAAATCATCAAACTCACGACTATGCAAGATACGACAAAATATGAATCAACGAAAATTATGCACCCAAAAAATATCTACAAATTTGTTACTAATCACTTTTTGATACGACGTGTACTTCTTGTTTTATTCATAAAAGACAACATTTGCAAAATAATAATTTAAATTTTGGACAAACAACACAAAAGCTATGAAAAAAACAATTAGACAAAAGCTGTTTATCCCAAAAATTCTGAGCCGCTATGACTACTTTTTAAATATTTTGTTCTCTTCTCATTCATCTATTTCATCAACAGTTTTCCAAGAAAGAAAAAGTTTCTTTCATATTGTTTTTTTAATGAAAAAAAAAATTATGAACGTATATTAAGTGTACTTCTCGAAAAAAGAAATGAATTTCCAACCAATTAGATGAATTTTTGACTAAAATGATGAATCTTCAACAAAAAAGAAGGATTTCTAACAAAGTATTTCAAGTTTCCACCAAAAGAGATGAAATTTCAACTAAATAATGAATCTTCAAGAACAATTAAATAAATTATTAACAAAATAGTTCAACATTCTACTATGTAGCTGAATTTTTAACCAGAAAGAAAATTTTTTAGTTGAAGAAATGCGTTTTTGTTGTTGAAAATTAATGTTTCTGACTGAAAATGTAACAATTACATTTTTCGTTTTTAAATTAATATTTCGATTTAAAAAAGGATCTTTCCTAGTTGAAAATAAAACTATTTGTTTAAAAATGCACGTATTTTGTTGCAAATTCTTTCTCGGTAGAAAATTAATCTTCTCGGTTGAAAATGAATATTTCTGGTTCAAAATTCAACTGCTTGGTTGAATGTTGAAATCTTCTGTTGCAAATTTATTTAATTATTTTCGAAGATCAAAATAGTCCAATTTGTGATCAAGGAGACAAATTTTCAACTAAAATGAAGAATCTTCGACTGGAATAGTTGAATCTACATTTAAAGAATAAATCTTCAACAAAAAAACAACGAATTTTTAACAAAATAATTATATTTTCTATCAAAGAGAGGAATTTTCTACGAGTAGTTCGAATATTAAACAAGTCGATGAATTTTCAACCAAAAACGACAAATTTTTAACTGACCAGATGAAATTTTGGGTCACTAGTCGAATTTTCAACTGAAAAAGATGAACTTACAAAAAAAATGTACAACTTAAATTTTCTGTTAAAAAAGTTAATTTTCAAGCAATAAAACTTAATTTTCAACAAAATAGTTAAATTTTCAAACAAAATATTTTTAACTGAAATCTAGAATCTTCAACCAGAAAAATAAATGTTTAACAAAGTAGCTCAACTTTCAACCAAGTAATTAAATTTTCAACTGAAAAAGATAAATTTTCATCCAAATAACAGTTGAATTTTCAACTAAAAAAGATAAATTTTCAACCAAAAAAGAAATACTTACAATTTCAATTAAAAAATAAATCTTTCACAAAAAATAGAATATTCAACAAAATATTCGAATCGATAATCAGTGAATAAATTTTCAGCTAAAATGAAGAATCTTCAACTGGAATATTTAAATTTTTATTTGAAAACAAAATTTCAATAAAAAAAACGATTTTCAACGATATGGTTAAATTTTCTAGCCAAAGAAATACATTTTTCGATCAAATTAGTTGAATTTTCAATCCAAAAAGACAAATTTTCAACAGAACAATTGAATTTGCAAACAAGAAAAAGTTTCTACGAAAAAAATTGAATTTTCAATACAAAAAAACGAATTTTTACCCAAAAAGGATGACTTTATAACAAAATTGTTGAATTCTCTACCCAATAGTTTCATTTTTAATCCAAAGAAGACGAAATTGCTTTTAAAACAGATGAATTTTGATTTGAAAAGAAAGCAAATAAAAGAAAAATATATTATAATTTTCATCCAGAAAGGATTCCAGTTGACTGTTCCCGATAAATATATTAACTCACTATGTAAAAAGCTGACAAAATGTTAAATTAATTATTCAGCCAACTCTAATTGCTAAAGAATTTAGTCAAATTCATAAACTTTCAAATACACATCAACTTTTCTCAAATATTTTTCATAAACGTTACAATTTTCAATTATTATTTAATAATAATATTCATTGACAATTACTACTATCAAGATGCATTCAAGTAATCATTACTTAAAAACCGATAACATATGCGTAAAATTGCTTTAGATCACTGTTTATTTAAAATATTGTTGATAGCAATAAAAACTGCAAGTTGATGACAGACATTTTTAAGTAGTATTTTAAGTACAATTATTAAGTACAATTTGTTTATTAGCATATTTTTAGTAGTGGTAATTGTTAACTAAATTTCGAGTCCGTTGATCCATTGCAATTCAAAGATTTAAAAAAATTCTTATTTTTCTGAACTTTGTTCAAACAATTAAAAGAAAATGTTTTTAAAATGAAAACAGAGTAGGTCACGTCAACAGTTCCACAATATGACCTTTCTATCATTTCAATAGAGTTAAGATGCTACACCATCGCATCGTTTTATTCAACTTTTCTATGTTTCACATTTTGTATTTTCATAAACTTTTTTTTTTAATTATGATATGCAGTGCTGAGCAAATATATTTATTTGTATCAAGCAATTAGTTGCTTTCTACTACTGAATTAGCAAATATCTCAACTAATCGAATTATTAATTTTCTGCTTGTCTTTGGTGGCTCAATTGCATACGTATTTAAGCTAATCCTCATGTAAGGAAAAACTTTTTTACAAAGTTTGCTAAATAATTGCAAATTTCTATGGAAAATTAGAAATGTCTACAATCGCGAAAAATTTTGAAAATCGAAAACAGAACTCTCTTGAAAAGTAGCGCATGAAGACCCTGAATATTTTCAAATTGAGGCAGACTACATCAAGCTTACAATGCTACAATATGATATACTTATTCTTTCAATGTAGTTAAGATTATCACACAATCATTTCGGTTTATTAAACTTATCTATTTTTCAAATTTTGTATTTTTATAACCTTTTTTTGATTATTATATACAGTCCTGAGTAAACTCATTTATTTGTGTCAAACAATTAGTTGCCTTCCACTACGGAATTAGCAAATATCTCAACTAATCGAATTATTCATTTTCTAATAATCTTTGGTGGCTCACTTTTCGCATTATGCTCATTCTTCTGGTAAAATTTATTAAACAATAAACCTATGTAACTATAAAAATATATGCAATCAGAAAATGTTTCCAAATGAGCATTGAGTTACGGTTGTACTAGGAATAATAATATTAATAAGCTATGAATGTAGTGTTAGCGTTTCCGTAAATTGAATTGAATTTTTGATTTTTGAAAAAGATTTTTCGATGGATGAAACCAGAAATATTGGTCCAAAATTGCTGCTTGACGATGAATTAAATTCAGCACAATCAGTGGAAAGTCGCCAATAATAAAAAAATCCTCATACAAAAACATTTTAAACGAATTTCTCTAATCCGCACATAAATGCGATGTCAACAAAGTAATAAACTTTTTATTCGTGAATTCTTTCATACAGAAAAAAGTTAGTACTGGTTTTAGATATTCTTTTATGTCTCCTTTGAAACATACGAGTATAAACGTGAAGAAGATAAACCCAAAGTAAAATTTAAAATCATACAATCTGACATACGGCGCAGTACATATGTACTACATGGGCGAATAAGTATAGCGGAAAGACAACATTAAAAATACAGAAATTGCGTGTTTCTTGGACTAACCATTTTGTAAAGAAAAAAAAATAATACGTACTTCTAATAAGGTAAGCACGGCAAATTTTGTAATACTAGTTATTTTCTGTCATAGTTTCAAGATGCAGATTTTACAGTTAAAATTTTCCTTACAACTTTTACGGTTGAAAACTATAAAATGTTCTATATGCATATTCAATATGCATATTGTGCGCAGGCCTTTTAAAATTAAAGTTCAACGCATCGACAACTGTAATTTAGTGATTGTGAATTCTCTTTTGTTAAAGCTCCTTCAGCTTTAACGAACACATTCTTATCACGTATTTCGTGCTTCGCACTCGATTTTGTCGCAAATGTGAACTTTTCTACATTATGTTCGACACTATTATATCAAATTTTTTATTACATTCATTTCTGAACCTCGGCCTGCGATTTCTTAGTCAGATATTGCCAAATAAAGTACAGATTTTATTTATCATGATTACTTCAATATTTGCCAATTTTTATTGCAACTTGTGTCGTTTTCTAACAAATTTAATTTGTTTTTTTCCAATGTTTTTTTTACGATTGAAACTAAAAATACGCATCCTAGCGTAAAGTGGTTCTGAGCAAATTCGTAGATATAATTTAGACGAAAAATGTTGTTAAATAAAATGTTATTGTAGCTTGTGTCCTTTTTCCAAAAAGTTGATTTTTGAATTTCTAATATATTTAAAAAAAAAGAGTTTATAACTTTTTGGCCCTTAAAAAAGTGTGCAGAAGCACAATCCAATCTGATCAATCATTCAAAAGTTATCGTGCCTACACGATACTACAGACTACAGAATACAGGCAGACAGACAGACACCTTCGTAAAAACCCTTTTTTCTGATTCAGGGGGTCTCAAAATGTGGAGATTTGATGCAAACCGACTGAGTCAAATTTTACATAAAACCAATACCTTCTCATTAGGATGAGAATGTAAAAAAGGTTATCTGGTTTCCAAATTAGTACTCTTTTTCTTACTATATTAAAAATAAGATTTTGAGAAAATTCTGTACTGTGTTATTGATTTTTAAACAGCAATCAAGCAAGAACCCAATTTTCGTCAAAAATGGGTGTTATCGAGTTCTGTATTACTGCCCTTCATTTGATTGTAGTTGGCCTAGTTTTTGCATCGTCGATGTTTTCGATAAGATTTCCAAATACTTAATTCTCTCCCCATTTATTCGTTTTGTCAACAGTTTTAAAAGAAATACGGAATTGCTTTCATATTTTTTACATGGAAAAATAATGAAAATTTGTTTAATGTATAATTCTCCTTCCTCATCTTGTTTTTTGTTCCAGTTTCACGTTCGTTCTATTGGCTAGACCCCTCCACGAGGTAAATATGCTGTACTTTGGCGTACGTGTTTCATAGAGTCATGTTTCCCCGATTTTTTTTTTCACTGATAAAATTTGTTTTTGATAGGTCACACATCCGGCTAATGACTGGCTTTTCTTCCGGGTAGGGGGGAAAAAGCTGGTATATAAGCAGCGACTGAAGGAGAAGATTTTCAGTATAGTTTTGACAAAGAAATAAAAATGAAGCTTTCGATTATCATCTTGTTCGCATTGGTGTGTCTAGCGCTTCTCATTGGAGCTTTCGCCGAAGATACAACATGTGCCAGTGGGCCCTGTGGACATAGACGACAAGATGGATCTGTTTCATACGACGTATGTTGCGGTGGCAAATCATGCAAACCAAGTGAGTCAAAAATTGTTACTAATTACGCAAGGGAAGTTTTAGCCGTGCTTTTAGATTTTAAATTCAATTATGTTTTCTTCTGGCCGTATTCTTTTGGCTTTTTACTCTACTTAAATTATTGATCAGAGTACACTACCGTCGATGATTACACTTTCAAAAAAAAGCGAGGAACTTTATTAAAAAACTGTTGCAAAGTTGATTGAATTTCGAGCACAGTTCCTCTAATAGAGACATTTCCGAACTTTTGAAGATGATTCACAATGCGAGAAGTTTTAAAAAATGCAGGAGTTTCCTTGACTTGACCTTGACTTCAAAACCTGTGTTATCTGTTTAAATGAAAGATAAGACTTCAGAGAATGTGTAATATTCATTTTAGATTAAACTTATCACATGGTATTTTATCTTCAAAAAGTGAAAAATATCTGTTGAAGAGGTCATTCGACGCTAAATTTAATAAGTTTTCAAACGTGTTTCTAAAACAGTTTCTAACTCCTTTTTTGAACGAGTAATCATGTCTCGAAGTCAGTAGCAATTTTAACTCATTTTGCTGTTCAAACCGACAATTTTCGACGGTGATTGTGTAATACTCAAAATTTCACTACGGGCCGGATTTGAACAGACTTTTTCGAAAAATACAGATTATTTCGCCAGAACGAAGGAAATTTGGATGAATTAAAATGAGAATATCAGCAGTTTAAAATAATAGTTAAAAATACTGGTGTTGAATATTGAAACATTTTTTTACTTTCAGATGGTGCCCCCATTATTGAAAACTATACGTGCCAGTAGAAACCACCTGGACATTGATTGGCGCGATGCAGGCAGATACCTAAATTCTTGTTCATTCTCCTTCTTCTTCATCAGCTTCATCTCGTTCTTCAAATTCTTGAAATTTAAGTAATATGTGTTTAATATTTGAAGAGAGTGTAGTTTTCCGACGTTCATTTTGTAAATAATAAATAATTCTCCAAAACTCAAAGCAATCGTAGTCATTTCACAACAGCTCGCATTAGGGTGATTCAAAAATCACATTTTTAAAAATTCCATGTGCAGTTGTCCAGAAAAGTCAGCACATAAATTAATGAGGTATAGAGCAAAAGCAGGGTTCGTGTATGATTACGAATTTAGGTAATAAAATTTAAAATGACATAATGGAATTGATCGCTGACAATAAAAGAAATTTTGACCAAAATTAGAAAAGCTAAGTAATATAGTATAATCATTGATTGTACAGTTGCACACCAGATGTAAGTCACAAGGTACAAGTTACTTTTATTATTATTCGCTTTGTCCACATAAATTCGGAGGAACGAAATTTTGATATTCGTGAAGATTTCATTGGCTTTTCTCAAATTTGTGACACTACAGGTAAAAGTTTAACAGAATTTGTGCTAACAAAACTGAAAGATCTTGAATTGAACGTAGAGGATATTCGGGGACAAAGTTATGACAATGGTGCTAATATGTGTGATAAAAACAAAGGGGTTCAGGAAAGAATTTTAAATTTAAACCCAAGAGCAGTTTTTTTTCCTTCTAACCCACACGCTCTAAATCTTGTTGTTAATGACGCGGCTAAAGCAACTTTTGAGACCGTTGATTTTTTCAAAATTGTATGTGTTTTTTCCGGGATCAACAAAAAGGTGGGGCATTTTAAAATCCTTTCTTCCTAATATTAGTTTGAAACCATCATTAGATACGCGATGGCCGAGTAGAATAAGAAATATTAATAATTATGATCTGCATCAAAAATGTAAAAATTTGCAACTAAAACTAAGAAACGAAAGCGAAAACAAATCGGATTTGGAAGGGCTCGAATTATATGATGAACTAATTTTTTTGGAACCTATGCTAAATCTGAATTTGAATACCAAAAAAAAATTTCTAAATTTATGCTGTAAAAAAACATGCAGCTAGCCTTTCTAAATACAATGAAATTCATTTAAAAGAAATTGTTATGTAGTATGCAATACAGATATAAAAGATTCTTTTTCTGTAAAAAAATCATATATATAAATCACAAATATACTTTTTTTTAATACAGAGTTAGGGAGTTCTTGACAAATTAAAGTTGAAATTAATTGTATTATTATGGTTAAAAATCGCAATTATTTGGTTAAAAATTAATCTGTTTTGCTTGAGGATTCAAACCATTTTGTAGAAAAATCATATTTTTTGGCTGAATTCAAATATTTGGTTTAAAATTCCTGTATTTGTTTGAAAATTTGAATTTTGAGGAATGATGTTTAATTTTCTTGGCGCCTAATTCATCTTTTTAGTTAGAAATTCCTTTAAACAAAATTCATAACCGCAAAGTACCACATTTTATTTTTAGTGGAAAATTTATCTTTTTAGTTTCAAATTTATGTAATCGGTTAAAAATTAATTTTTTGTAGTTAAAAATTCACTGTAACTATTGAATTCTTTGTGGGCGATTTACCTTTTTTGATAGAAATGTAATCTTTTTCATTCGAAAATTATCTTTTTAGTGAAAAATTTAACTATTCTATTTTTTGTTAAGAATTCATCTCTCTCATTGAAAAAAAAAAAAACTATTTAGTTGAACATTCGTTTTTATTGTGGATAGAAGATTCATCTTTTGGATTGGAAAATCCATTATTTGCTCGAAATTTAATTTTTTTGGTTGAAAATACATAATTGTGAATGAAAATTTATTTCTTTAGTTGCAAATTCGTTTTTTTTTTTTGGTTGAAAATAATTCTCCCTAATCGAATCTGGAAATTTTCAATAGCAATTAGTTAAATTTTACCAATTTTCATTTAGGCAAGGCCCTGATTATGTATAATTAATGTTGAGTCTGTTGATCCATTGTTAATTAAAAATTCTAAAAAATTATTATTTTCCAAAACTTTGTTGAAAGAATCAGAAGACAATGTTTTGAAAATGAAAACAGACTAGGTCACGTTAACAATGTCACAGAATGACCTACTTATTTTTTCAATAGAGTTGAATATTTATATTTTTTATATTTTGTATTTTTATAAGCTTTTTTTAATTATTATATAGAGTCCTGAGTAAATTTATTCCTTTGTATCAATTAGTTGTACATTTAGGCTGTCAATTGAATACTTATTCAAGCTAATGCTTATTTAAGGCAAATTATTTTTACAAAGTTTACTTAATAATGGCAATTTTCAATGGAAAATAAGAAAAATGTACAACCGCTGAAAATTTAAAAAATCGAAAACATTACTCTGTTGAAAAGTAGCACGTGAAGACCCTGAATATTTTCAAATTGAGGCAGGCTGCGTCATGTTTACAATGTCACAATATGACCTTAGGTTAGGGTAGACAAAATTCTTTTTATTTCGAATTTTCATGCATATCTATAATATATATGTAATTATACATATAATATATAATATATATATATATATATAATATATATATATATATATATATATATATATAATTTCATGCATATTTAAAAGAAACCCAAAAAAAATGCAAAATCCATTTTTTCAATTATGGGGTTTTTTGGGACCCTATAAAACAGACTGATGGGGGTCATATATGGAAAGTGATATTTCATTCGTATTGTATGGCGAATTTTCAAGAGAAATCTTGAGTTTCAAATCGATTCATCCAATATTGACGACTCTGAATAAAATATTTTAAAAACACTTTTTTTCTTATGGGGAATACGTGTTAAGCTTCATGGGCCACCTCTAGATATCATTTTTTTCAACAACAAAAAAATGGATTTACTTTTGTATGAATTCGAATAAATTTATGACTTATATAAATATGAATATATGTTCATAATTATTATATATATATAGCCTTCAATCAAAAAAATAATATTTTAATAATGTAGTTTAACTTTTATCCAAGTAGTTGTATTTTCAATTCAAGAAGATTAAGTTTCAACAAAATAGTTAAACTTTAAACCAAAGAGATGATTTTCCAACTAAAAATATAACTCTTAAAAAAAATATTTCGCAACAAAGTGATTCAACCAAATCTTTCAAATAAAATAGTTGATTACTCAAGCGAAGAAGAATAATTTTTAACCAAAAAGCTGCATTTTCATACAAAAAAAAAGAAATTTTTACCAAAACTGACGAACTTCTAAATAAAAAAGATAAATTAAAAAAAATGTTGAATTTTCTGTTAAAAAAGATTTTAATTGACTTTTCTCGATTCAAATATGAATTTTCAACCAAGAAATAATTTTGTAGGAAAAAAATTGAATTTTCAATTCAAAAAGACGAATTTTTACCCAAAAAGGATTACTTTTTCACAAAATTGTTGAATTGCTGAAAAATGAAATTTCTCTTAAAACAGATGGATTTTTTATTTAAAAAAATAAAAATAAAAATAATAGTTGAATTTTCATCCAGAAAAGACTTCAGTTCCCTTTTCAACACCCAAATATTAAATTCAACCAAAAAGTAAATTTGCTACAAAATATTAAATTTTCGACAAAGCCGCAGAATTTTCAACCAAAAAGTATGATTTTTCAACCAAATTGTTGAATTTTTAACCGAACAGTTGCATTTTTATTTAAGAAAGTTGAAATATTTCTCTTAAAACAGATGAAATAAAAAAAGAACTTCAAAAAATAGTTAAATTTTCATCCATAGAAGTTTCCAGTTCACTTTCCAACACCAAAATAAGAATTGTAAACTATAAGTTAATTTTCTGCTAAATAGCCGAAATTTTAACCAAAAAGTATGACTTTTAAACAAAATTGTTAAATTTTAAATCAAAAAGAAAAATTTTCATGAAAAGAGTTGAATTTTCATCCAAAAGGATTTCAATAGACTTTTTTACGGAAAAACACAAATTTTAAACAAATTGTAAATTTTCTAGGAAATATCTGAATTTACAACAAACAGTTGCATTTTTGTCCAAGAAAAAATCCAATATTTATACTAAAAAAGATGAAACTTTAAATTAAAAAGACAAATTTTTAGAAAAAATATTCTTCATTCAAAAAATATTTCAGTTGACTTATTAGCAACAGAATATGAATTCTGAATAAAAGGTTAATATTTTACGGAGTGAGTTGAATTTTCAACAAAATAATAACGAATTTTTAACAAAATAGTTAAATTTAAAAAAAATTATGTCTTGACCCCCCCCTCCCTAGCAGTACTATAGGAAAAGGTAGTTTTCAACAATAATAATTTGATCAAACAATTGTGTTTGATGGATTTCAATAATTATTAACAAACTATTATTTAATAATAATAATATCAGTTGGCAATTACTACTATCAAGATGCATTCAAGTAATCATTACTTAAAAACCGTTAATTTAGACGTGAAATCGCTACAGATCACTATTTATTTACAATATTGTTGATAAAAATAACAACTGCGAGTTGATGCCATACTTTTTTGATAATAAAAAAATAAAGTAATGAGACAGGTGCAACATGATTTAGCAGAAAACATAGTTTTTCCCCGATGGAAAACATTAATTTTTTTTGTTCATAATATTGTTATTAACAAAACAAATATTGAACCCTTATATTTTTCTGCAGCTATTTATTATAATTTAGGATTCATTTGGAAGTTGTTGGATAAGAAAAACATAACTTCGATAAAAATACAGTTTGTTTATTAGAATATTTTTAATAGAGGTAATTGTTAACTAATGGTTAATATATTTTATAATTATAAATTATACTCAGTTAACATCAAAAATTCTTCTTTCTTTCGTTGACAAGGCATTCTAACCTCAGCTGTCAGAATACTTAGAATTCCGTGTCGCACTGTCGCACAGCCCCGAAAAAATGTTGAAGGCTTTCTAACAACTCACAGCGCAAGCGCGGTACGCTGTTCGTCCAACGATTGTGAAAATTTGACGTAGCGAGAGCGAACCAATCGCGCGGAGCCCCCTCCCAGCGACATCGACGAAACGATCATCGCTAGTGCACCCCCACTCGCCTGCAGCGCGAGTGGTGCGCCGCCGCTGAAACAAAACCCATAAAAGGACGGTCCACGAGACCAAGAAGTCAGATTTTCGCAGGCTTCGGCCCAAGCCACATCTCCCTAGTTTCTCCGCTCCAACCCTTGCCCGAGTGAAGATCTGACCTCAATATTAAGTTCTCTCAAGTTTTTTCTTCCGAGGATATACATAATATTCCTGAAATGTTCCATTTTGACGTTCTATTTGTTTAAATAATAAATTCCACAAGGCGAAATTAAAAAAAGGGGCCTAAAGTCGTTGTGTATAATGTAATCCGGATCATTTCTAAAAAAATACATCAAAATCGATCCAGAATTGTGGGCCGTAGTGGATTATGACGCGTCACGTTTACATTTTCGAAAAGTCCGTTGATCCATTGTTATTTAAAGATTCTAAAAAATTCTTATTTTTCTGAACGTCATTCAAACGATTAGAAGACAAGGTTTTTAGAAGGAAAACAGGCTAGGTCACGTCTACAGTTCCACAATATGACCTTCCTATTGTTTCAATAGAGTTAAGATGCTACACCATCGCATCGTTTTATTAAACCTTTCTATTTTTCAAATTTTGTATTTTTATAAACTTTTTTTGATTATTATATGCAGTTAAGATTGTCACACAACCATTTCGTTTTAAAAAACTTTTCTATTTTTCAAATTTTGTATTTTTATAAACTTTTCTTTCTTATTATATACAGTCCTGAGTAATCTCATTTATTTGTGTCAAGCAATTAGTTGCATTCCACTACTGAATTAGCAAATATCTCAAGTAACCGAATTATTCATTTTCTACTAATCTTTGGTGGCTCACTTTTCGCTAATCGAATGAAAATTTCACTAACAATTATTCAAATATCATCATTTCTGATTTAGAGAGACATCAAAGTATCTTTTGGATAAGGAAACGAATGCAATTAAAATAATCTTCTTTAGGCACTTAATTGCATACGTATTGAAGCTGATGATCATGCAAGACAAAATAATTTTCTACAAAGTTTGCGAAGCAATCGCAGTTTCCTATTGAAAATAAGGAGAACATACAACAACAACAAATTTTGAAGATTTAAAACAGAACTTGGTTGAAAAGTAGCGCATGAGGATCCTGAATATGCATAATTAATTAATACATTGATCCATAATAATCCATTATAATAATTTTAAGATTGTGAAGAATTCTTATTTTCCCAAACATTGTTTAAACATTCAGAAGGCAATGTTTTGAAGATGAAAACCGACTAGGTAATGTCAACAATTTTGTCAATATGGCTTTATTTGATCATTTTTATTTTTCACGTTTTCTATGTTTAAAACTGTTTTAAAATTATTATATAAATTTAATTTTCAACAAGAAATCAGTTTTCCACTATAGAATAAGAAAATATCTCGATCAATAAAATCAGTAATTTTCTACCAATCTTTAATGGCTTACTTGCCGCTGATAGAATCTGAAAAATTTAGCTAGCAATTAATTTAAAAAAAAACTTTTGAATTAAAATATATTTCGTTAAGCACGCACTTTGCTACTTATTTTCATCGTGTCTGATAAAAAAAAATAGGTTTTCTGAAAAACTTGTTTGTTAATTTCTGGCACAAACTAAAACTTTTTACTCACGTAATATTTTCTTTAATAAGACCAGGCATTATTTATTCACGAACTTATAAAAAACATATTTTTCGTAAATCTGCGCTCTCCTATAAGGCCTAATTTTCAGGTTAGCAAACGAATTTTGTCGCAATGATAAGCGGTATTCTAAAAATCTTTAGCTCGCTCCCTATTGTGCTAACACTTATGATATATATGGGTCATTCCAAAGATTTTTTTAAATCCAGCGAAAATTCTGCTTGACCATGTCAGCTATTTATCTGGCAATTTGACTCTTCTTCTCAAAGCTAGATGATTTTTTACTATCAAATAAAAAGTCTATACAATTTCCGCTTAAAAATCGCAATTTTTGAACAACAATTCACGAAGAGAAGTTTTCAATTGATCGAAAGATTGCTTTTTTGCTTCCAAAAGACCTAATCTCGATATAGTCAATGTACAAGTTTAAAATTTTTGTGAACAATTAGTTTTGAGATAAAACTGTGGTGAAAAGCTAAGGACATTGACTGGTTAAAATTTTTTATTTAATTTTAAATATCTGGTTGAAAATTTGACAATGAAATTGAGAGACAATTACGGAGTCCGTTATCTGGTTTTTAATTAGCACTTTTTTTCTTACTATGTTTAAAATAATATTTGAAATAGATCCTTTAGTATTTGATTTTCAAACAGATTTTAAGGAAAAACCTAATTTTCGTCAAAAATTTGGGTTATCTAGGTCCGTATTACTGCCCTTCTTTCGATTGTACTTGGCCCAGTTTCTGCGTCGTCTATGTTTTTGATAAGATTTCAAAATGCTTGGTTCTCGACCCATTTATTCGTTTTGTCAACAGTTTTTGAAGAAATACGGAATTTCTGCTACCTCATCTTGTTTTTTGTTCCAGTTTCACGTTCGTTCCATTGGCTAGACTTCTTCACGAGGTAAATATGCTGTACTTTGGCGTACGTATTTCATAGAGTCATGTTTCCTCGATTTTGTTTTTCACCGATAAAATTTGTTTTTGGTGAGCTATACATCCGGCTAATGACTGGCTTTTCTTCCGGATAGGGGGGGGGGGGGGGGGGGAAGGTGGTATATAAGCAGCGACTGAAGCAGGAGAGTTTGAGTCTATTTTTGACAAAGAAATTAAAATGAAGCTTTCGACTATCGTCTTGTTCGCATTGGTGTGTGTAGCGCTTCTCATTGGAGCTGTTGCTGATAAAAATACAGATGATTGTGCCGATGAGGCCTGTAGAAACAAAAACGAAAAACACGAATGGGTTAAGCACAAATGTTGCAATTCTGCACTAACATGCAAACCAGGTGAGTCAAAAATTGTTACTAATTACGCAAGGGAAGTTTTGGCCCTGTTTTTTAGATTTTAAATTCAATTATGTTTTCTAGTGGCTTTGTTGTTTTCACTCTATATAAATTAATCATCAGAGGACACTATTATTATTATTATTATTATAGATTAGCAGTTCGAACTCGAAAGTTCATTGCCTCATCTACCCGAGACCGCCACACATCTCTATCCTGTGCATCCTCCATCCAGTTTAAGTGATCATGTCCTAGTTCTTTTAAATCATCCCTTACATTTTTCTCCCATCTGTTTCTCGGTCTGCCTAAGGGTCTCTTACCAATCGGTCTCCCTCTTAAAACTTGCGCCACTGTTCTTTCATTTCCCATTCTTGCTACATGCCCCGCCCATCTTAGTTTACGCGCTTTCATTACTCTATTAATATTTGCTGACCCGTAGAGAGCATGCAGCTCATCATTATGCAGTTTTCTCCATTCGCCGGTCTCTTCGTCCCTTTTTGGACCATAGATTTTTCTAAGTACTTTATTCTCAAAAACTCTAAACCTATTCTCCTCTCCTTTCGTCAGCGCCCACGTTTCGCACCCGTACATGACGACCGGCATTATTATTGTTTTGTAGATTCTTACTTTGATGTTTCTAGATAGCAATCGCGATTTTAATAGTGTGTTTGCTGCATAGTAGCACCCATTGCCAGCGTGCAGTCGCGCGTTGATTTCCGTTTTAATCTTATTTTCGCTAGTTATAATTGACCCGAGGTATTTAAACTCGCTAACCCTTTCGAATTTCATATTTCCGGCTGTTAGATCCCCGTCCTGATTACTTTGTTCAGATCTGACGACGGTCATATATTTTGTTTTCGTTTCGCTAACCTCCAAGCCAATATCTTTGGCTTTTGTGATCAAGATTTCTGCATTTCTAGCTACCGTTTCTTTATCATCCCCTAGTATGTCGAGATCATCCGCATATCCAAGAATTTGTATTACCCCATTGAGCGTAGCACCGGTCGGATTCGCCTGCACTTGCCTAACCACGTATTCTAAAACTAAGTTAAAAAGGACGCACGACAGTGCATCGCCCTGTTTCAGACCATCGCGGATCGAAAACTCTTCAGATAACCTTCCGTTTACGCGTATTCTTCCCCTACTGCCGCTTAAGCAACTTTCGATAAGTCTATCCAATTTTCTTGGCACACCCAAGAACTCTAGGCTCCAGTACATTCGCGCGCGTATAATAGAGTCGTAAGCTTTTTTAAAATCGATAAATAGCTGATGCACTGCTTCATTAAATTCCCTTTTTTTTTCTAGCAGTTGTCTAATTGTGAACATTTGATCGCTTGTAGATCGGTTTCGGCGGAATCCACACTGGTAATCCCCAATGATTTCCTCGGCGAGAGGAGTTAGCCTACCTAAGATTACATTGGACAGGATCTTATAACACGACGACACAAGTGAAATTCCCCGATAATTGTTACAGTTCATTTTATCGCCTTTTTTAAAGATAGGAATAACAATAGACTCATTCCATTCCTCTGGAATGCGTTCCGTTTTCCAAACTGAGCGTATTAATTTACAAATTTGTCTTTTGAGGCAAGGGCCTCCATTTTTTATCAGTTCAGCCGGTATGTCATCGATGCCCGCGGCTTTGTTATTTTTCAACTTCTTTATGGCCATTTCTATTTCTATATCAGCAGGATCATCAATTAATAGATCAGCAGTGTGGATTTCGCCGAGATTACCTTCAACGGGGGCTTCGCGTACATTTAATAGTTTATCGAAATATTCTTTCCATAAATTCAGTCTCTCTGTCGCATCGGCTACTAGGTTGCCATTTTCGTCCCTCATTACTTCCGTTCTAGTTTGAAAGCCTTTCCTTATAAAATTGATTCCCCTGTACATCTCGCGCGGGTTATTCTGTTTATTATGCGTTTCTATTGCTAGTATTTTATTCTTTTCCCACTCCCTTTTCTTGGATCTATAGAGCCTATTTGTACTTTTACTAATCTCGAGATACTTCTTACGTGTTTCATCGCACTTATTTTGTAAACTACTTAGTCTGGCCTTCCAACGTTTTTCAAACCCGAGTTTGCATTCTTCGTCATACCATGGTTTGCTTTTTGTTACTTTCTTTAAACCTATCGTAAGTTTCGCGGCTGTCTTAACCGCCTTTTTTATATTGCTCCATAGGGTTTCCGGGTCCTCCTCGTAATTATTGTTATCGTCTCCCTGTTCTTGGAGAGCGTCAAAGCTATTAGAAATCTCAACTTGATAATTTAATGTTTCTGTTGCTGTTTTGAACTTATCTATATTAAAACGAACTGTTGGCTCTGTGCGGCTTGTTTTCCTACTGATCGCTAGCCTAGATCTTAGTTTTACTATCACGAGAAAATGGTCTGAATTTAAATCCGCTCCCCTATACGATCTTATATCGAGAATGTTTGTATGACGTCTTCTGTCAATTAGAACGTGATCAATCTGATTGTGAGTGTTACCATCTGGTGATCTCCAGGTGGCCTTATGTATATTTTTATGCTTGAAATATGTGCTTTTGACAACGAGGTTCTTCGAAGCTGCAAAGTTTATTACTCTAGTTCCATTATCATTACTGACGTCATGCAAACTTTCTGATCCTATTGTAGGCCTATACATCGGTTCTTTTCCAATTTTCGCGTTGAAATCTCCCAATACTATTTTTGCGTCAAAAGTTGAGAACTTGTCAAAAACCTGCTCGATTGTTTCGTAGAAGAGATCTTTAGTGTCTTCGTCTTTGTCCTCGGTGGGGCAGTGCACGTTGATTAGTACCTGTTTGCTGAAAATACCCTTCAGTACAATGTATGATAACCGATCGTTAATGAATTGCATGTCGATAACCGCTTGCGAGATTCGTTTATTAATAAGAAAACCGGTACCCAGTGTGCGCCCCTTACCTCCCCCAAAGTGAAAAGTATAGTTATCCTTAGAAATTGACCCGAAATCTCCCGGCCAGCAGGTTTCTTGAAGTGCTATTAAGTCAGTTCTGTAATCATTTGCTATCTTAATGAGTTCGCTAAATCCGCCAGTATATAGACTACGCGCGTTTAGAGTTCCCACCCTTAGATCTTTAACTGTAGTTTTTTGTTTTTGCAAGTTAGCCATGGTAGTTTCAAAATAATCCGCACGTTAGGATCCTATTCCGATCGTAGGTGAGTCCACTGTCCCAGGAGTGATAACCCCCATACCTCCCTAGGTCTAAGTATGGGAGCTTTCCGACCCTGACAAGGACCATGTCAACTTGTCGTCAGACACATTACAGTTTCATCCTCGTATCCTAACGTCCCCCTGCAAGGCAGCGCGCCTATACTGGCATCAGTACACCTTTGGCCCTATACAGGCGAATCATTCCACACATCCCTTGCGGGCAGTGTCATCGCTGCGGTGTCCAATGGGCAGCAGGATTTTTCCCTTACAAGATTTTTAGTTTTGGTTCGGGTAGTGTTTCTAGGTGGATACACGCTGCACCTCGGCCTGCCAGGACTCACCCATTGCGTATGAACGTGAATGGGTGGGTCCTCCCAAGCCATGGTCATCGTGTTTTCTACCAGCGCTAGGCAGAGCTAGGCCAACATCTTAGGCTGGGCTCACCACACCCACGACTGGTTCCTATCGGCTGTCCGCGGCTGCTTATTCTTGTATTCGCAGCTAACCTGAGGGGCTGTTCAGCCTAACGGGCCGTTCCTCTATCCGCAACCCGAGGACGCGCTGCGAGTCGATGATTACCCTTTCAAAAAAAGAGCGAGGAACTTTTTTGAAAAACTGTTTTAAAGCTTATTGAATTCCGCGTAGAGTTCCTCTAAAAGAGATATTTTCAAACTTTTGAAGATAATTTACAACGTGAAAAGTTTTTAAAAAATACAAGAATTTCTCAAGATTTGTACCTTGACTTCAACTTGTCTTATCTGCTCAAATAAAAGATAAGACTTCCGAGAATGTGTAATATTTCAGATTTCTTCTACAACTTTTCTAGGGCATGCCACAAGTTAAAATCGAGGCCCAAAATGCGAGAAATTCTTGCATTTTTTTTAACTTCTCACGTGGTATATTATCTGCAGAAAGTAAAAAGTATCTGTTGTAAATGTCATTCGACGCGAAATTTAATAAGCTTTTAAACGTGTTCCTAAAAAAAATTCTGGCTCCTTTTTTGAACGAGTAATCACGTTTCAGAGTCAGCAGCGATTTTTAATTAATTTTGCTGCTCGTACCGACAATTTCCGACGGTGATTGTGTGATTCTCAAAATTTCACTACGGGCCGGATTTGAACAGACTTTTTCGAAAAATACAGATTATTTCACTAGAACAGAGAAAATTTTAATGAATTAAAATGAGAATATCAGCTTTGAAGTATTGTTTGAAATAATAGTTCAAAATACTGGTATTGAATAATGAAACATTTTTTTACTTTCAGCTTATGACCCTACTAATGGTCCCAATGAAATGTATATGTGCCAATATTGATTGGCATGATGCTGGCAGATAGAAGATACGTAAATTCTTGTTCATTCTTCTTCTTCATCTTCTGCTTCTTGTTCTTCAAATTCTTCAAATTTAAGTTATAATGTGTTTAGTACTTGAAGAGAGTGTAGTTTTCAGATGTTCATTTTGTGAATAATAAATCATTTTTAAAAACTTCAAGCAATAGTATTCATTTCACAACAGCTCGCATTAGGGCGAATCGAAAATCACAGTTTAAAAAATTCCTTGTGCACTTGGAAATTCTTGATCCCTTAAAAAAAGAGTAAATACCTGAAAAAATGTAATCTAATCGGATGACATGTTATACTTCCTCATCAAAGTCGCAAAGGTCAAACTTATAAGTTCATTGCTTTCGTACTGAAAGTTAATTCTTTTTAATCGTAAAGTCTACAATTATATTTTTGGTTTACAATTAATATCTTTTGGCTGAAGATTCTACTATATATATATATATATATATATATACTCTTTTTGACTGAAAATCGAGCACTTTCAGTTGAAAATTTAATTATTACATTTATCGTTGAGAATTCGCCTCTTTTAATAATAATTTTTAGTTGTAAATTTGAGTATTTAGTTTAAAACGAACTTTTTTGTTAAAAATTATTGATTCGTCTTGAAAATTCAGTATAATTTGGTTGACATTTTTTTCTCAAAAGTTTTTGATTTATAATGTAAACCACTTGTATTGGAACATCAACTATTACTGGTGTGGATTCATCTTTTTAGTTGAACATAACTGTTGTTGATTAATTAATTTTTCAAACTGAAAATTTCACCATTCAATTTTTCTTTAAATATTCACCTTTTTCAATTGCAAATGCAAGTATTTGTTTAAAAATGTCCATTTTTCTTCAAGATTCAACTATATGGTTAAAAATTGAAAGTTTAACTTTTTCGTTGTAAATACCGAAGTTTGGTCTAAAATTAATATTGTTTGTTTGCAATGTGATACATAAAAAATGATGCAGTTCATATTGAGTTTACTGAAATTGTCTCGCTTTGAAACCTTGGCTTTTGGAAAGATGAGCAGAACTCTTGACGCAGCAATTTCGAAAATCATCGCAAACTCACGACTGCAGTAGAAATTGAGAAAAATAAATTTAAATAAACAAGCTCGGTTATTATTTGTTTGTCATGCAATTTCCCCATTAAAATATAAAAATAACATTACTACAAAATTGATTTCTTTCGTGATATTTAATATCTGAAATGACAGAAAAGAAAAACTATTTTGGACACAAATTGGACAAGGTAGAGCATTTTCCAAATTTTTGAGACCATTTTTTTTAAGATTTAAGAATTCTATGTAATTTTCTTTTCATCTTTGAAAAAAAAATTTCCCGAAAAATGGGATAGTTAGAAACGGGAATCCAGGAACTTATTAAAATATTTCGGATTTGGAAACGGGGAAAATATGGAAAATGTAGAATCTTAAAAAAATTTGAAAATCGAAAACGGATATGATATGACTAACTGTTCCATTTTTCACGTTTTATATTTCTAGAACTTTTTGAAAAATATCATATACGGTCCAAAAAAATGTATTCATTTGCATCAAGCAAATAGTTGCAAAATATAAATTAAGCGACTAGCGTGGTAAACAGGATAAAATTATGATTAAATTAGAATAAACTATAAAAGATAGTAACATACTATTATTAATAGTATATTAATTTTTGCTAATTATTAATTGCTAATTAATAATAACAAACATACGCAGAAACTAAATTTTTTGACGGAAAACGATGAATTTTTATATTTCTTCATAATATTGTTATCAACAATACAAATATGGAACATTTATATTTTTCTGTAGCTATTATTATAATTTAGGATTAATTTTGATAGTTGCTTGATGAGAAAAACATAACTTCGAAAAAATATAATTTATTTATTAGAACATTTAATAATTGTCTATATAAATTGTTTATAGCAATTTGATTTAATTGAGTCCTAAGAATTTGTAAACAAAAACATCGAAATCGTTCAAGAATTGTGGGCTGCAGTGGATTATGACGCTTCGCGTTTACATGTTCAAAATATGACTTATTGTCTTGTGTCAATGTCAAGCATGTCACATCATCGCGTCGTTTTATCAAACTTTTCCATTTTTCACGTTCACCATTTTAAGAACCTTTTTTTAATTATTATACATAGTACCAAGTAAATTTATTTTTATCAAGCAATTAGTTGATTTCCACTATGGAATCGTACTTAAATTACGTAACATCTAAAAGGGGGGGGGGCCGAGACATTTTGTTACCACTTGTTCCGGGCGGGGCGTGGGGTCCTTCACTCATCTACGTAATTTTTGCAAATCCGCAAAAAGTTTCTTGAAGATTATCTTTTTAGTTATAAATTTTTTTATTCGGTTGAAAATTTAACAATTTTCTTAAGATGACTTCAATTTTTCGCAAATTCAAGTGTTTTGTTAAAAATTGGTCTTTTTGGGTTGAAAATTCAACTCTTTTCGTATAATAATAACCTTTTATTTAAAATTCATATTTCGTTGCTGATAGTTTTAGTTTTAATACTGGTCGGCAAGCCCATGGCGCTCAAGCTATAAAGCCTATTGTGCTACCTTTGTTGCTGATAAGTGAAATGAAATATTTTTTGTGAAAATTTGTCTCTTCAATTTCAAAGTTCATCTTTATTTACAAGGAATATTGAATCTTTCTTGGAGAAAAATATAACTGTTTTGTTGAAAATTTAACTATTTCCTAGAAAATTCACTTTTTGTTCCAAATTTGTATTTTTCTGTAGAAAAGTCTATTGAAATCCTTTTGGATGAAAATTCAACTCTTTTTTTAAAAGATTGTCTTTTCGATTAAAAAATTTACCTGTTTTAGTAGAATCTTCATTTTCCTTGGACAGAAATTCAACTGTTTTGTTGACAATTCAACTAGTTCCTAGAAAATTCACTTTTTGTTGAAAATTCATATATTGTTGCTGATAGTCTTAGTTTTAATACTGGTCGGCAAGCCCATGGCGCTCAAGCTATAAAGTTTATTGTGCTACCTTTGTTGCTGATAAGTGAAATGAAATATTTTTTGTGAAAATTTGTCTCTTCAATTTCAAAGTTCATCTTTATTTACAAGGAATATTGAATCTTTCTTGGACAAAAATATAACTGTTTTGTTGAAAATTCAACTATTTCCTAGAAAATTCACTTTTTGTTCAAAATTTGTATTTTTCTGTAGAAAAGTCTATCGAAATCCTTTTGGATAAAAATTCCACTCTTATTTTTTAAATTTGTTTTTTTGACTTAAAGATTTACCTGTTTCAGTAGAATCTTCATTTTCCTTGAGCAAAAATGCAACTGTTTGGTTGAAAATTCAACAATCTTGTTAAAAAGTTATTTTTTTGACGTTTTTTTTAATTTCATCTGTTTTAAAAGAAATATTTCAACTTGCTTGAATAAAAATGCAACTGTTCGGTTCAAAATTCAACTCTTTTTTGAAAATTTGACTTTCTGATTTCAAAATTCACCTGCTTTAGCAGAAATTACACCTTTCTTAGATAAAAATGCAACTGTTCGGTTTAAAATTCAACAATTTTGATCAAAAAACATACATTTTGCTTGAAAATTCTCCTGTTTTGTTGGAAATTCAACTATTTTGCAGAAAATTTACTTTTTTGGTTGAATTTAATATTTTGTTAAAAAGAAAACTGAAATCTTTTCTGGATGAAAATTCAACTTTTTTTTTTAATTCAAAATTCATCTGTTTAAAGAGGATTTTCATTTTTCTTGGATAAAAATTCAACTGTTTGGTTTAAAATAAAACTATTTTGTCAAAAAGTAATACTTTTGGTTGAAAATTCTACTCTTTTGCTGAAAATTCAACTATTTCTTAGAAAATTTTCTTTTCGGTTAAAATTCATATTTTGGTGTTAAAAATGAACTGAAAGCTTTTCTGGATGAAAGTTCAACTTTAAACAAATTTATCCTTTTTTTATTAAAAATTCATCTGTTTTAGTACAAATTTCATATTTCTTGGATAAAAATTCAACTATTTGGTAGAGAATTCAACAGTTTTGTTAAAAAGTCATCCTTTTTGGGTGAAAATTCGTCTTTTTGCATTAAACATTCAATTTTTTTCGTACAAACTTATTTGTTGGTTAACAATTCATATTTTGATCGTGAAAAGTCAACTAAAATCTTTCTTAACAGAAAATTCAACTTTTTTTTTCAATTTATCTTTTTGATTTATAAATTCATCTGCTTTGGTAGAAATTTCTTTTTTTAATGAAAATGCAACTTTTTGGATAAAAATGATTATTCTTTGCTTGAGTATCCAACTATTTTATTTGAAAGATTTGGTTGAATCACCTTGTTAAGAAATCATTTTTTTGAAGACTTTTAGTTTAGTTTTTAGTTGAAAATTCATATCTTTGGTTGAAAGTTTGACTATTTTGTTGAAAATTAATATTTTTAAATTAAAAATTCAACTACTTGAGTAAAAGTTATACTGCATTGTTAAACATTTATTTTTTGATTGAAGGCTTATGTCTTTGGTTACAAATTTAACTGTTTAGTCGAAGAGTCTTCTTTTTTTGGTTTTAAATTAATTTTTTAACTGAAAATGTAAATTTTACATTTTTCCAAGATTGTTCTTTTTCAATAGGAAATTCTCGCTTTTTGGTAAAAAAATTATTTGCTTGGTTTAAAATTTCATTTTTGTTGGGTAAAAATGCATCAGTTTCGTGGAAAAAGAATTTTTTGCTGAAGTCATATTTTTTGTTTGTAATTTCAATTTTTGTAGAGAAAATTCGTCTTTTGGCTTGAAGGTTCAACAATTTAGGTAAAATGTTCTCCCTTTAGAGAAAAATCTTCATTTTTGCAAAGTTCGCCTTTTTGGATTTAAAAAACATTTTTTTTGTATGATGTCATATTTATCATAAAGAGATCAGGAAACATTTTTTGTATGTATACAGTTTTTAGAAGTATACATTTTATTTGTTAACTATTTTTGAACGGAATAATCCATAGATGTCCGAGAGCGTAATTTTAAATATTATATAGAACTCACAACTTCGGTACAGAATAAAAAATTTTGAAAAAAAAAGTTCATAAATAACACTTTTAAAAAACTGAAAAATTTATTTTCCAGAAAAACTATGCAGGATGAAAAAAATGTTGTTGAGAAAACTTATTCACCTTAAAAAGATCTATAAATTTACTGAAGACAATTTTTAGACAAGCTTCATAGTTTCCATTTTAAACGCGATAACGCTTTTAAAAAAATGAAAAATTCTATTTTCTGGCTATTCTCCCTTTCCAATGAGGACGGAAGATATTAAAAAATAGTTTGCAGTACACGTACAGTTTTTGTTGGTATATAGTCCCAATCTCCTCAAGAGTTATGAAAAAAATTCAGAGATAATTTTATTATTTTTATGTTTTCTTAAGGCTTGGAAAATAAGAAATAAATTATGAACTTGTCTTTCAAACAATCCCAATTTGTATCGAAGTCCGGAGTTCTACAATTTTTAAATTAAAATTTCTGCCATATATGCATTCGGAAAAAGTTTCTTAACCTCTTTCAACATGACGAAAAATATGTAGCATGGTTTTTATTTGTATTACCTATATGATTGAATATAAGAAACTTCGAAAATAAAAAATAAATTATTAAATCGATTTTCAAAATTTTCTAGTCGGTACCAAGTTTCTGATTTCTCTAATTTTCAAAATGGCTCTCTCGTACTTCTATGCATTATACCCTCAAAAAATAGTAATCAATTAAAATGTATACTTCTCAAAAGTGTGTGCGTAGAAAAAATGTTTCCTAATCTCTTCAAGCGTTATTAAAAAGATTCAGTAATACCTTTATTATTTTTATGTTTTTGAACGCACAAGTTTTAAAAACATATGCAAAAGTTATAAACTTATTTTTCAAGAATTTTCAATCTTATCGAAATCGTGAGTTCGATAACTTTAAAAAATGCTCCCTCGGAGTTCTGTTCATTCTTCTGGTAAAATTTATTAAACAATAAACCTATGTAACTATAAAAATATATGCAATCAGAAAATGTTTCCAAATGAGCATTGAGTTACGGTTGTACTAGGAATAATAATATTAATACGCTATGAAAGTAGTGTTAGCGTTTCCGTAAATTAAATTAAATTTTTGATTTTTGAAAGAGATTTTTCGATGGATGAAACCAGAAATATTGGCCCAAAATTGCTCGTTAACGATAAATTGAATTCAGCACAATCAGTGGGAAGTCGCCAACAATAAAAAAATTCTCATACAAAAACATTTTAAAGGAATTTATCTAATCCACGCATAAATGCGATGTCAACAAAGTAATAAAATTTTTATTCGTGAATTCTTTCTTACAGAAAAAAGTTGGTAACGATTTTAGATATTCTTTTATGTCTTCTTCAAAATATACGAGTATAAACGCGAAGCAGATAAAACCAAAGTAAAATTTAAAGTCATACAATCTGACATACGGCGCAGTACATATGTACTACATGGGCGAATAAGTATAGCGGAAAGACAACATTAAAAATACAGAAATTGCGTGTTTCTTGGACTAACCATTTTGTAAAGAAAAAAAAATAATACGTACTTCTAATAAGGTAAGCACGGCAAATTTTGTAATACTAGCTATTCTCTGTCTTGGTGCAAGATACAGATTTTACAGTTGAAACTTTGCTTAAAATTTTACGGTTGAAAAATATAAAACGTTCTATATGCATATTCAATACGGTTCGTTGAACTTTTTTTTTAATTTTGACCTTACATCGCCTCTTGATTTTTTTGAATTCATAAAAAAATAAATTCGTTCAAAAAAAATTATACAGCGAACATTTGAAAATTTTACGGTAGAGGGGCCCCCACCAGAGCTGGACACAAAATACCTCAACTACATTGCTGAAATACATGTATTTCAGCACCATGTAGTTGAAATACATCACAGGGAAAATACAACTCATCTAATGTCGTTCAAATACAGCTACAAAATACATTTGAGTATTTTGAAATTGGTAAAGATTACCTGCAACAAAAATTACCCCATGTGGGTAAACTTTATCCGCAAATCTCGGGTATTCTTCTGTTTTTACCTACGTTTGGAGAGTAATTCTCAATGTTTACCTCGAAGGCCTTGTAAACTAGTCCCTGGAGTAAGTTCCTTAAAGACACGAGATTGAACCAACGCACCAGGTGTAAGAAACACATCTTCTCCGGGGAAGTCTGGGTTTTACAGTACTTTAGGGTCCCTGGAGTAAGTTCCTTAAAGACACGAGATTGAACCAACGCACCAGGTGTAAAAAACACGTCTTCTCTGGAGAAGTCTGGGTTTTACAGTACTTTAAGTTCCCTGGAGTAAGTTCCACGAAGACACAAGATTGAACTAATGCACCAGGTGTAAGAAACACATCTTCTTCGGGGAAATCCGGGTTTTCCAGTACTTTAAGTTCCCTGGAGTAAGTTCCTCCAGGACACGAGATTGAACCAATGCACCAGGTGTAAAAAACACATTTTCTCCGTGAAGTCCGGGTTTTCCAGTACTTTAGGGTCCCTGGAGTAAGTTCCTCGAAGACACGAGATTGAACCAATGCAGCAGGTGTAAAAAACACATCTTCTCCGAGGAAATCTAATTTTTTACAGTATTTTAGGGTCCCTGGAGTAAGGTGCTTGAAGATACGAGATTGAACCAATGCACCAGGTGTAAGAAACACATCTTCTTCGGGGAAGTCCGGGTTTTCCAGTACTTTAGGGTGCTCAGAGTGGGTTCCTCGATGACACGAGATCCAGCAAATGCTCCAGTTAGAAAAAGCACATCTTCTTCGGGGAAGTCTGGTTTTTACAGATCTTCAGGGTGCGTGGAGTGGGTTCCTCGACGACAGGAGATTTAACCAACGCCCCAGGTGTGAAAAGTGCATCTTCTTCGGGGAAGTCTGGTTCAATCTCGTGTCTTCGAGGAACCCATATTAGGTGCAAGGTTTTGACATGGGTAGCATAATTTTCTCGAAGAAGATGTTGTTCGCATACCTGGTGCAAGCGTTTGATGTCCGGAGTGTGATTACCGGGAGTGCAATTCATGACCGGTAGTCAAACTTAGTCCAAAATTATTTTGTAGATATGTTTGCAGAATTTCCGTAGAACGCTTTCCGTAAAATTTTTTCACGTGGGTAATGAATCATCGGAATTCTAACCCAGAGAGAATACCTTCTACTTCAAAGGCCGTGGCGACTTTTGAGAGCTGTCACATTTATTGTCACAAAAAGCTATATTTGCATAATTGATTGATGGCTAAATTGTCCGTGAGGGAAAATAATTAAAAACGTTATACATATTGCAAATGTAAACACTCGCCTTTTCACTTGTAAAGACTAATATGTTGGGTTATGGCAAGAAGCAATGACAGTTACTCTTAACTCACTGTAATATTCTCTGTTCACCCATCAGAGCAGGTAATAGCAAATAGATTACTCCCACCATAGGTAATATTTATGTTCTACCTACACCCGCGAGTAAAAATACAAAATTGCCTGCAGCAAAATTTACTCTCAGTTTTTTCTGTGATGTTGTACATGAACAAAGCACGCGTAATTAATGTAGATTAATCTTGCTTTATCTTGTTTGTTGTTTCAGTTTCGCGTTCATTCTATTGGCTAGACTTCTCCACAAGGTAAATATGCTGTACTTTGGCATACGTGTTTCATAGAGTCATGTTTCCTCGATTTTGTTTTTCACTGATAAAATTTGTTTTTGATGGGTTTTACATCCGGCTAATGACTGGCTTTTCTTACAGATAGAAGAAAAAGAGTTGGTATATAAGCAGCGACTGAAGCAGGAGAGTTTGAGTATATTTTTGACCAAAAATTGAAATGAATCACTCATTCTTCATCTTCATTGCTATGGCCTGTGTAGCGCTTCTCATTAGAGCTGTTGCCGCTGCCGATCCACCATGTGCCACTGTGGCCTGTGGACATAAAAAACAAGATGGATCATGGGATTTAGACCCATGTTGCACTGCTGGACAAACATGCAAGTCATGTGAGTCAAAAATTGTTACTAATTATGCAAGGGAGTTTTTGGCCGCGTTTTTTAGATTTTTAATTCAATTATGCTTTTTTGTCGCTTTGGTGCTTGTACTCTACTTAAATTAATGATCAGAGTACACTACAGTCCGAAATTGTCGATGATTACACTTTCAAAAAGAAGAGGGTAGAAGTTTTTTAAAAAACTGTTGTAAAGCTTATTGAATTCCGCGTCGAGTTCCTCTAATAGAGATATTTTCGAGCTTTTAAAGATAATACACCACGTGAAAAGTTTAAAAAAATGCAGGAATATTTCCAATTTTGTACCTTGACTTCAACTTGTTTTATCTGCTCAAACGAGAGATAAGACTTCAGAGAATGTATAATATGCATTTCAGATTTCTTCTATAACTTTTCTAGGTTATGCCACAAGTTAAAATCGAGGCACAAAATTCGAGAAATTCTTGCATTTTTTTTTTAACTTCTCACGTGGTATATTATCTGTAGAAAGTCAAAAGTATCTGTTGTAAATGCTATTCGACACGAAATTTAATAATCTTTTAGACGTGTTTCTAAAAAAGTTCCTAGCTCCTTTTTTGAACGAGTAATCATGTCTCAAAGTCAGCAGCGATTTTAAATTAATTTTGCTGGTCATACCGACAATTTCCGACGGTGATTGTGAGATTCTCAAAATTTTACTACGAGTCGGATTTGAACAGACTTTTTCGAAAAATACAGATTATTTCACTAGAACAGGGAAAATTTGAATGAATTAAAATGAGAATCTCAGCACTGAGGTATAGCTTAAAATAATAGTTCAAAATACTGGTGTTGAATAATGAAACATTTTTTTACTTTCAGATGGTTCCCCCGCTGCTCCGTGGTATGTTTGCATGACGTAAAAACCGCCTGGCCATTGATTGGCGCGATGCAGGAAGATGGAAGATACCTAAATTCTTGTTCATTTTTCTTCTTCATCTTCAGCTTTTTCTTCTTGTTCTTCAAATCCTTCAATTTGACTTATAATGTGTTTAAGTATTTCAAGAGAGTGTAGTTTTCCTATGTTTATTTTGTGAATAATGAATAATTTTCAAAACCTAAAGCAATTGTATTCATTCATACTTCCTCGTCAAAGTCGCAAAGGTTTAACTCTTATAAGTTCATTGCTTTCGCACTGAAAGTTAATTCTTTTTAATTGTAAGTCTACCATTATATTTACGGTTCACTATTAATATCTTTTAGCTGAAGATTCTACTATTCTTTGAAAATGTAATTATTTTGTTGAAAATTGAACTATTTTGTTAAAAAGTAAACTATTTCTGTCGAAAAATCAACTATTTGTCACTTTTATTCAAAATTTCAATTATTACATTTTTCGTTGGGAATTCGTCTCGTTGATTAGTGATTTTTAGTTTTGAATTTGATTATTTAGTTTAAAACTAACTTTTTTGTTAAAATTTATGGATTTTTGCTTAAAAATTTAGTACAATTCGGTTGATGTTTTTTTTTCAATAGTTTTTGATTTATGATATGAACCGCTCACAGAAGAAGCAGAAGTGAATTTTTGTTGCAGGTAATTTTTAAGTAGATAAGTTGAATTTTTTTGCATCGAAACAAAACAAGATGTAATAGAGTTGACTTATTTATTTATATTTTTAATAATTGTCTATGTAAATTGTTTATAGCAATTTGATTTGATCTTAAACTGAATATTTAGGTTCCTCAAGTGTATCTGCAATTATTCTGATGGAGAGCGACTTCTCTTGAGTTTCTTCGTCGAAGGAAACAGAATATTCGTAAAATGTTCAATTTTGACGTTCTATTTATTTAAATAATATATTCCACAGAATGAAATTGAAATATCACGCCTGAAGCCGTTCTGCAGGATTTCATCCTGAGAATTTGTAAAAAAAATACATCAAAATCGTTCAAGAATTGTGGGCTGCAGTGGATTATGACGCCTCGCGTTTAAATGTTCAAAATATTACCTTATTGTGTCAATGTCAAGAATGTCGCACCATTGTGACATTTTGTGAAATTTTTACATTTTTCACGTTTTCCATTTCTTTTTTTAATTATCATATATAGTACCAATTAAATTGATTTATTTTTATGAAGCAATTAGTTGATTTCCACTATGGGATCGTACTTTAATTACGTAAAACCTGAAGGGGGGGGGGGGGGGTCGAGACATTTTGTTAAAACTCTTCACGGTAGGGGGGAGGGGTCCTTCACTCAACTACATAATTTTTGCAAATTCGCAAAAAGTTTCTCCTGAAGATTATCTTTTCAGTTATAAATTTTATTATTTGGTTGAAAATTCAACAATTTTCTTAAAAAGACATCATTTTTTGCAAATTCGACTGTTTTGTTCGAAATTCGTCTCTTCGGGTTGGAATTTCAACTCTTTTCTTATAATAATAACCTTTTATTTAAAATTCATATTTCGTTGCTGATAGTTTTAGTTTTAATACTGGGCGGGAAGCCCATGGCGCTCAAGCTATGAAGCCTATTGTGCCACCTTTGTTGCTGATAAGTCAACTGAAATGTTTTTTGTGAAAATTATTCTCTTCAATTTAAAGGTCATCTTTATTCACAAGGAATATTGTATCTTTCTTGGACAAAAATTCAACTGTTTTGTTGAAAATTCAACTATTTCCTAGAAAATTCACTTTTTGTTTGAAATTTGTATTTTTCTGTAGAAAAGTCTATTGAAATCCTTTCGGATGGAAATTCAACCCTTTTTTTGAAATATTGTCTTTTTGATTTAAAAATTTACCTGTTCTAGTAGAATCTTCATTTTCCTTGGACAAAAATGCAACTGTTTGTTTGAACATTTAACAATCTTGTTTAAAAGTTATTTTTTTGAATTTTTTTTTTATTTCATCTGTTTTAAAAGAAATATTTCAACTTACTTGAATGAAAATGCAACTGTTCGGTTGAAAATTCTTCTTCTTCGTTTGAGTATTCAACTATTTAATTTGAATGATTTGGTTGAATCACTTGTTAAGAAATCATTTTTTTTTTGCAGCTTTATATTTTTAGTTGAAAATTCATCTCATTGGTTTGAAAGCAATTGGATTTAATCTTCAACTTTTTAAAAGTATCACCTTCTTATTGTGTGAATGTCAAGAATGTCGCACCTTCGCGTCGTTTTATCAGACTTTTCCATTTTTCACGTGTACCATTTTAATAACTTTATTTTAATTATTATATATAGTAACAAGTAAATTTATTAATTTGTATGAAGCAATTACTTGATTTCCACTATTCAATTATGAGGTATCTCCACTAATCGAGTTAGTAGTTTATTTACTCATCTTAAGTGGCCCACTTTTCCCTAATCGAATCTATAAAATTCCACTAACAATTATTTAAACTTTACCAATTTTTATTCAGACACTTTGGAGTTGGGAACGGGGATCCAGGAACTTATGAAAATACTTTCGATTTGGAAACGGGGAAAATATGGAAAATATAGAATCAAAAAAAAATTTGACAATCGAAAACGGAACTCTGTTGAAAACTAGAGCATGAAGACCCTGAATATGTATGATAATTAATTCCGAGTCCGTTGATAGATTGTAATTTAAAGATTCTAAAAAATTCTTATTTCTCTGAACTTTGTTCAAACAATTAGAAAACAATATTTTTAAAATAAGAACAGACTAGGTCACGTCAACAATTCCAGAATGTGACCTTCCTATTGTTTCAATAGAGTTAAGAATACTACACCCGCGCATCGCTTTTTTTAACTTTTCTATTTTTTACATTTTCGTGCTGAAAAAAGTGCTGAAATTTTATCTACGGGTTTTTCTTTGACAAATAAGTATTTTATTATATTAATGTATTCAAAAACATTTAGGAAGAGGAATATGATCAAAAGAAGATTTGAAAAAAGGTAAGAGGTCAGGCAATTAAATAAAAGAAGAAGAATATGGGAGACAAGTACAGAGTCCGTTATCTGGTTTTTCATTAGCACTCTTTTTCTTACCATGTTAAAAATAAGATTTGGAATAAATCCTTTAGTATTTGATTTTCAGACAGATTTTAAGGAAACCCCCAATTTTCTTGAAAAATTTGGGTTATCTAGTTCCGCATTACTGCCCTTCTTTTGATTGTACTTGGCCCAGTTTCTGCATCGTCAATGTTTTTGATAAGATTTCAAAATGCTTCGTTCTCTCCCCATTTATTCGTTTTGTCAACAGTTTTCAAAGGAATGCGGAATTGCTTTCATATTTTTTACATGGAAAAATAATGCTTGCATCATGTTTTCTCAATTTTGTTTTTCACCGATAAAATTTGTTTTTGGTGGACTATACATCCAGCTAATGACTGACTTTTCTTACGGATAGGAGGAGAAAGAGAGAGCATTGAAGTATAGTTTGAAATTCGTTTTTATTGTGGATAGAAGATTCATCTTTTGGATTGGAAAATCCATTATTTGCTCGAAATTTAATTTTTTTGGTTGAAAATACATAATTGTGAATGAAAATTTATTTCTTCAGCTGCAAATTCGTTTTTTTTTTTTTTTTTGGTTGAAAATAATTATCCCTAATCGAATCTGAAAATTTTCACTAGCAATTAGTTAAATTTTACCAATTTTCATTTAGGCAAGGCCCTGATTATGTATAATTAATTTTGAGTCTGTTGATCCACTGTTAATTAAAAATTCTAAAAAATTCTTATTTTCCAAAACTTTGTTGAAACAATCAGAAGACAATGTTTTGAAAATGAAAACAGACTAGGTCACGTTCACAATGTTATAGTATGACCTACTTATTTTTTCAATAGAGTTGAGTATTACTATTTTTTACATTTTGTATTTTTATAAGCTTTTTTTTAATTATTATATACAGTCCTGAGTAAATTTATTTTTTTGCATCAAGTAATTATTTGCTAAATTATTGCAGGTTTCTATTGAAAATAAGAAAAATATGCAACCGACCAAAATTTTGAAAATAAAAAATCAGATCGGTCTTGAAAAGAAGCGCATCAAGACAATAATATTTTGAAATTGAGGCAGGCTTCTTCACGTTTTCAATGTCGCAATATGACCTACTTTTCTATGACATGATATCAATCTTAAAAAAATGGGAAAGTTACATTTTCAGTTTGAAATAGAATTTAAAAAAAAATACTTTTCCACTAAACAGGAAAATTTTTAACCAAAGACATAAGCTTCCAATCAAAAAAATAAATTTTTAATAATGTAGTTTAACTTTTACCCAAAAATTTGCATTTTCATACACAACAAAAAAATTTTTTACCTAAGCGGATGATAAATTTAAAAAAAAATTCGAATTTTCGGTTAAAAAAGATTTTAATTGACTTTTCACGATCAAAATATGAATTTTCAACCAAGAAATAAGTTTCTAGAAAAAAATTTGAATTTTCAATTCAAAAAGATGAATTTTTACCCAAAAAGGATGACTTTTTCACAAAATTGTTGAATTCTCTACCCAATAGTTGCATTTTTATCCAAGAAAAATGAAATTTCTCTTCAAACAGATGAATTTTTTATAAAAAAAATTCAAAATAATAGTTTAGCTGGATTTTCATCCAGGAAAGATTTCAGTTCTCTTTTCAACACCAAATATTAAATTTAACCAAAAAGTAAATTTGCTACAAAATATTAAATTTTCGTCAAAGCCGCAGAATTTTCAACCAAAAAGTATGACTTTTCAACAAATTGGTTGAATTTTAAGCCAAACCGTTTCGTTTTTACCCAAGAAAGATGTAATTTCTGCTAAAGCAGGTGAATTTTGAAATCCGAAAGATAAATTTTCAAACAAGTGTTAAAATTTCAACCAAAAAGTTGCATTTTTATTCAAAAAAGTTGGAACATTTCTTTAAAAACAGATGAAATAAAAAAAAACGTCGAAAAAATAGTTAGATTTTCATCCATAGAAGTTTCCAGTTCACTTTCCAACACCAAAATAAGAATTGTGAACTATAAGTTAATTTTCTGCTGAATAGTCTAATTTTTAACCAAGATTATTTTTGACAAGAGCATTAAATTTTCAACCAAACAGTTGCATTTTTGTCCAAGAAAAATGACAATTTTAAATCAAAAAGACAAATTTTCAAAAAAAGAGTTGAATTTTCATCCAGATGGATTTCAATAGACTTTTTTACGGAAAAACACAAATTTTAAACAAATTATAAATTTTCTAGGAAATATCTGAATTTTCAACAAAACAGTTGCATTTTTGTCCAAGAAAAATCCAATATTTCTACTAAAAAAGATGAACCTTTAAATTAAAAAGACAAATTTTCAGAAAAAATATTCTTCATTCAAAAAATATTTCAGTTGACTTATTAGCAACAGAATATGAATTCTGAATAAAAGGTTAATATTTTACGGAGTGAGTTGAATTTTCAACAAAATAATAACGAATTTTTAACAAAATAGTTAAATTTAAAAAAAATTATGTCTTGACCCCCCCCTCCCTAGCAGTACTATAGGAAAAGGTAGTTTTCAACAATAATAATTTGATCAAACAATTTTGTTCGACGAATTTCAATAATTATTAACAAACTATTATTTAATAATAATAATATCAATTGGCAATTACTACTATCTAGATGCATTCAAGTAATCATTACTTAAAAACCGTTAAATTAGACGTAAAATTGCTATAGATCACTGTTCATTTACAGTATTGTTGATTAAAATAACAACTGCGAGTTGATACCATAACTTTTTGATAATAAAAAAATTAACTACTGAGACAGCTGCAACATGATTTAGCAGAAAACATAGTTTTTCCCCGAGGGAAAACGCTAAATTTTTTTTTGTTCATAATATTGTTATTAACGAAACAAATATTGAACCCTTATATTTTTCTGCAGCTATTTATTATAATTTGGGATTCATTTGGAAGTTGTTGGATAAGAAAAACATAACTTCGATAAAAATATAGTTTGTTTATTAGAATATTTTTAATAGTGATAATTGTTAACTAATGGTTAATTCACACTTTAGATACTACTTCCACGACATACTGAGGTCCGCTAAGTATATTCATAATTGTAAATTATATTCAATTAACATCTGAAATTCTTCTCTCTTTCGTTGAAAAGGCATTCTAACCTCAGCTGTCAGAATACTTTGAATTCCGTGTCGCACTGTCGTACAGCACCGAAAAATGTTGAAGCCTTTCTAACAACTCACAGCGCAAGCGCGGTACGCTGTTCGTCCAACGATTGTGAAAATTTGACGTAGCGAGAGCGAACCAATCGCGCGAAGCCCCCTCCCAGCGACATCGACGAAACGATCCTCGCTAGTGAATCCCCACTCGCCTGCTTCGCGAGTGGTGCGCCGCCGCTGAAGCGAAGCCCATAAAAGGACGGTCAGCGAGACCAACGCCTGGCGCGCGCCGGAGATGACAGCGTATGGCGCGCACCTCAGCAATGACAAGCCTGAGAAAATGGAAGAATGGCCATCAGTAAATAACAGCGGATTCCACATAGTTGACAGTAGTAAAAAAAGATAAACAGCAATCCAGGCGGGTAATCTTGACTCCAAAAAGAAGATGACTGAACATCAATCCGGAGTGCCTATCAGCAACAAATTCGGAAAATTAACCGAAGTGATGGAAGATCCAACACTTTACTCAGAAGAAACCATCGACACCAGCCAGCAGACCAAGGCACATACAGCAATCAAGAAGAGAAGACCACCTCCAATTATTGTTATCCAGCAAATTCCGGATATCAGAGGATGCATCCAAAACCTAAACAAGAGGACCCAAAATCCCATACGTTTGAGCATCCTACAGAAAGGCTACTCTTTCAGCACTCAAAATCTTGCTGATCGAGAAACACTATGCACGCTCTTCGTAAAAACGAGAATACAGCACCACACGTTCAACACCAGGGAGGAGAGAACATTCAACGTAGTCCTCAAAGAACTCCCCAATTTTACCACAGCTGAGATCGAAGCTGATCTACAGAGCCAGGGACTCCAAGTCACGAGGGTCATCCAAATTAAAGTAGCCAAGGACAAAACTCAAGAAAATCCATTCTTCCTGATCACTCTGGGAAAGAAGGCCAAACCCCACGAGGCATACGACATCAGATATGTACTACATGCCAGAGCAAAGTGAGAAAAGCACAGGAGCACGAGAAAATCCACTATGTGTCATAAATGCTAGCAGTTTGGACACGGGTCAAAAAGCTGCAATCATGAGCCCAGGTGTGTAGAATGCTTAAAAACCCATCTCACAGAAAACTGTGACAAACCAAAAGGAACCGACCCACAATGCACTAACTGCAATGTGCCTCACCCAGCGAACTATAGATTGTGTCTCAAGTACCTTGAACATGTCGCAAAGCTAGAGGAAAGGAGAAAACAAATACATCATAAAAGGACATTGTCGGTACCGAATAGAGATCTTGTACCCGACCCAAACTTGACTAACTTCCCAATGCTGAGACAACGAGGAAGGATACCTGATACTGCACATCATCAAGCTGAGACAACGTCAACACTGCTGCCAAAAATACCAGCACAAAAAGCATGGGGCAACATGCAATCTACAAACAACACGAGAGCAGAGAACGGACCCGAACAGCTCCAGGAGGTGCTCAATATCTTTGAATAGAAGTTGATGGAAATTAGAGCAAATCATAATAACCTCAATATTGTCCATTAGAATGTCCATGGGCTGAATAATAAAATACATGAATTACCCATTTTTTTCCAAAAATATGACGTAGACATACTCATTGTTGGAGAAACATGTTTCACTAACAAAGATAGACAAAAACCTCCTGATGGGTATAAATGTTACAAAAAAAAACAGAGATAGCAAAAGAGATGTTTGTGAAACATCAAATCTCATGCATAGAAATTAATATTAAAGAACTAAAAACTACCGAACACTGTGTTAATATACGGAAAAAAAGTTTGACTGATATGTAGCTGAAAAAAGACTGCGGGAATCTCTTCTTAATGACTCTAGATGCTAGAAAATCACTCTCCCAAAAGCTGATGTGATCCTTCTTTCAAGATATTATAGAAATAAGATTTTTATTCAAATTATTCAAAAATTGATATGTACTTCAATAAGTACAGCATCAATTATGAATGAATTTCGTTTATAAAAATGATTTATTCTTTTTTACATTAGAAAATATAATAATAAATACATATTAATAATATAATTATATATATTGACAAACAGAAAAAATAGTAATTTCGATATAATATGTTAAAGAAAAATAAAGACCAATAAATACATTATAAGGTGTTAACACAAAAATAAATATAAGTCCTTTCTGATTCACAGAAATCATCAATATTTATATCTACATTTTAAATATGAACAGATGAGAACTCAACGGTGGCATTTTTCATTCGTCGCGGATATGAAAAGTCAGTAATAAGATTGATTTTTCACCTTTCCGAAAATTTTAGAAACACTTTATGTACCGCTTCTCCGGCTTGCTCCGACCATAAGCCTAAACTTTGGCTATTAAATAGTTCTAGGCATTGTGTCAAGTGCTGCATTGGGACATGCATTTTGAGGGTTTCGGTTGTATTTGTGCTCAACAATGCGCCGTGCAATTCTTTAATAAGCTTTCCTATATCTTCAATCGGATCAAGTCTCTTGATCAAAAAGCATGAATTAACAATTTTATCCATTATTTTAAATGCAGTGACATAGGGTGTGATGGCAAATGGACCGACATCTACATACATTTCTCGATCAAAGAATTTTTCAACTTCTCTTAACAATTTTCTGCATGCATTGCCTTCAAATACCTCTCCACGACAATTCTTTGAAACTAACTTTAGTTTTAAAGATCACAAAAGAGCTTTCTCTCGACCGACAAGGTGCACTAGACCATCCCAAAACAAATGGTTAACAAACCCTTTATGTTATATATTATATTATATATATGCTGTTAAGAATGTTTGGAATTCTCCAACACTTTTACAATACGAGCGTAAGGCAAAATTGCAAACACGTTATTGGAATGGCGAAATTGCAATACATGTATTGCAAGTGTCGTAAATCGCGAAGTCACCGTCGAGAATTCCAATACATGTATTGTAGCGTTTATAAGTCGAAAATTGTGCGCATGCGCCTCATCTAACCCATGTATCGCTGCAATATCCGTTGCATTTGAAAACTACAACATTATGTATTGTAGCGTTACCCTATATTTCGGAAATAAACTTCCAATATATTGAGTGGAAGTCTTATGCGGAAATTTTTATCAATGTATTTATATATTACAAGGGTTTGTTAACCATTTGTTTTGGGACGGTCTAGTGTACTTTGTCGGTCAAGAGAAAGCTCTTTTGTGATCTTTAAAACTAAAGTTAGTTTCAAAGAATTATCGTGGAGAGGTATTAGAAGGCAATGCATGCAGAAAATTGTTAAGAGAAGTTGAAAAATTCTTTGATCGAGAAATGTATGTGTATGTCGGTCAATTTGCCATCACACCATATTTCACTGCATTTAAAATAATGGATAAAATTGTTAATTCATGTATTTCGATCAAGGGACTTGATCCGATTGCAGATATAGGAAAGCTCATTAAAGAATTGCACAGCACATTGTTAAGCACAAATACAACCAAATCCCTGAAAATACATGTCCTGATGCAGCATTTGACACAATGCCTAGAACTATTGAATATCCAAAGTGTAGGCTTATGGTCGGAGCAAGCCGGAGAAGCGGCACATAGAGAGCTTCTAAAATTTTGGGACAGATTATATCGAAATTACTATTATTTCTGTTTGTCAATATATATTATTATATTATTAAGATGTACTTATTATTATATTTTCTAATGTAAAAAAGAATAAATCATTCTTATAAACGAAATTCATTCATAATTGATGCTGACTTATTGAAGTATATGTCAATTTTTAAATAATTTGAATAGAAATCTTATTTCTAAGATATCTTGAAAAAAGGATCAGATCAGATTTTGGGAGGGTGATTTTCTAGCATCTAGAGGAATTACGAAGAGATCCCCGCAGTCTTCTTCTAGCTAAATAACAGGCAAACTTTATTTCCGTATATAAACACCGTGCGAACGAAGCTCATGCCATCAAACTTGAAAATAACGTAATGATAATCGCACTTTATGCTCCTAAAAAAGTAAGTAGAGAGGATTTGGCGCACATTTTCTCGCTAAATAACGAAATAATAGCAAAAGGGGACCTAAATTCAAAACATCAAAGTTGGAACTGCTTTAACAATAATTTTAACGGGGTTACTTTTTTCAATTTTATAGAGCAAAATTCCCTTACTGTAGAGTACCCAGACGACTTTACTCTCTACCCATACGATACTCTCGTGTGGGGTTTGCTGATCCCCCATCGGGCGCCTCCCCAGGTTGCGGATAGGGGAATGCCTCCCAGATATGGGTGGTACCGGGGAAATCAAATACCCGGGGCGGACAAAAAATCAGCTAGGGGAAGGAACCCTGAATTATAAACCAATCATGAGCAGGCTTCTTCAAAACAAGATACCCCAAGAGAGCTCAGATCTCTCCATCGGTTCCGATCGGGTGAAAGCCCCGGTGGCCGATGCCGGTTCCAAGGATTGTGGGGGGAACCAAAGACGCTTAGCAAAGGAGGCTAATGTGGAGGAAAATAACGAGAAACAAAAGGAGTTGACCCTGGAAGATCTCTTAACCAGACTTGCACATGTCTTCAATGACAGGCATGAATACATCAAGTCGAGGGTCAAACCTTGACCTGAAAATTCGAGATGGAGTAGAAGAGGCCAGGAACACTCTGACAGTATTCAGAACAGAGAAGAATAGGGCTCGTCCGGAATTGTTACTTCCGGACAAGAAACCGAATGCGCAGGACAACATTGATCTAAGTACTCCGAAGGGGGAACGCAATAAAAAAAGGATAGCTGAGGGCACGCCCAGTCCAGGTGAAGGCTCTTCATTACGCCCTGCTAAGAAGATTCAACGTGCTGGAGAAGTTTCTGAGTGGATGGAACAAAAGAGGCGTAATCATAGAAAAAAGGTCACAACCGCGGCTGAAACTGGCGCACAGCCAGTGGGGGCAAGTGCTACAGCACGACTCTCCAAACAAGCACCTAGGAGAAAGCCACGTGCTCGCCCGGAGGCAGTGTTGATCAAACCTGCGGCAGGGCAAAAGTATGCGGACGTCCTCAAGCTTGTCCGCAGCAAAGTCAGACCCGACGAAATGGAGGTTACTGTTAAAAGTATAAGGGAGACTAGAACAGGTGATGTCCTGCTTGAATTGGGCGCAAGTATTGACGCCAAAGCCAAATTTAGCGAGGCTTTGACAGCTGCTGTGGGCGATAATGGGCAGGTGCGTCAGCTTGTACCGAGGGCGAGGCTGGATGTTAGAGACTTAGACTCTGCATCCGACGAGCAAGAGGTTATGGAGGCCTTAAACAAGTTTCTCGGGTCTGAAAAAGTGGGGGAGTTGAAAGTAAATCTTTCAAATCCAAGCCGTTGGGGATCCAGGATGGCTTTCATCGAATGCGATGAAACCATGGCCAAGAAACTCGAAGATGCAGGGCACATCCGAATTGGGTGGGTTAGCTGTCGAGTAAGACGCAGGAAAATTGTTACGCGGTGCTTCCGTTGCCACGGCTTTGGCCATGTAGCGATTTCCTGCAAGGGGAAGGATAGACAGAAAACTTGTTGGAAGTGTGGTGAGGAGGGGCATTTGGCTCTGACCTGCAGCGAGAAGCCTTTTTGCTATCTATGCGCTGAACGTATAGGTAGCAATACAAACACCGATCATATCCCGGGAACCTCTAGGTGCTCGGCGTATAGAGAGTACTATGGTAAGGAGCGCTAATGGCGGTCATTATACAAGGTAACTTGAGTAGGAGCAGACTGGCCTGCAACCTGCTGACTCAGCTAGCGGGAGAACACAAGGCTGATCTGCTCATTATCTCGGAGCAATACTGCGGTATGGGTGGGCTCAACTGGTACCCGGATAATACCAACACGGCAGCAATTTGGGTTAAAAATACGTCACTGTTCCCAGCTGATGAGATGGGTAAAGGCGATGGCTACGTTTGGGTCAGGAGTGGAAACACCACCTACGTGAGTGTCTATCTCTCGCCCAACGAGGGAATTGATGAGTTCTACAGGAAACTGGACGGATTGGAGGATGTAATTCGTGAGTTGGACGGAGAAGTCATCATTGCTGGGGACTTCAATGCGAAGGCGCTAGAGTGGGGCATGTCGTGGACCTGCAACCGAGTTGGTAGGGTAGTAGAAATGGTGGCCAGGTTGGACCTAACTACTCTTAATACGGGTACGGTCTCAACATTCAGACGCGGTGGCTACCGTGGTACTATAATCGATATCACTCTAGCTTCTACGGGTGCATCGGCTATGTTACGTGGGTGGCATGTTCTGGAGGATCTTACTGGGAGCGATCACCAGTACATCAAGTTCTGGGTTGGGTCCAACTCTGATGTAGGGAGAAACCATGCTGGCTCTGTGAGGTTTCGGGGGTGGAACGTCGCAAAGCTCAGTCGCCCGGCAGTGCTTGAAACGCTGGCCAGAGCGGGTGGTCTTACTGACGAGGTGGTGCGTCACAACAGGACATCCAGGAAACAAGCTGAAAGCTTGGTCGAACAGACCATGTGTTTGATCAAGAAAGCATGTTACAGGTCAATGCCTAGAAGATCAGTGCACCGACAAGCTGAACAGAACTATTGGTGGAATGATGTAATTGCTGATCTCCACAGAGAAGCACTGGCGAAACGCAGGAAGGCCCAACGTAAGAGGGGTCGCGCTGACGTCGGTGAGTCTGAAGAGATTTATCTTGCGGCCAAGAAGGCACTATCGAAGGCCATAAAATTAAGCAAAAGGCAAGGATGGGTTTTGCTTCTTGATGAAGTAGATAAGGACGTCTGGGGGCGAGGATACAAGATTGTCACTCGCTGTTTTGGGTTTCGATCTATTCCAGCTATTCACCAATGACGAACTCCGCAGTGCAATCTCTTCCTTGGGCAACAGGAAGGCTCCGGGTCCAGACGGGATACCAGCTGAAATCCTCAAACTAGTTGGAAATGAATATCCATTCGTACTGCTGAATATGTTTAATGCATGTCTACTAGCTGGCATTTTTGCAAAAAGATGGAAAATGTAGAGGCTGGTGCTGTTGGATAAGGGTAAGGGTCCGCCCATCACTCCCTCATCATTCAGACCGCTCTGCATGTTAGACAACGCTGGAAAAATCTTCGAGAAACTCCTACGGACTCGGCTACGGATTGCCATCGAAGAATCAGGTGGACTATCTGAGAACCAACATGGATTTCGCACAAATCGCTCAACTATTGGCGCAATTAGTGAAGTCATCTCAGTGACTCAGAGGGCATGGCAGGGTGATCGCAAATCCAGGAACTCCTGTGTGCTGGTCACCCTCGATGTGAAGAACGCCTTCAACTCAGCGAGGTGGGTTGACATCCTGGATGCACTTGAGCATCGATTCAGGGTGCCGGCGTATCTGCGAAGAGTGATCTGTGATTACTTTGACGACAGGAAGCTGTTGTATGATACGACAGAGGGCCAGCAGAGTCGTAAAGTCACTGCAGGAGTGGCCCAGGGGTCTGCACTTGGACCAGACCTCTGGAACGTTGTATACAACGGTGTGTTAGAAATCGTCCTGCCCGAGTTGGCCAAATTGATTGCTTTCGCAGACGATCTTGCTGCCATGATACTAGCAAGAAGCTTAGAGCAAGCCCAGCTAAGAGTGGCTCATGTCACCAGGCTGGTTGATATCTGGCTTGAGGAGCATGGGCTGTCATTGGCGGCCAGTAAGACCGAAGTAGTTGTCCTCACGAGGCAGAGACACTGCGGAGATCTAATGAGGTTTCAGATAGCTGGAGCGCCCGTAGAGGCTGTGAAAGCTGTCCGATACCTCGGAGAAACCGTGGATCAGAAGCTGACTCACTGGGCACAAATTCAGAAAGCATCGGACAAAGCCAGTTCAACAGTGGCGAACCTTTCCAGGCTCATGCCTAATATCAAAGGCCCTAGAGCAAGTAAGAGGAAAATGTTGATGAGTGTGGCCCACTCGATCCTGCTTTATGGAGCGGAGATCTGGGCTGATGCGCTTGATATAATGAAATATCAAAACCGAATGGTCTCGGTACAAAGACGTTGCGCATTACGTGTAGCAAAGTGCATATCGCACTGTTTCTGCACCTGCAGTGATGGTTGTGGCGGCAGTTATTCCCATTTTCCTTCTCGCCAAGAAGAGGAAGAGAAAATACGAGCGTTGCCAACAAGAGGAGAATCGTACACTGATTAAAATCGAAGAGAGAGCCAGAACCTTAGAAGAATGGCAGCACTGGTGGAACACTGATACAAGAGGAAGGTGGACAGCGAAGCTGATAGGAGAGGTGTCTCCGTGGTTCGACAGGGAAAACGGCGAGGTGAATTTTCATCTCACCCAATTCCTTACCGGACACGGGCACTTTAACGCCTATCTGCACCGGCGAAACAGGAAGGAAAGCGAATTTTGTGATTATTGTCTCACAGAAGTAGATGATGTGGAACATACCTTCTACAATTGCGACAGATGGGCAACTAAGAAGTACGATCTGGAGAATGTGCTCGGGAATGTCTTCGTCCCCGAGAATACAGTCTCGATGATGCTCCGCAACCAAGAGAATTGGGATGCCGTAGCACTTTATGTTGAATCTGTTCTTCGGCAGAAGAAAAGAGAAGAGCAGGATAGAATCCGTAGCTAGCAGCAGTAATAAGTAACTAACACACGGGGTCGAAGGCCGGCGAGCCCGAGAAGTGACATTCGTTTCTTCTACCGAGGACGACGCGTACCCTGTGAGGGAGGATAAACTGCACAGAGCTATAATTGCATCCAGCCATAATGTCGAAGACATCATGGTTGGGATGAAAACTTAAAGAAGTCCAGGCGGGCAATGATGGTGGCGCCGATGTACGGCGGTGAATGCCTATAACCCATGTTCCTGAAGTAATGCGAAAGCGGATTCCGGGAACATGGGTTGGCAGGTTATTAAAAAATAACTCATTCCTGAGCAATTTGGGTTCAGATCGAAGAACAACACTGCACAGCAACTAGCACGTCTCGCTGATCATGTCGCAAAACAATCTAACATAATTCGCGGAGCTTCTTGATATTTAAAAAGCCGTATGGCATGAAGGACTAATAGTCAAACTTAGTCAACATAAAATCAGCCATTACCTAGTGAAATTAATTTCAAGTTATCTCAATGATAGGTCCTTCATAGTAGAAGTAAATAGTCAAACCTCAAGTGAGAAAAGAGTGGTTGCGGGAGTACCGCAGGGTTCTATCCTAGGACCTGTGTTATTTCTTTACTATATAAATGATATACCAAAAAACCCACTAGTCAAGTTAGCTATTTTTGCCGATGATACGGCACTATTTACATCATCATACAAACTATGTATTTATGAGGAGGAAATCCTTCCAAACCCCCATGTTAAATACCTAGGTGTTATATTAGATCCTACCCTCAAATATACTAAGCAGATCAATGAGACTCGTAAGAAGGTCTCTAAAGTAATAGGATGTATCTATAGCCTTTTACGTAGGAAGAGTCAAATGAGCCTGGCAAATAAACTATTAATATACAAAATGATTATAAGACCAGTAATGCTCTACGCAGCACCCATTTGGGGTGGCACCTTCGAAACCTACATCAATAAACTCCAAATTTCACAAAATAAATGTCTCAGAATGATAGCAAATGTAAAACCACGGACTAGTAACTTTGAATTGCATACAAAATTAGAAATAGAAACCATGAAGGAGATAATACTCAGGCTCTCGAAAAACTTCTATGAAAACCTCAGCCAATTATAAATACTGTTAGATATTTGCAAAATAAAATACAGCGACCCGCCATTTAAGATCAGATATAAACTACCGCAATATCTAGTTCAATAATTCAGGAATAAACTGTCCATGTAAGCATAAACTATATAACTTTTAAAGTAGCATATATTTCTGTAAGTACTGTACACAACTTCGCTCCCTAGTCTTATCATAGTTTTATGTTGCTACTGTTAAAAATTTTTAAATATAAGACAACATTGTAACACAGATCATATCAGGTTTTTTCGAATTTTTCCCTGAGAAATAATCAATAAATCAAACTTTGATAATAGAAATAGAACCAAGAAATAATAGAAATAATATTGGGTTAAGTCGCTCCAGATAGGAGCCAATTTACTTAAAACAGACTGTAATTGTACATGTAACTCAAATCAATAATGAGAATTTCAAACTAACAAGAACTCAGATTTCCCCGGGCTTCGGCCCAAGCCACATCTCCCTGGGTTCTCCGCTCCAACCCTTGCCCGAGCGAAGATCTGACCTCAGTATTAAGTTCTCTCAAGTTTTTTCTTCTGAGGATATACATAATATCCGTGAAATGTTTCATTTTGACGTTCTATTTGTTTAAATAATAAATTTCACAAGGCGAAATTAAAAAATGGGGCCTGAAGTCATCGTTCTGTATAATTCAATCCGGATCATTTCTAAAAAAATACATCAAAATCGGTCCGGAATTGTGGGCCGTATTGGATTATGATGCGTCACGTTTATATTTTTGAAAAGTCCGTTGATCCATTGTTATTTGAAGATTCTAAAAAATTCTTATTTTTCTGTACTTCGTTCAAACTATTAGAAGACAATGTTTTTAAAATGGAGACAGACTAGGTCACGTCTACAATTCCACAATGTGACCTTTCTATTGTTTCAATAGAGTTAAGAATGCTACACCATCGCATCGTTTCATTAAACTTTTCTTTTCTTCACATTTTGTATTTTTATAACCTTTTTTGATTATTATATACAGTCCTGAGTGAATTTATTCATTCGTATCAATTAGTTGCTTTCCACTACTGAATTAGCAAATATCTCAACTAACCACGTTATTCATTTTCTACTAATCTTTGGTGGCTCACTCTTCGCTAATCGAATCTGTAAAATTTCACTAACAATTATTTGATTCTTGATTTAGAGAGGCATCAAAGTATCATTTGGGTAAGGAAAAAAATGCAATTAAAATAATCTTCTTTAGGCACTCAATTGCGTACGTATTGAAGCTGATGATCATGCAAGACAAAATAATTTTCTACAAAGTTTGCGAAGCAATCGCAGTTTCCTATGGAAAATAAGGAGAACATACAACAACAACAAATTTTGAAGATTCAAAACAGAATTTGTTTGAAAAGTAGCGCATGAGGATCCTGAATATGCATAATTAATTAATACATTGATCCATATTGATCCATAATAACCCATTATAATAACTTTAAGATTGTGAAAAAT
>CAKNXH010060854.1:0-12824 GCA_932178445.1 Andricus quercusramuli
TAGCATTTTTTCGATGACCTGCCCACTGGTCGAAGTTGGCAAAACGCGGTTTTCGATCGGGATTAATTTGTTAATAAATAAAAACAAATATATTACATTTTTAAACAAAGTGCGTTGCTTATAGTCATCGAGTACGTATTGAGAATACGTCATACAATTTTTAAGCATTTTTATCAACAAACGGCCGAATAATCGCGAGTTATGTTTTATAAAACGTCGATTTTCGATCAAAAAATTTTAAAAGTTTTTGTTGTTTATCTTGAGTAATAATTGTCGAATGAGAAAGTTTGATAAGAAAAATTTGTCGGTCGCGTCAATGTGAATACGAAGGTATATTTTGTTTTGCGTTTTGGCCACTTTTTTTTCATCGATCGATTTTGCGGTGTGGTCAATACTTCTACGCGGTTTCGAGCGCTTAGCGAGTTGTTGCATCCGTCACCTCACTTCGTGTTTTTTCTCTTTTTTTGTTAATTTAACTATGATGAAATTAAAATTTTTTAAAACCGGTTCGTGGCTCTGTAGATATTTATATTTAGAATAAGCGTAGAAAATTTGAAAGCAATCGTTTGAAAACTTTTCGAGAAATCGTGCGCGCAGGGCGCAAAAAAGCTGTTTTGAGAAAAACGCGTTTAAAGTTTTTGGAACATAAAAATGGTAAGAAAAAGTTAATTACGCTTAATCAGCGATCCCTGCCCATATAATATTCCTTCTGCTTGTTTGAATGGATCCACCTGATTTGATAATCTCTTTCACTTTATATCTAACATTTTCACTAAACGAAACTGCACAAAATGAAACAACGCTACAATGTTTACAAGCACTCAGCTCTCTACGCGCTTTTGCTCCAAGCTCTCAAAAGTATGGAAAGACTCCGAATTTCGATGTGAAATTCTGATAAGATATTTCTGAATATATAACCTGTCGAAAAATGTAAAAAAATCGATTTTTCAAAAGTGAGATAGTAGAATGACCCCTTAAGTACCAATTAAATGTTTCTCACGCACTGTAGCGCGCAAATAATAAGTCTGTAGTTCTTCTAAAAAGAATAGAAGGCCTAATTTGAAAAATAAATTGAAATTTCTAAATATGGAAGCAAGTTTTCATAAATGTTCAACTTTACTGTTTCCAAATTCCCGAATTATTGACCTATTTACCTATATTTATCTATATTTACAATATTTAGATCATGATTAGGTAACGATACGAAGTGAGTTGACGTTCGTTAGAAATGCATCACGCACTATGAATTTTCTCGATAAAAAGATAATCTATCAGTCGTCTCCCAACTAATTTTTGTAAGAATAAAGTATCCTGTCTGATAGATTAGCTTACGGAATCGATTTCACCGTGCAACTATATATGTTTTTCTTTCATAAGTACGTCAGAACGAAACGGGTCGAGAAATGTATAATTACGCTCCTGCATTTATCAAGCGCCTTGCACATTAGTATAGATCTGCTGAGTCACAGTGCTGATATCGCATACCCATCATCGCAATGTAGTGCCCAGTCCCCACCATGAAAAATCCAGTTTCCTTTCATTTTGCACTATAAACTGGATACGAGATGTTGACCATGACGTCAATGGTTAATGGTAAAACGATCTGCTATTTGGGTGGAGTCTCCAATTTAAGAAATTGGCACAAGTGCCCGCTCGCCTCTTTTTAAGAGACCGAAATTCGAAAAGCGGCCTTTACAGTTTGCACGCCTTCTTATACCTTATTGCGCTATAGGAATAATGCTACCAATGAGGAAATGCACTGACTTCTCGCTTTAATGGGGTTTAACGTCAATGGTGTACCATGTGACGTCACGAGAGAATTTGGACTGCGATTTTGAGAAATCGGGACGAAAGCCCTTTCATTAATGAACTATATTTCAGATGAGGAAATTTGTAGAGCATTCATTGTTATACCCGTGACCTCGAATTGTGAAATTGTGAGTAAACCTCAGAATTAACTGATAAACTGACCAGGAAAATATTTTTATATACAATACTAATCCAAATGTCTAAGCAGAAATTAGTTGTTTGAATAAATAGTTATGAAAGTTGAAAGTCTCATACTTTGAAATTTTAAGTTTACATACCAAATCTGAAGGTATTGTTAGCTATCATTATTGCTGCAACGGTATTTTATTGATAAGGAAATCTGTATCAATAATGTAATATAAAGAAACAAAACAATGTTAAATTTGAGATTATTTTGTTGCAGATCAAATTGATGCCTTCAGGTTACTGTGTTTTAATAAGAAATTAATAATTATTAACATTGTTTGCTTATGTTATATATTATGAACATTGCCGAAATGAAATGAAAATACCTGTTTAAGCGTAATTTATTTTACTTGGAAGTAATTAGGAGCAAAATAGCTTGGCATAATAAATTATTATTCAATTATTACTATATATATAGAAATCGAGACGAAAATAAATAATTACCTCGTGCGTACGCAAAATATGAGCCATTGTTACAGATGCAAATTTTCTGATATAAATGTTTATGCGACAATCATTACAGGAAACCCCTTTTACATAAAGAATTTGTTGTAAATACAAATTATCACTGACGTGCAAGTTTAAAATGTAAATCTCGCGAATTAAAATTGATATTGATTTTTTCAATACTTGTGAAAACGTATTGATATTACTTTTTAACGCTTTGTTGGAGATTTAAACTCAATTGATTATTGAAACAAATATTGCCATTTTGAATTTAACTATCTGCAATTATGTTAAACGATTCCTCTAATAATGGAACGGTGAATAAAAAAAAACTACAATCGAACTTTGAACGCATTGCTTGAACTCTATGCTGAAACTAATTAATCATCTGGAGATCCACATTTCGTCGGAAAATTGAAACGAAAAAGCCAGTCGCCGTATCTAATTACCTTCTAACCTCTAAGAGGTTTTGCTGAGTGATTCTGGATAACGTTAAGGCCATGTCATACTTACCCAGTCCATATCTTACTGACATTTTTTTTTTATAAAAACTTACGTCCACGCGAAATGAGATATAAAGTTAAAAATTTGAGAATTAAAGGCCACAGGTAATGTTTTGTATGATCCTAAATTTTTAAAATTACACAAAAAAAAACAAATATAAACTCTTTTTATATTCTAAAACTTTAGGACCACAAAAATGTTTCTTAGTGTCTTCTACTAGGAATTTTATTTAATTTTCCAAATTTTCCACTCGACATCTCATTTCGTGTGGACGTGAGTTGTTCCAAAAAAATGTCGGTAAGTTAGGAATCAGGTAAGTATGATATGGCCTTGATGGTACATAACTAATGTTATCACAGCAAATTCCAGATATGTAAATTTTTTTATCTGAAGTTGGATAAAATCTTGCAAACAATTGACAACTACAATTATCCGGCGTCGAAAAATTTTTATCACGAGGCGGAATTACAACCACATTCAAAACTTGATATGTACACTGTAAAAAATGTATGTTTGAACTTTACATTAAATGTATTGGAAGTTTATTTCCGGAACGTAAGGTTACGTTCCAATCAGGCCTCCCCCGCAGATTGCATCAACCTAAATTCTAAATTTTCAAAATTACATATAGGGACCCGTCATTCCCACCCCGCTGGCCCAGTTTCCCTATCTACGGGCCTGGTTCCAATATATGATATTGTAGTTTTCAAATGCTGGTATTGTAAGATTGTCATACATGTATTGTAATATTGTCGTTGTGGAAGAAAGTTAAAAAAATCGAAATTTGCAGGTACGGAGAATCAAACCCTAACCGCAAAGCTCGAAGTGCAGTGCGTTACGCACTAGACTAGCGAGGTACAAATTCATTTCTCACTTCAATCATCGTGGATCACTCATCCGCTAGACGGGTTCAAGTATGTGTAAGGCAAACTTACAATGTCGGTATTGTGAAGTAAAATGGCAATACGCTCAACTCCTGATTGAAGAAGGGTTTCGGGAATGGCTCGCACTGGCCTCAATCGGGGTCTCCAAACGTAAAGCAGTCAGCGACGTGGAACCTATTACGCAATATACACGCGTGAGTTACCGTTCACTGCCTCTTTGTCGCTAAGCTTCTGCTGTTTCACGCCTCTTTGTGAGCACCGCTTCTCGAACCCGAGGGGCGAAACTGCGTGGGCCAGCAGTTCTAGGAATTTGTAAACATGGGGGGTTATTTTATCGAAAATTGAGTGTACTTGTATATAGTATTTAAGCAATAATTTCATGTCAAATCATCTGAAGAATTTCATCTTTTGTTAGTAATTTTGATGAAAATTCTAATAATTTACAAATTCCAAAAACTTGGGAGATATTCGAAATTGAACATTGTTGTCCTTTTTTTGAACTTTTGTAACTTCAGTGATTTGACAGATATTAAGATTTTTTTCAATTATTCACAATAAGACGCGTTTGTGAGAAAATTAAAAAGAAATTAAAAATCAAATTTTAAACTGAATTTTTTGAAAAAATCCATGTTTGATTTTCTTTAAATTTGTTTATAGATAGCTTACGATGTGCTTTAAAATCCCTGTAAATATAAAAATGGTATTTGCCTTAATTTTTGAGAATGAATTAAAAATGTACGCCGAAACGATGCACACGTTGTGAAAGACCATGTAAACAATAGACGAATATTATACTCATTCGTATGCATGAACTTCAGAGTTCAGTCTCTCGAGTGCTGGGCACAACATGCCACGGCCTACGTTCTTAATTATTTATCGAAAACTAAGAGAGATCCTACCCTTACATTCACAAGACTTTTAGAGGATATTGTAAGCCTTCTATAAAAAAAAATTAAAGAAAATCAAAGATGGATTTTTTTCGAAAAATCAGTTTAAAAATTTGTTTACGAAAAAACCAAAAAGTGCTTGAAGTTTTGTTTTCAGCAAATATGTCTTCAAAAATTCGGGAATACTACTAACTGCGTGCTGTTGGCGTGTCGTGGGTGTGGTGAGTCCAAACTTGTAGTTATTTACTACAAGAAACTGTCCACCTAGAAACACTACCCGAATCGGGTAGTGTCACGCCTACCCCGAAAGGGAAATGGCTTAATGGTATACATACCTGAGTTAGGTCTGACATTACTTACAATGCCCGGGCAATTTGTGAAATGGGCAATTCCATATCAAATCATGAAGTTTAATCCGGATTTCTCATGAGAAAAAAATACGTTTTTGTAAATTTTATTTAGAATCATTAATATTAGGTAAATCAAGTTGAAATTCAACATTTTTCTCTACTATTAGCCATGAAATACGAATAAAAACTTATTTTTCAAATATCACACCCATAAGTTTATTTCGAAGAGTCACAAAAAGAACTTGTAATTGAAACTAGCATATAGGCATACAAACATCTACTCGAAACATCAAGCATCGTCGATAAAATATAAAGCTGGCTTTCGGACAGACCGTGGTTAACTGTTGAAAATATTCTGAAGTTTACGAAGCTATTACGTTATAACAGTACACGGAAAAAAAAGTTCATTAAACTTTCTTGAAGTATTACAAGAGTCGGGGATGAGAGCGAACCTTGAACAAATTTTCTATATTCTGTAAAACTTTCAGGATTTAATATAGAACTAACCTAGAATAACTCTACAAGAATTCTGTAAACTTTATATTGAACTCCGATTTGAAAAAGTTTAATAGAATATATAGAGAAATTCATGAAAGAATGCTGAAAACTTTCGTAGAAATCACAATTGAGGTATTGAAAGTTTGTAATCACATAATTATAAGGTTTAAATGCCTCAATTCAGTCAAATGTATAGAAAAATTCTTCAAAAAATGTTGAAAAATCTCATAGAAATTCGATTCGAAGTATTGAGTGTTTGTGAGCTACTTCAATCGAAGATCTATAGACTTCAGTTCTTTAAAATGTAGCTGCGCAGTCGCTACTGTGCGCAGGCAGCGACTTTTCCGCATGGCTCCCGCGTGAAAAAAAAGAATTCAAGTCTTAGAGAACATTAGCACGCGTTGAAAATTAAAATATTAAGTTTGCCAATAACCGTCCCATCTCTAAATGGTAAATCCACTACCCGGGTGCACCGGAACGTGCACCAGGTCGTTCAAGACGTCATCTACGAGAACTTTTTTAGAATCTAAATTGTATCAATAGCCAAAATAACTACCAATGGTGAGTCGACGATCAGGATGCACCAGAACGTGCACCAGGTCGTTTGGCACGTATTCTACGAGAACTGCTTTAAAATTCAAATTCTGTCAACATCCAAAATAATTAAGTGTTGAGTCGACGATCCGGGTGCACCGACTCGCGCACCAGGTAGTTCAGCACGTATTCTACGAGAACTTTTTAGAAATTTGAATTGTTTCAACCACCAAATTAACTACCGTCGACTCACCATTGGTAGTTATTTTGGTAGATAAACCTCAAGATTTCTAAAGAAATCATCAAGTCAAGCTTCCTTCGATCGTTTTTTTATATTAAGAAAATATGAGAGAAAATAAAGTTTTCATATTTTTGTTTTGGTCTTACGATCCATTTAGAAAAAATTGAAAAACTAAATCGAGTCAAAATTCCTTTTTATTGACGTTTTGGCCCCATCTGTGGGCCTTCATCGATACAAACATCTTAAAGAATAATCGGAGTCAATCATAAATATACGTCGAAGCAAATGACAACATTCTAAAATTTTGTGAAGTCAGATATCATTCTGAAGTTTTAAAAATCATTATGAAGTTTGTAAAAAAAGTATTGGGAAACTATAAAGTCCAAGGAACTTTCCCAATATGTTAAAAAAGGTTCATATTTTGTAATTAAAATGCTGTGAAACAGCTAACAAACTGATGTTTTTTTACAAACTTCATAGTGATTTTTAAAACTTCAGAATGATCTGACTTTACAAAATTTTAAAATGTTGTCATTTGCTTCGACGTATATTTATGATTGAGTTCGATTATTCTCTAAGATGTTTCTTTCTGATGAAGGCCCACAGACGAGGCCGAAACGTCAATAAAAAGGAATTTTGACTCGATTTCTTTTTTAAATTTTTTCTAAATGTATCGTAAGACCGAAATAAAAATACGAAAACTTTGTTTTCTCTCATATTTTCTTAATGGTAGTTAGTTTGGCTATTGACACAATTTAGATTCTAACAAAGTTCTCGTAGATGACGTCTTGAACGACCTGGTGCACGTTCCGGTGCACCCGGGTAGTGGACTTGCCATTTAGAGATGTGTCGGTTATTGGAAAACTTAAGATTTTAATTTTCAACGTTAAAAATTGAAATAGATTCAACTTTTTCCATGTCATAACTTATTTAATCGATTCAAAAAATATAGAATTGGGAATTCAACGTTTAAAATTATTTGCAATGCAAGCCTTTAATTTCATATAACTTTTATAAACTTATTCTATATAGCTATATAACATCTTATTAATCTTGAACCTACTAGAATTTATAACCAAAAAATAATTTGCGATTAAAAATTTGTTCGAAATTTAAAGTTTCCAAAATTTAAAAAATGTTAAACATCCCGAAATTTGTAATTACCTGAATTTTAAACTAAATTTTCGAAATATGATATTCTTGAAATTACTGACATTATAAATATAAAACTCCAAAAATTTCAAATTTCCGAAATCATTAACCTAGAATTTTCAAATCACAAAAATTTGTCAAACAGCCCTTCACAGCTGTAGCTTATATTTTAGATTTTTTTTTCATACTACAATAATAATTTTAATAGCGTGAGATTATTTGTGTAGTGATTGTTTGTGTAATAGTCAATAATTATGTACTTAAATATGTGAACAAATATTAAAGTATAATGATAATAATAATGACAATAAAAAATATTTTTTTTTAGGCTAAAAATCGGCCATGATTTTATAGAACTGTTCTCTATAGTTTCGAGACTTCTCCGATGTAGACTGTATATTAGTTGGACTTTTAGATTTTCTAGAACTATTCTACGTTTTTCGCATTTTAGATAACTCTGTATTAAATTTTGTAGAATAGTTCGATGCAATGTAAAACCAAGAAGATTTTAACTTTTAATAAACTACCCGTCGTATCCTCTACTATAGGACTAGTTCTATAAAATTTAATGAAATTTTTTTTTCCGTGTAAAGGAAAATTTTATGAAATTCCGTCATGGAATTTCCTGTAAATTTATCTTAAATTACATTCCGTTACTCGACACGTCAAATTTTTGTTGTGACAAGTTTCGGAATTTTCAGATACAATTTATCAAAAAATTCCGTAAGTGTAACTGAAAATTTAAAAATTTTTTACCAAATTTTCCTAAATTTATCTTAAATTTACTAAAATTGTAGCTGCATTTTCCTAAATTTATCATAACTTTACGAAATATGTAACAGCATAAAACGTCAGCTGATGTTTCGTAAACTTAGGACAGACAGTGTCGTTATATTATAGGCTTCCTCTATATATTTTAGTTTGTAAACTGTAAATTGTAGGAAGTTACAGAAAAAATGAGCGCGCAAACTTGTTACCCGTTGCGTATTGACGTCACAGTTGACTGTAGAAATTATGCTGGATTACCCATACGCTAACTCGTGCATGTCTTTCAAGAAAGGAATAATCGGGTTCGAAGATTATACAACATTACTTCACTCTCTGACAAAACATTTCTAAAATATAAAATTGTATTATTATTTGAGGCAGCTTCACACATAGAAATTCAGTTTTCTTAAATTTATGAAATTTTGTTCTATAATTTGAGAAAATTTAGGTTGCAACTCTCAGGCAACCACAATTGATGAATTCACATTTCTCACGTAAAGTAACGTTTTTTTTATAAATCATCCATTTCGCACACCTTCAGAATGTCAATTTTTCAAATTCGTTCTCAAAAAGATTTTGTGAGTTCGATAGTGCCTTCACAACAAATCAGCTTCCAAAATTGGAATAACAAATTCTATAAGTGTTTACACTTTTTTCCGCGAAGAAAAAGCACAACAGATGAAAAGCGATTTTCCGAAGTTCCAACTTCGAAAATATCTTGTAGTATAATACGTGGTAAATTACGTGATTATTCATCGTTTCCAACCCTACCTAGTGGGTTTGTATTGGCTAAAATTGTTGGGAATTTATTCGGCTATATGTCCCTTTACGTAAACTGAGAAAAAATTCGATTGAATCAATGGGCGGCACTATCACCGTCTTCTGAAATCAGGTGCTATTGATCCCAACTGTACATGACTTGTGAGTTCAAAATCTGATCGTATTAATTCAGACGTGCACAGGTGGTAGGGTACCATCTGCGCACGTGGACTTGTAAGTGAAAAATATGATAGCGTCCATTAAGACGTGCACAGATGAGAGTACTATATGTGCACGCAGGCTCATCAGTTAAAAATCTGATCTTATTAATTGTGACGTGCACAGTTGGGAGTATCCCATCTGTGCATGTGGAATTGTCAGTTGAAAATTAGATCGTATTAATTAAGACGTGCACAGTGTCCCATCTGTGCACGTGAACTGGTGATAGGACGTTGAGGACAATAGTGTGACAACTCAAAAAAAGTCATTTCGAGAAAATCGACTTTAAAAATTTTCGGATCTTCACGTTGGGGGGATTTTCCACCATAAACGTTGTTCCTTATAAAAGTCAACTTTCCTGTTAGTGGAGAGTATCTACCCAGCTACCTCTACCCTGTTAGCGAATTTCCGCTTAAAATTCTATGTGTTCGAATTTTTCAAATTAAAGTTTCGGGTTTTCACAGTTTTTATTTGTCACGCGGAACCTGTTGCACTTAGAGATGTCCCTCTGCTCTAGAACGATAGAGCTCGAAAAATGCTATCCAGTGGTGGTATTCACTCAAAAATGAACTTTTTTGAGTTGTCACACTATTGTTCTTAACGTGCGATTTGTACGCCTCCCATATTTATATATGGGTAATTGTCAAATTGTAGACAATTTTTAGCACCTACAGTGGCAATCGTGTTATTATTAGGAATTGAATATTTCATGACGGAAATTGATCTTATCACATGTAAGAATTTTAAATCCAAAAGGGGCAGTATGAAAATAAGAAATAATAATGAATCCAGGCGCATGCGCATATAATCAGTCGTACACTGTTCTATTGTACCGTACGGTAATGATGCGAGAAAAATGTTTAAGTTTAAACTTTTTTAATGTTCATAAAAAAATAACAGATTTTAATGATAACAAGTCACCTACTTATAAAAGAAAACACCGCCAAGCAAGTAACGGAATGGTTTTTTTTCACCCTGAAAATGGTTTTTAACGCACGTACGGGAATGAAATTTTTGTTGTCAAGATGCACTTTTCAGTTTTAATATCCGATTCACAAAAATGGGGGTTAATATCGTAAGCTCAATTTTATAAAATCTTGTATTAAACGATACGCCTAATATTTCTGTAATTATTACTTAACTGCAACTACAATATTTTACTAGAAAAATAGACGTACGGTAATGGCGTCTGAAATTGAACAAATTGAGGGACAGACTTCAAGGCTTTCTAAATATTATTTATTTGACTTAAAAAATGTGCATACATTAAATTTATGTTCATGTGAAGTTTACAAACTTGATACGTTAAGCGTTTTTCAGGATACTGTCTAAAAAAATTGAGAAAATCAGTTTATCCTTGTGCAAAGTGAGGTTGGGACGCCGTACGGTAATGACGTTTCGGGTCTTCTTATATTAAATTAAAGTAAATAGGAACAGAAATGAAAAAAAAACTGACCATTTTGTAGAGGCTAATAATAAGTTTTTATTAAAACAGCAAAATTAAAACATGCAAAACAGCAGTTTTATGTAAAATTCATGCAAAAGACGGCATTTTATGGAACTTTTTCAACGTGAAATATATTTATTCGATAAGTAACAAATTTGGAAGTATTTTCTAGCTAATTTCGAATTGTTCTAATTTTTGATGAGTTTCAAGAATAATATTTCTTTTTAAAGATATTTGGTAATTATTTTTTAAAAAATTAATTTGTTTAAACAATTTTTCCTCTGTAAATCGTAAAAGGTTATTATTTTCTGAAATCAGTTACATATGTAACGAATTTTCAGAGTAAAATATTTGTCCAACGATATTTGGCAATTATTTAAACAATTTTTGTTTGTCTACAAAATTTTTTCCCCTGTAAATCTTAAAATGTACTATTTTCTGGAATCAGTAACGCAGTTGATGAATGATGAGATAGATCATGTATGTGAACAACAGTTCACCATTATTTAAACTATTTTATTTGTTCAAACAATGTTTTTTCCTTGTAAATCTTGAAAAGTTACCATTTTAGGAAAATAAAGATGCAGGTAATGAATGTTAAAAGTAATATTTATTGTGTAAGACAGTTTTGCAATTATTTATACAATTAATAATCATTCACTTCCGCCTTTTCATAGGTATGGTGGCAAAAGTTCTTGTTTTTTAAATATATTTAGCACTAGGTCGCTTATTATTAAGTATTTTCTTATTTTTAAACGTATACCCTAATTGTTTAAACGTTAATCTTTTATTTTTAACTAGAATTAACTCCATCTTTTCTCTAAAAAGAGAAAGTGATGTTAATTTTTTAAATAATTGCAAATTGTCTTTAAAAAAAAATATCACTCTTCGATTCCTTATCTGGGACATTAATTTCAGAAAAAGATAGTAGCAAGACAGGATATAGCGTTACTATTGCAAAAATTACTGCTGTGAAGATTAAATTGTGAAGTTACTAAGTTTATTGGAATATAATAATAAACAATTCAATAATTGTACTTATACTAAAAGAAAGTTTTTATAATCTCTAAAAAAGACTGTAGAGTTTGCAAAATACAATAGAAAACGCATTCTTTCTATGTGCATTTTATGAATTTTTAATTTTTGGCATAGAAAATAAAAAAATATCCCGTTGTCGGATGTTCGGGTTCATTGTCCATGTTCGGGCGCCATTCGGTTTTGGTTTCGGTTCATTTAGAATCAAACCGAAGGGTCTATGACTACTAGCTAGTAAGCCACCGAACGCGTCCTAGGGTTGCGGATGGAAGGTCCCTGTACCAAGGGCTTCTGCCGAATATGGCTACAAAAATATTTAATAAGCAGTCGCGGACAATTGTCCAGGGATAGTCCCGAAGGAATTAATCCCCAAGCGAAGGCTAAACTACCGTGCCGAAAGCTGAATGGCACCTGGATGAGGTGTCTCAAATGGTGACATTAAGATACTGAAATAAAATTCAAAGAATATAAATAGTTTCAAAGAACTGTGCAGTGATCTCATGCCACCTGAGGAGGAATGCCCACCTATTACTACCGAGGAGGTGCAAAATGTATTAAAAGGCATGAAGAGTATTCCTCTCCGGACCAGATGATATTAAAACCGTCTCATGGAAGAAGTTTTCTTTAACCCAGCAGCATCTGGCTCGCATTTTATCCTCATATCTGAAGTCGGAAGAGCTTATTCCGGAGTGGTTGGTGGAAGGACGTACAGTGCTCCTCCCGAAGTTGGTCAACTTTCTAACCCAAAGAATTACAGGCCAATAACTTGTCGGAACACGCTGTATAAGACTTTCACAGCTATCCTCAATGATAGGACTGTTCAGACAATCGGACCTGAATGGCGAGAGATGTATGAACAACGCGGCTCCAAGAAAGGCGTAGCAGGATGTCGGGAGAACCCGCTCAACGATAGATGTGTCTGCAAAGACGCATTGTAGGGACTCGCCGCTAGGCGGCTACCGCTTGCTGGCGCACGTCTTTCTCGCTACCAAAGCGAGGGCCTGCGCCTTCAAGTAAGGTGCCGAGTCCCTTCCTCCTCAGTGCGTTTCGTCCCGGGTCCGCCACTGGACTCATCAGTATGGCATGTGGACGGACCCTGCCACA
>CAKNXH010060854.1:12924-39321 GCA_932178445.1 Andricus quercusramuli
AGGTGGGACGAAAGGATAGGAGTCAGAAGGAATGTTCAGATCTCCCGCCGTCGAGGGGTCGCAGGGAAGTCATGCGCACGCAGGTTGGGGAGAAAAAGCAAGCTGTCCAGCTCCAGCTGCTCCGAGCGATGCCCGGCTCCGTTTAGCATGCGTAATGACCCTGTAGCCTCGAAGACGAGATCACGTCGGGGTCACCACTATGGTGACTTGGCGCTATGTATATGTTAGGCTGTGGTGCAGGACAACCACGTCTCGATGAGGCGCATATGGTTGCCGCACAGCCTAATAAAAAGGATGAGTGCGTTTCGTCCCGGGTCCGCCACTGGACTCATCAGTATGGCATGTGGACGGACCCTGCCACAGACGCTCTGAGGAGGAAGGGACTCGGCACCTTACTTGAAGGCGCAGGCCCTCGCTTTGGTAGCGAGAAAGACGTGCGCCAGCAAGCGGTAGCCGCCTAGCGGCGAGTCCCTACAGCATCATTCTACTAGCGCTACCTATCGATGGTCTGGATTGACCACCGGAAAGCTTTCGATTCAACCTCCCACACACTTACCATCTGTATGTTGGTAAGATTGAAGGTCCATACACACATCGTGAGGTGCATGGAGAGATTGATGCCGCTTTGGAAAACCAGATTTACTGTCTCATCTGGAAAACATCGTGTGACAACTAACAACGTCACCTTCCAGAGAGGTGTCTTTCAGGTCGACACTATGAGCCCTCTCCTCTTTTGCCTCACATTATTGCCACTATCTCTCGCATTTCGCCATTCCCGAGGGTACTTCCGCGGCAAACCTGGAAATCGAAAGCATAAGGTCACTAATGTATTTTACATGAATGATCTCAAGATCTATGCTAAAAATAAGTAACAACTAAATCTAGCTCTAGAGATTGTCAAAGAGTACACTCAAGAGATTGGAATGGAGTTTGGGTTAGAAAAATGCGCTAAGGTTAATTTGAAGCGAGGAAAACTTAATGGCATCCCCGAAGACCCTGATCTCGTCGATAGAAGCGCTATACGACACCTTGGCGCTGGAGAGACCTATACACCTGAGCATGCCACAAAGCCGATTTCCAGAAAAAAAAGTTATAGTTTTTTTTTCTTCACAATCATGTCCCTGAAGGCATTAGAAATGAATACCAAAAAAGTTCCCCATCATATCGGCACCGCATACACCCATAGCCTCGAAAAACATCCCTTAGACGGATAGTAGCGCTGGTTTTTGGCTATTATATACGAAAGGGTGCGTCGGAGGATAAAAATGAATAGAGGTGAAAATATTTAGAATAGAATTTGCAATAAAAAAGGTTCTATACACTTTTGCTGTACAGGCCATAGGTGATGCGTAATCAGCTCCAGGAGTGGGGGGGATGTTTTAGCGTATGGTGCGAAACGTACTCGCGCGCTTAGTTTTCGGCCCATAACTCATAAAAGGGTAGTTTTTGGACAAAAATGCATAGGAGAAAATTTGTAGAGCAGAAAATTTCCTTTTAGGACCAATACATTCTTTTTGGATTACATCGATTTGGAAAGTCATTATTATTATTTTTTTACAGGTCACGTACAAGCACTGGGATCTCATTTCCACACCACCCCTGAGGTAGAGTTTTTGTTGCGTTTTTTTATTGTGGTTTACAAACGAAAATTCAAATTCTTTCGAAAATATAATTTAACAGTCCATAGTTAAATATATAACAATTCAAAAATCGTTTTTTTAAGTTTTCTTATAAAACTCATTTCTGTTAGAGATTGCTTTACTCAGCCCTTGAACTCTTATATTTTAAAATATATCTCATAAAAAGTGAAAGTTGGAGTGCCGATAAGAGGCTAGACTCGCGCTAGGCTAGACCACTTGAGATTTTTTATGAGGGTCCAGACCCATCTGCGGGTGGGAATGGCTTGTACGTGGTGAACTCGTTTTTAAGGTTCCCACTCATCCTCAACTGACGGGATAAACTCTTCTTCGCATACGGAACCCCATAAATACTACACCCTGTAGATTCAAGAAAGGGACCCTCTCTATGCACTTGTTCTACAGAATAAGCAGTAATGATGCTGAAGTACTACGAGGCAGTTGTGTTTCAAAATTCATCATGGCTTCAACAAGTAAATGTTTTATATGCGAAAAAAGTATGAGTGTAGGTGAGACAGTCGAAGTAAAAAGTGGAATTGACAATCTTAGGCGAGTGAGTGAAATTCGCAAAGATGGATACATGAACTTATTAAGAAGGGTCGAATCGATAGAAGTACATACAATATGTAGACGGGAGTATATTAAGCAGCGTAATATTAATCGAGATTTAAAAACATGACAAAAAGATCCAGGTTAGAATAATCCAGTTTTGCGGTCTGCCGAAATATTTAAAAATCAAGAAAAAATGCCTGTTTTGTGGCGAAAATTGGTACCCAGAAGCAGAAAAAAAGACAATAAAAAACCTACGTAACCCCATTTACATGGTACGTACTATAAGTCTCAAAGATAAGATTTCAATGGATGCTACAAGCCGGAAGGACGAATGGGGTGAGGAAGTTTCAAGACGGATAAACAGCGTATCATGCCTTATAGAAGAAGATGCTCGTTACCATAAAAAATGTTATGTTAAGTTTGCAAAGATTCCATCCTTAACTAAGAGAAGAGGAAGACCTGAAGATCAAAATTTGATGTCTGCATTCGGTGAACTAAGCTCCTTTATTGATTAGAGTGATGAATGTCAATTCACACTTAAGGCATTGATCAGAAAAATTGAAGAGCATATGCCCGATGGATCATCAGTGACAGAAAAAACATTAGAAGCAAAATTACTTACTACTTATGGGGATCAGGTAATGTTTGCTAAAACTCGAGCCAAACCAACAATTGTTTGCTTCCGCGGATCGGGATTTAAAGTCATAAATAGTTGGTATACAAGTCGATTAGGCAATGAAGAAGAAGAACGTATGAGAATCGTGACTACAGCGGGACATATAGTACAAGAAGATATTCGAAGCACTCCATATAACAGATTACCCAGATGTCAGGACTTTATGTGTGAAGCAAATGCTTCAGTTGTACCCTCATTGCGTAAATTTTTAGATACAGTTATCATAGAAGGTAAAAAAAGTAATGCTGAAAAATTGCAAAAAAAAGTGTATAGCCATCGGTCATGCTATAACTGCAGCAACAAGACTTCGCTCATTTATTTCTTGCCTATTACTTTCTCTGGCGGTATTTTTATTCAGAAAAGTTGCGTCAAAAAATATTGTAAATGCAGTTGCAGCTTTGGGTTTCTGCTCAAGCTACAAGGATATCGCGCTATTTGAAGCATCCGCTGATGAATCTTGGAAACCTGATTTAGACATAAATTCCTTTTTCCAGTATATTTTTGACAGCGCGGATTACAACATAAAAAACTTAACTGGGAAAGGTACATTTCATTCCATGGGTGGAATAAAATGCATAAATCCGGCAAACAAGGTTCTAGAATCTAGATCAAGAAATTTGCAAATTGCGAAGTGTTCCTTTATCTAAAGAGATCGCAAGTACCGGTGAAATCCCAATACAAACAATGCCAAAAATTTTATCAACAAAGGAAAATAATTTTTATTCCGAGTAATATTATCAACCAATGATCAGTGGAATAGGCTTATAGGGGAGACCACAATAAAAAAAACGCACCAAAAACGTTACTGCAGGGGTGGTGTGGAAATGAGATCCCAGTGCTTGTACGTGCACTGTGAAAAAATAATAATAATGACTTTCCAAATCGATGTAATCCAAAAAGAATGTATTGGTGCTAAAAGGAAATTTTCTGCTCTACAAATTTTCTTCCATGCATTTTTGTCCAAAAACTACCCTTTTATGAGTTATGGGCCGAAAACTAAGCGCGCGAGTACGTTTCGCACCATACCCTAAAACATCCCCGCCACTCCTGGAGCTGATTACGCATCACCTATGGCCTGTACATCAAAAGTGTACAGAACCTTTTTTATTGCAAATTCTATTATAAATATTTTCACCTCTATTCATTTTTATCCTCTGACGCACCCTTTCGTATATAATAGCCAAAAACCAGCGCTACTACCCGTCTAAGGGATGTTTTTCGAGGCTAGGGGTGTATGCGGTGCCGATCTGATGGGGAACTTTTTTGGTATTCATTTCTAATGCCTTCAGGGACATGATTGTGAAGAAAAAAAACTATACCTTTTTTTTCTGGAAAAAAGTCTAATTTCCCCGGACTATTAAGAATGCTCTCCGATGTAAATACAATGGTCTTATCCGACAGATTTGGTCTTCCGAACTGTCGGCGAGGAACACAGTATCTTCAAAGAACATGCTTGACGTCCGGGTAGTAGTACTCGATTCATTTGGAGTGGTTCCATAGATGAAAGACGAGATCAGATCCCTCGATATCTAGTCACGAAAAGGGTGCAATTGCAGAATAGGGGCGTCACCTCTGTTTTGGCTGGAAACATTTTTTTTGCGGCAACAAATTATTAGAATCTTTAATTGGACAATAAATGAAGCGATTTGATAAGGAAAAAATTAAAAATTATTGTTGGTTTTGTCACTACAATGTCTCGAATATGGGTCTGTCACGATATGAGACGAAAGGACGCCCTTGGCTATCGATGGCAATCGACATATGAATGTCACAAAAGTAAAAAATAGATATGTAATGATCACAAAAATAAAGTTGAATAAATCCCTACCCATTTCCAACGTCTTGTGGGGGCGGGAAGGCACCCCTTAGACTGGTCACAAAAATAATGTTGGTCAAATCCCTACCCCTTTCCAACTTTCCGTCTCGTCGTGTCTCAAGTGACAGCTGATATGCGAGAAACTTCTTTTTTTGTCGACATAATAGCTTATGTCGGCATAAAAAAATATCTAAATATATTTTGATTAATTAAAAACAATTCTATTTCAATTATTTACAGTGTTTCTGGCCTTAAGGATGTTTAACAACACTTAAACTGTGAGTTAAATATGATAATTCTGATATCGTGTCATACCCATATTTGAGACATCGTAGTAACAAAAGTAACAATAATTTTAAATGTTTTCCTGACCAAATCGCGTCATTTATCGTTCAATTACAGATTCCAATAGCTTGTTGCTGGAAAAAAAAAATTTCCAGCCAGAACTGAAGTGACGCCCCTATTCTGCAATCTAACCACGAAAAGTTATGCGCATGAAAAAAAGCATGCACCTTAAGTCGTCTGTTACGCAATTTTACATCTCACGCCGTCAAGGTGTTCGCGGAATTCTGAATCTTGTATGCTTTTACAACAGGATTATCCTGGGTACAGCACATATGGTCCACAGAAAAAACGGAAGATAAACTTTACATCGATTTCCGACGAAAGTTTCACTGCAACAAAAATTAACCTTGTAGAATAAACTTTACACGAAATTGAGATAATTCTGTGTTTTTAAATCATCTCGGGATAATTTGTCAGCTGTTTGTCAGTAACAAAAAGCGCCTTCTGCTATGGTTGTGTTCCTAACCTCCAATACCGACTGTGGCAGGAAGTATATATAAAAGTTTAATTATTTTTAAAATAACAATTAGGTAAGTAAAAAGTTGTTCTAAATCTAGTGTCCTGATTTATGTATAGCTTTTCACGTATATACTTTGCCATTTTTCCATTGCTGCGAAGGACGTAGCAGACGACAATTTTGATTTCATCGTAAGATAAACTTTCGCCAAATAGCATGTAATCTTTAACAACTGAACTTTTTATCTGCAACAAAATTTAACTTCAGTTTTTTCTGTGTCGCAAATGGACAAGGCACTCCTCTTAAAATGGTCAGGAAACATGAAAAAGTGGGCAAAGGGGCATTTAGTCTTGACCTCAATATCAGAGGTGAGCAAAATGCATCATTCATTATCCATCTCGATTACTCACAGGGGGAAAACTTCCGTGAACAGCTCCTCGACAAGAGGGTGCACGGCATATTCCACAAAAATGTGAAGAATCAGTCGATGTTGTATGAGCTAACGATTGCTTTCCTCAAATTAACCGGATTGAAGTCGGGCACGAAGGGTTTCATTTTGGCGTGTCAGGACGGTGTCATTTTGATTACCATCTCTGTCACTCTCCAGACTTTAGTCCACCACTCCGCCTATTACCTCTAGAGAAATAGAGTCAATTGTCGAAAATGAGAAGTGCCGCATATACTAGAACTTCATATTTTAGGCAATTGCTTCTGCCGCACACTCGAGGTCGACAAGATCGTCACAGCCAAGGAGAATGAAAAGAAAGAGAGGTATAAACATCTTATAAGGGAGTTGCGACGTTTGTACCCGGAATATTCTGTTAAGCTAGTCGTCCTGATTATCGGTGCTCTTGGACCTGCCAAGCTTTTACTGGTTAATGGCCTGAAAAGCATGCCTGCGTATCAATGAGAGGCTAAAATACTTGCGGCGAAGATGCAGAGGGCGGTCGTCCTTGAGTCGCTCCGTGTCCTCAGGGTACACTTCAATACCATACTATATTTGCAAAATGTATAGTTTTTTACGTATACTTCAATAATAACACAATAATAACACCAAATTTCCCTGAATCTGATCGCAGCGCCCACTATCAGGACACACTGAAATTAAAATAAAATATTTTTGAATATTCGATACTGTGATCGCAGCGCTGTCTGCCGGATCTAATGTAAAACATTTTCCAGTTGACTGAATTGTGAATCTAAACCATTCTTGAATCCACTGAAACTCACACACAAAATTTCATCAAAATCGGTCCAGCCGTTTAGGAGAAGTTCAGTCACATACACACGGACAGAAGAATTATATATATATATATATATATATATATATATATATATACATTAAACATACAATTAAACATTTCTATGATATTCTAAGCTGAAACAGAAAAAAATCGTGTTAGAAAAAAGCAACGCTGACAGGAATCGAGCAGGGTTCTACGGGGTAGCAGCACGGAGATTTTTGCCTGTGGTAAAGTAAATTATGAGATTTAGGAATTTAACCATCCTCATGAACCTAGGCACATATGACGCCTTTCGGCAGTAAATTTTCCATTTTAAATGGAAATTTTCACAAAACACTGTTTTGATGTATTTTTCATCTCATTGCACCTTCCTATTGAGAATGGTAATTTCTTTAACCTATTTCGGCGACTTATGTTATTTAAACTGCTAATTACTTCAATTACGGGTTTATTATTTATTTTGTGAATATAAGTTTTTCCTAACTTACATCTGCCATCGAAAATATTAGTGTTTTAAACTCTAAATCGCAGTTATTATGTTTGGAGGACGGTATTTAAATTATTGATATAAAAAAAGTATTTCCTTGTATCCGTTTGGCAATAATACTATTTTTCGAATGTATCCTAGCTTAGCGTCGAACACTTGCAAAAATAAATATTATAGTACTAAATTTTGCAACCGATAGTTTCTCCGTATACCCGAAATATTTTTGAACACAATCCGATGATCATTTAAAGCATTCTCGATTTACGCAATCAATCCACTCTCCTGCTTTCTACTCTACACATTGTACAATCAGCCAGACTTTCCTCCTTTCTACTTGGTGTCAAAAATCACCAGACGTCCATGAAATTTGAAAATAAATAGGGTTTGGCTGCAAAAGAAAAAGACTGAGGTTGTCGTCCTTGAAGCATATTTTTCCTCCACTTTGAGAAACTTGCATAACCGCTGTGGGAATTATGGGCAAATTATGTTGCTGATGAAAACATCAATTTTCTGAGTTTCGGCGGCATCTCTTTCAGGACAAAATTCTGAAGTGAATGGTTGCGAATCTTACACGCAAAATCAGCATTTAAAACCCATAAGGATAAATAGTAATCTAGCGGTAAATTATATACTACTTATAAATGTAAAACTTAGCTTACCCAGTGGCGGCGTAAGGGGGGCGTCCGCCCCGGGTGCGAAACACCAAGGGGTGCTAATAAGGGGCAATAAGGGGTGACAAAACCAAAGTGTCACACCGCAACCGCCCCGGGTGCCAACCCATATGCTACCCCGTCACTGAGCTTACCTATAAAAGATTCTTCCCTTCTGATTATGTAATAAGTAAGTTCAGCAAGTTAATTGGTGACATTTTGAAAACAAATATTTTCCATTAGAAGATCGTTTATTGTGTACATAATTGTTGTTTGTATTTAAGTTTAAATACTTCACTTGCGTTCGATAACGTGCGCGCTCGGTCTTTGTATTTCCCCCATATTTTTGCACAGAAATTCTAAAATTAAAGGTCAAATTATCGACAACTGTAATTTGGTGATTGTGAATTCTCTCTTATTAAAGCTCATTCGGCTTTAACGAATACATTCACATCACGTACCTGGTGCTCCGCACTCGATTTTGTCCAAAAATGCGAAATTTTCTACATTATATGTTCAACATTATTATATCAAATGTATATTACATTTATTTATGTGCGTCGGCCTGTGATTGCTTATTTAGATATTCCAAAATAAAGTGCAAATTGTATTTATCATGATTACTTTAATATTTCTTCCTGATTTTGCATTTAATTTTATCCTGAGCTACCATGAAAATTTTATATCATTTCAATAAATGTATATTATTACAATTCATAATACACGCAGAAAAAAGAAATGTAATATTCACTAATCAAGAAATGTAAAGTGTTTCTTGTAACCGTAACAGTAAAAACTTCTCTTAATGAAGGGGTGAAAATGTCAAAAGCACTTAGCATTTCGTAAATGTCACATTGAAATTAGGGTGAATTTAACGGCAATCCTTTAGTAAAATAAACCTCTATTCCCTGGTATGAAATACGGTAAGATACGTCAAATCCACTGAACCGAGATTACAATAGTGGTGCAGTGAACATTACAGAAGGATCGGTACATGCTACCGATCCGAATAGCTTGTTTAGCTCGCCCTCAAAGTCGTTATAACGCAACCTATCCGCGCGGACCACTGGATGAATTCATGACGCCATCGGCAATGGATGGATTGCATCACCTAAAAAACATTTATTTTTGACATTTCTGTGATAGTCGTCACATTATTCCATATTCTCACTCAGCAATGAAGGGGTTTTATAATAAATAATACAGTTTTGGATGGCAAATCTTATTCACAGGTCGCGTACAGTTGAGAGTTTTTTGGAGCAAGACGTTTTTGCGTTCCGCGACTGTTCCAGCTGACTTGTATGGATATATGGGGTAAATGCGAGAACTTTTGTCGTTTGCCGCGATGGCATGAACGCGTATTCAAAAGTCGTTACCGAGGTCGCCACCTTAGTTACAAAGGCATTTCGGAATTATTTCACAGATCTCAACTCGTGTAATAGTGTAGTGGTTAAGGTAATCGACTTGCGTGCTTAGGTTTATGCGTTCAAATCCCCCCCGTTGCGTGCGAAATTTTAATTGTCTAATAAGCGTTGTAACTTACAAATACCGATTAATTATAAGTATATCCGAAAATATATCTCAGAATTAACCGTTTGTTCATTTATTAATTATTTTTTAGCAATATTTTCTTACAATTCATAGAGCCGTCCAAACTATAGTCTGTACCCTCAACATAAGTTAGATCTGTTTATATTATCCGTCAAAGTGACATGATAATTCGTAATTGCAGCATCGAGGAATAGTGCAGAATAGCGACTGGATCGGTAAAATCTACTGATCCGCAGGTCAACAGCACTTGAGAATCGGTACTGGTTACCATCAATGATAGTCATATTCAGTTGCCTATAGTTGTAAAATTTACTGAGCTGCCGTGTTGTCCATATACGTACTTGGAAGATCAGTAGATTTAACTTGGTTTTCAGTAAAATATAGGGTTCTTTTTTCTGTGCGTATGCATTGATATTAAAAATAGGCGTATTTTCCTTGTCTTGTTTTTATAATTGAAAAAATTGCGCATCCTATATAAAAACGATTTTGTTATTATAGATTTTATTGCAACTTATGTCGTTTTTCCATAAATTCAATTTGTTTATGTTTAATATTATTTTTTACGATTTGAACCAAAAATATGCATCCTGGCGTATAAAGTGGTTCTAAGAAAATTTTTTAAATGTAATTTAGGCGAAAATGTTTGTTAGATAAAATGTTATTGTAGCGTGTATCGTTTTTCCAAAAAGGTATTTTTTATTTTATTTTAACTGTCCTTTTCTGTGTGATCAACTTTTGTATATTAATTTTTTTCGTGGTTTATGTCGTTTGTCCAAGAATTTATTTTATTCTTAAATCAGTTTTTTTTAAATGAAACAAAAACTACACGTCCCGTCAAAAAGTGATTAATAATAAATTTGTAGATCTTTTTTGAGTGCACAATTTTTGTCTATTCATCTTTTTTCTTATCTTGTATAGTTTGACCACAAAATGGAATTTTTGATTTTCCATTATTTTTTTGTGTGATAAAAGTGTGAATTTGCGATTTTTCAAGAAAATAAAAAAGTCTTAAAGCAATATTGTAGGGTATTCAAAAAGAAACATTTTTCGCCTCTTGACTTTTTTTTCATATCGTGCGTTGTTTGGCTTAAAATGTTCATTTTCGTTTATTTTTTGGAATTTTGTATATGCTATAACTCCGTTAATTTTTCTTCTATCAAAAAAAGCCATGAGAATATTTTGTTCGCCTTTTTGAGTAATATTAATATCCGCCCATAGAATTTTTAAATATTAAAAAAAAGTGTTCCCAAAAATTTTCAAAATGTGCTCACGTTTTGAATTTTTATCAAAAATGGCTGACTAACGAACTTCACCTTCATTTTGGGTTCAGGGGGTCCCAAAACTTCGATCCCCCCCCCCCACGGGGGGGGGGGGGGGAGTCTTATTTTACACAAGTCTGATACCTTCTATTTATAGGATGAGAATGTACAAATGTTTTTATTATTATTTGAGAGCAATTGAAATAAAATAATTTCAAATTATAATGTTGAAAATTTGATCATTTTTAGTTGGGAGCTCTTGAAATTCAACAAATGTTAATTTAGATGTATGTTATTAAACACATTTAAATTGAAATCCATTATAGCTGAATATTTTTTCATTGAAGACTCTAAAAATGTGATATAATTACAGCTGAGTAGCCAAGTGAGCTTACGATTGTTGATGTTGAAAGGAAAATTAAAACTAGCCCGGGTAAAAATATTTGGTCTTGATTTTGTCTTGAATATCTTCAATATGTCTTTAGGACTATAATGTCTGGTTCCGTCTCACCAGCTAGACATTGGAGATATACAGACTTCTCTTGCGTTTATGACTGTTGACTGTGCCAAGACAAGACCAGGTTGACTGTTTTCAAGACAAAAAGTGTAAGTCCTGATAAATATACCGAATCATTATAATATTTTGTTTGCCTTTTTGAGTACTATTAATATCCGTCCATAGAATTTTTAAATATGAAAAAAGTGTACTCCAAAATTTTCAGAAACCTCACTTCTTGAAATTTCATCATTTCAAGCCACTTAAGGAGTATACCCAAGAAGAATCTAATACGGTAATTCTTTTGAAAGTTATCGTGCTAACAAACTAAAAATCTACAGACTAACAGACGGATAGACTAACAGACAGGCAGACAAACAGACATTTTGTAAAAATCTGTTTTTTGGGTTCAGGGGGTCTCAAAACGTGAATATTTGACAAAAACGGAGAGGGGGGGGGGGCAGATTTTACACAAATCTAATACCTTCTCATTATAGGATAAGAATGAGGGTGGTTATTATTTATACTTGGTCGATTTATTTTCTCGAATTTCTCTGCTCTCACCCCCCAGTTTTGTTCGAATGCCAAAAAAAAAAAAAATCTCCAAATTTGAGCAAAATCGGTTAATATTTAGGGGTCGCGCAAAGACCATGAAATTTCCCATTGATTTAACATGGGAAAAAGTCAGCTTTTGTAAATCTAATATTTAAACGCGATAATATGTTACAAATAATTCCGTGTTTTAGTATATATTTTCAGAATTTGTCAGAGAATAAGAATCAATCATAAATTTTGAGGTTAAATAATTTTAAGCCACTCTTATGGGTCCCCAAAGAAAACTCCATAAAAGACAAATGTGAATTTTACGTAATATTGCGGTTTATTGACGCTTTAAAACATTTTTTTTTTACATGAATAATCATTGATCAGTAATTTAAGAATATCCAGTCATTTGTTAACTGCGCAATTAGGTTGAAACGTACGTCGGATATGACAAATAAATTATGATTCTTTAACATCTGAATCCATTGCATTTTATATGACCGTATGACCAAATTAATTTTATTCGTGAAGAATAACTATGTTAATATTCAATTGTTTAAACAATTTAAATTTGTTTAAATATTTGTTTTTTTCAGCTAACTCTCGAAATGAACGTATTTTCTAGACATTATGAGTTATTCAATCAACAATAACAGTAAAATAATTTGTTTAAATAATTTTAAAGTTATTTTAATAATACTTATTTGTTCAAGCATATATTGTACTTAAAGAAAAGCAGGAGAAAAATTTGCTCACTAAATTGTCGAAAATTTTAATATTTTTAGGTACTAATTTGTTTATTATGAACATTTGTAGATCTTTAAACAAATCAAAATTTTTTGATCGATTTTTTTGTTTACATTTTTTTTTGCTATTTTTCGAAAGTTTAACATATTTTTATGTTTTACTTTGCTTTTTAAGAATACTCTTAAATGTTTAAACAAATTAAAATTGTTTAAACAATTGAATATTAGTTAACAAATGACTGGGCATTCTTAAATCACTTAACAATGAATATTTATGTTAAAAAAACTTTTAAAAAGCGTCAATAAACAGCAATATTACGTAAAAATCACATTTGTCACTTCTGGGGTTTTCTTTGGGGGCCTATAAGAGTGGCTTAAAATTATTCAACCTCAAAATTTATGATTGATTCTTATTCTCTGACAAATTCTGAACAATATACTAAAACACGGAATTATTTGTAACATATTATCGCGTTTAAATATTAGATTTACAAAAAGCTGACTTTTTCCCATGTTAAATCAATGGGAAACTTAATGATCTTTGCGCGACCCCTAAATATTAACCGATTTTGCTCAAATTTTGAGATTTTTTTTTGGGGCATTCAAACAAAACTGGCGGGTGAGAGCAGAGAAATTCGAAAAGTGAAAAATAAGGGCCACCCTAAAAAGAATGTAAAAAAATCAACTAATTTCAATAGATGTTTTTTTTTTAAAGAAGTTTTGTAAAGATTCAAAATTAATGTAAATCTTGAAGTGATTTCAAATAATTTAAAGAAATGTATATTCTTCAGGTTTGTAACAAAAAATTTAGATGCTTTTTAAGAATTGTGCGAAAGGTTTTATAAGAATAAAATAATTTCTTACGATTCCTAGGAAAATTGAAAAGGACTCTTTATTTTAAGAAACTAATTTTAGGGGAACATTTAGAAATATTCCCAAAGATTTCCAAAATTGTCAAAAAAGAATCTGGGGGAGGAGAAAATAGGTGGAGTAGGGGATGGAAAATTTGCGATGGGGAAGTTTCAACGACTTAATTAAGTTTTTTTCAAGGAAAATAGTTTCAAAAAATGATATAAAATGTTTTTCATCATACCTCAATCGGAAATTCGACTTTCGATGCCTGTGGAGCGGGTTGAAAATTCGATTGTCGACCCGCTCCACAGGAATCTCAAGTCGAATTTTCGATTATCGATATGATAAAAAATGGTATGCATGACTTGGGCCGAGGCAACGATTTCACTCGTATGATAACAGCCCTCGCTTCGGTCGGGCAGCTAACTTCACGCTCGTGAAATCGTTGCCCTTCGACTCTCGTCACGCAATATACTATTTAATTTTTTTTTAATTTAAAGAAAGAATTGATTTCAAAAATTTTTTTCATTAATTTTTTTACATAATCTTTATGTAATAAATTTTTTTTTCAAACATTGTTATCGAAAAAAAATTTTTTCATACAATTTTTTTACATATTTTTTAAAAATTTCGTTTGATAAATTTTTTTTCAACCAAATTTTGTTTGTAGTTGCTCTGTTCCTACTTTGTCCAATTTTTTTTAATTTTGTAGGTTTTTAAAGAAATTTAACGAAAAATTCAAATCATTAAAAAAAATATTTAGAAGTTTTGAAAATATAGGGTAAGAGCACTAGTGGTTGGCACTGCGCCAGTTATTGGCACCCTCTCTCATTTTTGTTAAATTTTAAGAAAATGCAAACATTTATCGTATTTTGCTGGTATTATTTTTATTCTACCATTATTTCTGCGTGTACCGACATATATAATTCATACAAAATAATGTCAAATTTAGTTATAAAATAATGAATTGACTTCAGTTCTTAGGGTGCCAAGAATTTATCCGGTTTTCTAAAGAAAATGTTTAGCTGACAACATTTTTTAATTTTGTTCAAACAACGTTGTGAACAAGTAAATCTGTTCCAATTTTTGTGAATATTGAAAAGAAATACTTGCAATATAATCAAAATAAGGAATGAACCTCGGCAATAATTTATTTATTAATTTTAGGGGGGGTGCCAATGGAAATTAATATAAAAAGTATGGTCTCTAGTCGTTGGCACCCCAGTGCCAATGACCAGACCATGCAATTCGGGAATGATTTCATTCATTGGCACCCCTGCCTCGCCGGAAAAAAGTAAGGTTATGTAATCTCAAGACCTTGTGTTTACATGAGCCGTTTCACGTATTTCTGATAAAATGAAGTGTTAAAAGTGCCGGCACAACAAAAGTCGTTACTAGGTATACGAAAAATTAGCTAACAATTATAATAAATGAAGCTGTCATTTATACACCGGATATACCGGTAATCGTAACCTCCAAAGTTCTGTTCAGATAATTTATTATTCTTTTTAGGCCTCGAGGTATAGGTAAATATTGGTTTCATTTAAATTATAAATGGAATTTTATTATCTTTATACATATTGTGTTTAATAATATTGTCGTACAATGTTTTAAATGTTACGCAGGAATTCATGTCATTATAAAATAGCCAAAGTTTTTATTTAATCGGTGGGCGATTTATTTTGACTATATTTATTTATCCATGTTTGAATTTGTTTATTTATTTTTCTAGTTTAAAGTAGAAAATGAGTAACATTTATGGTTTTTATTTTATTTATTGCCATATTATTGCCCGTCAGAGAGTATCTCTGAGGAAAGAAAAACATAAGCCGAAGAATACATATGTGTCATGGCTAGGCTTTATAGCTGCTGTCAAAGATATTGGCTTGTCCAAAAACAAAATTTATAAAATACTAAATTTAGAATTATTAATAGAAAATTTATTTCATATTTTCAGTTGCACAATTTGTTTTTATCAATGTTTTAACGCAATTACAGAAGTTTGAAGAGGTTATGTGAGTGTAGTGCCAATCACTGGTGACGAGGGGTGCCAATAACTGGGGTTAGCAGTGCCAAGCACTAAAATTTTGGGACTACATGCTTATTTTTAATAATTTTTCAAGTTTTTTTCATCTTTGAATAATAATTCAATATTCCAGTGTGTTCTGCATAAAATTTGGAGTGCCGGTATGATTATCACTATTTCAGAATTCAATATTTTATGTGTTTATTTATTTCCTAAAGTCTAAATTTCCTCTTAAGGTGCCAATAACTGGTGCTCTTACCCTATCAAAACATTTAAAATGAAGTGTATTTTTTTGAAGTTTTTTTAAAATAGAATTCAAAAACTATCTATGGGTTTCGAAATATTTTAAGAAAATAAAAATTTTTTGTTTATATTTTTCACAAGATTTTATATTATTTTTTATTTCCAAAAAAATAATTTTAAGAAAAAGTCGAAAAAATGTTTAGCTTCAAGAGTTCAAATGAAAATTACTACAAAATGATAAAGGAAGACTACGGGCGTCTGCCGGTACACGTGCACTTGTGCAGTGGCAGGAACGCGTTCGGCAAAAATCGAGATTGCTCGGACATAGTCGGAAACATAATGAAATAACACTATACGAAAAATGCAGACTTGAATTTCAATTTCTATAATGGGTCGCAGGTTCCTGGCATATTCATATTCATAGTGTCAATTTCTCAAATAAGCTGTACAGATTATAATATTCACTTACTTGCTTATTGAATTATTTTTAGGCAAACTATTACGCACAATATCACTTTTTAGTACGATTAATTTTTCAAATGCAGATTCATAACATTTCGTATTCAAAATACTAATTTTTCTAATGAAACTTATAAAAGACTATTATCCAAATGTCAATATTTCAGTACATTAATATGAATAACTCGAATAGTTCAACATTTTTCCGTGTTTTGTTTCACAAGTATACTCAACTTTTATTCTTGTTTTATCAATAATTCAAATAGAAGGTCTCTCAGTGTACTCCGAGAGAACAAACTTACGTTTTATGTATGAGAAATCCATGAGTTTCATGCTTGACCTATTCATGCTAAGACTGTATGAATTTCGAGCATGACAGGTCTCATACTCGAAACTCTAAGACTCCATACTATTATAGTAAGGTGAGCAACGAGTGAATAAGTTTGCTGAGCGTAATCTTACTTCGAACGCGTGTGATCCATACTAAAATAGTATAGTCCCCGTGTGTTCAAGGCATTAACTCGTTTGTACATTAAACGCGTGTTGTTGTTACTCTCGAGCACACAATTTAGACTTCGAATGCATGGTATAGTATACGTATTTTGTAGTGATGCCGTCGAGCGATATTTCCCGATCTCGACACGATTCCGACTCGATCCTAGTCTCCAGTATCGGGTGTAGATCGAGTCGGTTTTGGCTCGACTCGACTTTGGCTCGGGAAGTCGATATATCGACTCGGGATCGGGTCGGGTTTTCGATACTCCTTCTACAGATGTGCACTTCTCAGTTAAACTGAGCGGAGAGGGAAATTTGACAATGGCTCGACGTCACTCGCCCCCCCCCCCCTGACTCCTCCACTGCCTGGTTAAATCGGTTATGGCTGGAGTGAAAATGCTGAAAATTATTTTCCCCATAGTGGAAGAGTTGCACTTTGGCTTAGTAGTAAATAATTTGAAACATCTAAATGAAACTATAGAACCTATTTCAACCTTCAATTAATTTTAAATTATTTTCCAATAAAAAATATTCTTTTTTTATATTTGGAAATATTGGACTGTTTATTAAAAAGGAGCAAATATAAGGCAGATTTTGAAAAGTGAACAATTTCCAGCTATATTGTTTTAAATAGAATGCATTCGATTAAATCGTGAACTGAACATCTCAGAGTGCTGCATCCTACATTTAAATTTTCAACTCTACAATTGTAATTTTTTTCTTTTTAAGTTGTTAATTCGTGAAAAAGAGTTTTGTACTTTAATGTATAAATAATAATAGAAGAATTATTATTTGAAAAAGGTTTAAAATATAAATTATTTGACGTCCAACGAAACAAGTCTCTGGTTAAAAATTTTGTTAATTGCTCAATTTGTAAGGTTTTTCACTTAAGATTTCTTCAAATGATATTATTAACAAATTTATTAATTCATTCTTCAATTTGGAGGATCACAAATGATGACATGGATACATATTTCTTGAGCAGAAATCTTTGAAATGTTCTATTTTTACGACGTTTTTCAACAATATAGTAAAATTTGCACAATGATATGAATTTTTGACAATTCAGTTAAACTTCCATTCAAACAGTTTAATTTTCAATCCAAATATGTACGATAAATTCTTAATGAAAATGTAAATAGTTAAATTTTCAATAAGAGCTGGAATGCTTAAATTGTTACTTAAGAAAATTATTTTTCAACCTAAAAAAAGAGTTTTCAACAAAATACTTACATCCTCAAGTAATAAAATAAAATTTTAAACATAAAGTTCAAATTTCAATCAAGTAGTTGAATTGTCAACATAGACGTTAAATTTTCTACAAAAAAGGCTAATTTTTCACTAAGTACATGAATTTTTAGACAAAGGGGTAAATTTTCAAATTGAAAAGATAAATTTTATACCAAAAACGAGGGAGTCACATTTTCAATTGAAAAAAAAATTCACTTCAAAAAAGCGAACTTCAAAAAAAATATTCGAATTTTCAAGTAAAGAAATTACTTTTCAAACAAATTCATGAATGTTCATTTCTAAACAATAAAATGAATTGACAACAATGCGCCTCAACTGTCAACCAAAAAGTTGAATGTTCAATTAAGACACTTCATTTTACACCAAAAAGACCAATTTTGAGCAAACACATACATTTTCAACACTGTAGTGAAATTCTGAACGAATTTTTACTCGAAAATTAAAAAGTTCGGTTTTCTGTTAGAAAAATTAATATTTAACCAAAAATACTAATCATCGCGAGAATAGCTTCAATTTTCAAACAGGAAAATAAATTTTTAATCAATGATGTAGTTCAATTTTGAACTGGATAGATAAAGCGTCATCCATAATTCGAATGGATAAATTTTATATGGAAAACATTAATGCCAAAACAATAAAAACGTGTTTTCAATAATGCAGTTTTTGCAACGAAAGAAGCAATTTTTATTTGGATTTTCAAATGAAGAGATTGTTTTTTAACTGAAATGATGAATGCTCAAGTTAACTACTTAGATTTACAGTTATAAAATAAGTTTCCACCTGAAACCAACGATTTTTCGACGAAATAGTTCAATTTTTTACAAATCGATTCATTTTCCCAAAAATATATAATTAGTTCAGTTTCAACCAAAACGATGAATTTTCAAGCTTTTTAAATGAATGTATCAATATTCATATTACTCATGAGAATTATTTTCGGGAGAATAATTATTTGATGATTATTATTCTCCGTCGATTGTCCACCAAGAAGATGAATTTTCAACACATACAAAATATTTTTCAACTTTGTGAACAAAAATGGTTTCAACAAAAATTTTGATTAAAAAACATTTTGATAAAAAAATAAGGTTTGGAAAAAAATGGTTGAAAAAAATAATTTGTCGTGAAAAAATTTGCGAAAAAAGTTTGTTGAACAAAAATTCGTTCAAAAAAAGTTTGAAACAAATGTGGTGAAAAAAAATTGTTGAAAAAAAATTGTTGAAAAAAATGTGTTGAAAAAAAGGTTTTGAAAAAAAATTTATTTGCAAAAAAAATGTCGAAAAAAATGTGTTGAAAAAAAGTTTTTGACCAAAAAATTTGTTTGCAAAAAAATTGTATGAAAAAAATGTTTGGAGAAAAAATTCTTAGTAAAACATTTTGGTGCTTAAAAACGTCTACAATGTGAATGTGCTTATATAATTTGTTCATAAAATGAACAAATATTAATGCATGGCAACTTTTTTTTAGAAAACATCATTGGCACTATAACTGCAACAAGATTGGAAGAAAAATTGATTTCGTTTCGCTTAAAAACGCCTAAAATGTGCATTTGTTTATATACTTTGTTTATCAAATAAACAAATATCAGCGGGTGGTAAATTTCTTCCAGAAAACATCATTGGCAATGTCATTACAACAAGAGTATAAAAAAAGCATTGGTGTCTGCCTATGAATGTCTGCGTTGTACATTTGTTTATAGAATTTGTTTATAGAATTGGTCAATAACATTCAGTCTTGAATTTTGTTGGCCACTTATCATCCAAAAAATAAAAGCAAGCAATTTTAGAGCAATAATATACTTTGAAAACAAATATTTCTTCATGTCGATCATTTGTTAATAAAATTTGCTTTCAACAATTAGCTTTATAAGGTAACAATTTTTTTCTTCTTTCTTATTCCGCTGTGCATTGAACCCTAGTGCCTTGCAGTAAAAGAAAAATTGTGTCTAGGAGATAAATCATGAAATGCAAAAAACGACACTTTTTGCTGTTTGAATCAACATAAAAATTGAATAAACAAAAAAATAAAATATAAACTCACAACGCTTTCTAGGAAATTTAGTCCTGAATTGTACAACAAAAAAATTATCTTAAATCGGTGCATTATTGCGTTCTAAATGTCCTTTTAAAATTTAAACCTCATTTTTCATTTCAACCCTCTGTGGACCGCTACGTCACAGAACCACATCTGGCGAAGGAGGATCGAAAACCCGACTCGATCCCGAGTCGATATGTCGCATTCCGAGCCAAAGTCGAGCCGAGAGAAAACCGATCACGGGTATCGAAAACCCGATCCCGACCCGAGAAAAAACCGACGCGATCTCGACACGATCACGAGAACGTATCGTATCGAACGGCACCACTAGTATTTTGTATGAATGTGTGCTGTCATAGTTTGGAATAAACCATACTAACGTAGCGTGAGACGAGTTCATATGAGAAATGTAAGTATGTTCTCTCGGTGTAGTGCTATTGCTTGCGATTTTATTTTCTGGAAGGATATTTGCTAGGTCGGGAATTTTCCTTAATCAGGAAATGACAGGGGATTTATTTTCTGATGGAGATTATTTTTGAATTCTGAATTTCAATAGAAAAAGTTATTCAATCATATTAAATTCAACTTCATATCATACTGCATAATATGGGATTCAACGAGATCATTTTAAAAGTCTTTAGCATGGCTTTGATTCTAATTAACATTTTAGAGCTCAAGCGCTTGTAATTTTGAATTTTGTTCAATTGTAAAATTGTGTGATCGCGACAGACTTTGAAATGCTTGTCGAAATCCTTTACACTAAAATATTGAAATTTAAGAAATTAAGTTCAAAATACACCCGACTCTCGGTTTATGAATTCCTAAAATTGCTGGAACGTGCAGTTTCTCAGTTTGAGGGGAGAGAGACGGTTGCGACTCTCGCCTCGGAAGGGCCGCAGTCCGTGCTTACTCAGTCGAGTATATTGCGCAATATTATGCATTCTAATTGGAAACGGTTCAGGCGGCCCTGACTATTTATATTTCGATACTCCCGATTTAGGAACAAGGCTATTTGCAGACAACCCCAGACACATTTCCTAAACAGAGATTCGGGTGTAAGTCAAAATTTAAATTCCCTCTTCTTGATTTGTATCCATTTGAATTCAATATAAATGATATATGTGGAATTCAAATAATAAAAAAGTCGTTGATATTATTTAACAATTTTTTAATTTCAAATTTGCGGTTTTTTATTTGTATTTTCTAAATGAAGTCGAGATATTTTTAGAAAGAAATCATTAATCATAGAAAATGTCTGGGACTGAAAATGATTTTAACCTTTTGGCAATCACCGATATATGTACTTATATCATTCTTTTTTATTCGGTAAATGATAAAAAATAAATATATGACAGCATAAAATAGGTTTGAAAAAGGTTTAAAAATACTACTATCACATTTTTTTAATAATTTAACAAATTGTTACGTCCTTTTAAAACAAGATATTTAAGGAAAAGGAATTCAAAAACAAAACGGTTAAAAAGTTCATCGAGAATGTATTTCATGTTATAAAATAATAATTAAAAAATTGACAATTGAGGAGCTTACTTTCAAAAGGGCGTATATCCACTTATGGTCTTTGTTGGGAAATCGAGAAAAACGTTTTACAGCATTTATAAAAGAATTGGGTTTACTAAGTTCCTACATTGTTTTGGTCCTAGGCCACGTACCCAATTACCAGAAGTTTGAATTCTCATTATCTCATTATCCAGAGTCTGGATGCATGCTCTTTTGGTGGCAAAGCAAATGTTTAACTCACTTTTAACATGAGATAGAAAGCTTTTTTGGAGGAAACTGATACATAGGTTTTTTAACCTGAAAGTTCTTGCACTTGACTTTTCTTTACAGAATTATTCGTTCTTCTGATTTGAAGTATTTCATATTTTATGAACGGCTGTTCATAGTATTCAAAAAGACGAACAATTTATTTCCCTGACTTTTTTCGATGAAAATCAAATTACCAGAGTTATACACTGTTAAAAATAATATTAAATTTAATATACATTCATGTTGATCACTTACTTATTTTAAATTGAAAAGATCAATTAAGCGAATAAATAACAGACCTAACCTACAATCAACTGTACTACACTGTTAGAAAAATCTCTATGAGATTTAATATATATGTGTGTGAAGCAAATATGCACTACAGCTACTGAAATGTAACATACATGGGTGTAGGGAATTTAATATACAGGTCGGTATAGCAGGGTGCATGAAAACTCAAAGTGCTTTCATTTCTTTAAATCTTGTCAAATATTCGCAATTAAATTAATAATCTAGAATTCGTCGACTGAATTGTTATTTATAATGAAAGTGCGACGTACGGGTGGAACTTTTTCCAAAATCCAGTCTAAATAGTAAAAATTTAATGCTAGTACAGTTGATTGTAGGTTAGGTCTGTTATTTGTTTTCTTAATTGATCTTTTTGACTTAAAATCCAGTCATATTTTTGATTAACTGGAAGAAGTTATCATGTTTTATTATTTAGAGTCGAAAATTCATGTTGAACTTCTTTTGAATTTGTGTAAAATGGAATTATTTGATTTTTTTGTAAGTGATTAACATGAATGTATATGAAATTTAATATACACGCTGTTAATGGCGATTTCATATGATTGATATATTAATTTTAATACACATGGGTATATTAAATTTAATATTATTTTTAACAGTGTAGCATTAAATTTCTACTATTTAGACTAGATTTTGGAAAAAGTTCCACCCGTACGTCGCACTTTCATTATAAATAACAATTCAGTCGACGAATTGTAGATTATTAATTTGATTGCGAATATTTGATAAGATTTAAAGAAATGAAAGCACTTTGAGTTTTCATGCACACTGCTATACCGACCTGTATATTAAATTTAATACACATCTATATTAAATTCACTACACCAATGTATGTCACATTTCAGTAGTGGTAGTGCATATTTGCTTTACACATGTATATTAAATCTCCTACAGATTTTTCTAACAGTGTAGCATTTACAAAATTGAAAAAAAAATTAAATGAAAATTTAAAGCCAAGCAACGCACGATATAAAAAAAGTCAAGAGGAGAAAAACTCTGCTTTTTGGATACCCTACAAGATGGTCATAACAACTTTTTGCATTTTCTTGAAAAATCGAAAATTTTGATCGCACAACAAAATAATCAAAAATTCAATTTTGCGGTCAAACTACACAAGATACGAAAAGAGACGAGTAGATCTGAATTGTGCATTTAAAAAACATCTACAAATTTATTGATAATCACTTTTTGATAGGATGCATAGTTTTTGTTTAAATTCGTAAAAAACAGCATTGAAAATAAAAAAAATTAAATGTTTGCACAAACGACACAAGTTACGAAAAAAAATAATGAGACAAAAGTTATTCGCCCAAAAAAGCGCTACAAATTTGTTATGAATACTTTTTTGATAGGATGCGTGGTTTTTGTTTTATTCGTAGAAAACAACATTAAAAAATAAAAAATTTAATTTTTGGACAAACGATACAAACTATGCAAAAAATGAATTGACAAAAGTTGCTCATCTAAAAAAGAGCTACAAATTTGTCGTGAATAATTTGTTGATAGGACGCGTAGTTTTTATTTTAATCGTATAAAATAACATTAAAGATATAGCACATTTCGTAACTAGTGCGGACTGACGGCCTTTTTGAAACAAGCGCAATGTTTTTGTAACGAGTCGTAGGTAAGGGCGCCGTAGGCGCCCGAACCGGAGACGAGTAGATATAGAATAGATCAATTGTGGGTTTAATGAAGGTTTTTATATGGCAGAAAATGGCTTTTTATCACTAAGGTTATTAAAGCGTTTTTCACCTCACCTGTTCGTTATTTTTCATCAGTTTTAGATCGTTTTAAATAGTTTAAATCGTCAAAGAAAAAAAGTATCAAGCCTATTGTGAAATAAGTAAAATTCAATTGTTTGTTTTATATATTTTAAATGGTCATTTCGGTACAGTTATTCCACATTAAAAACTGAGTAAAAATGCATGATAAAAGAATTGGGTAAATTTAAAGATGCGCGTTTTATGGATGTTTTTGTATGGTTATTAAAGAATTTTTGTACTTGACTTTTCTTTATTACTTATCACTTTTGGATCATTTTTAAACATTTAAAATATGTAAAGATAGAAAGTATAGAGCCTTTTGCGAAGTACGTGAAATTCAATTCTTTTTTTCACTTATTTTGAATTATTGTTTGAGGTGTGTTATTTCCCATTAACAACTGAGTAAGAGAGTCTTTTAAAAGAATTGGATAAATTGAAAACTGCGTAATATGGAGGTTTTTTTTATAGCAGAATCAATGGCAGCCATGTTACCCATGTTTTCGAAATAAAATTCGAAATATTATGTGTTGGCTACCAGTTATGGGCATTGAGAATAGCTGCCAACTTTGGCTTTGGCGTTATCATGTCTTGAGTGGCCACCCTGATAAGGAAAGAATAAGACGCGTGCTCATGTATTATAAATGTAAGGATTAAAGAATAGAGAATAATGTAAATTTAATCAAAAACCTTTACTTTTGAAAATAAATATATGAATCAACGGACAACGTCCTCGCATTTATCTGTTTGTTGAGGTTGTGGTCAATCGATCACCAAAAAAAAGCGTTCTCTACTGATATGGCAAATCCAACAGAGAACGACAGTCGCTGAAGACTCAAATCACACAGAATAACAGCGGGTTGAAGAAATGATTAATTACGAAACGCAGTGGACATACACAATACCACGAGGCTATGAATCTCGATGAATCTGAAACCCGCAACTGTTTCTTCACTCGGTTCACAGCGAGACCTCGTGATTTGTGTTTGCGCTCCAATACTCAAGGCCACCACTCGGTTTTTTATTATCCTTCAAATTTGAAAAATTTCTACAAATGTAAACTATAGAAATATAATATCAAGTCTAGCAAACTATCAATATTAAGCAATTTTTCTCTTCTTATACATAGAATTGCACAAGCTGCAATAGTTTTTTTCATTATTTTTACAATTTTTTATGTTTTTACCTCATTTTTACATTACAAACGTAAGGCAAAATTGCGATTACGGTATTGTAATGAGCATTTTGAAATACTTGTAAGTTTAGTTTAAAATATTGCAATACATGCGAGGCAACATTACAATACATTTATTTTATATAGTGTACGTTTATTGTTAACTTATGTTTTACGGAAATAAAATTCTAATACATTTACTGGAAGCTTCCAATTAGTTTGTATGAATAATTGAAATTGAATCATCTTCGTTACATTTTTTGTGATTTTGAATAGGTAAAAAAATGGACAATATCCACAGTTCTTCTAATAATTATAAACTTTTTGAATAATAAACAAAGGCAATTCATAAAAGAGAGTTTGCGTGAAAATAATCGTTAATTTTCAAAAATAAAAGGGTTGATATCTTTTGATGGGTGACACGCATGTACAAGTTTGATCAAAAATGTGCAAGGTCTGATCGGCGTGGTTGCAGACGGCGCCGAGATATGGAAACTAGTTTGGGCGAGTTTCGAGACGATTGCTTTGAGTGTATTACGAGACAAAAATGTGCGAAAGAAGGGTATATACATGATACATAATCCGATGACACGTTTGGCCCTATTTGTATGTGATTAGGATATGTGCAATTGTACATTGTGCTTTCACATAGTATACCTACATCGGTTTAGCTGACGGTCACGAAGACTTGAGTCTTGTCGAAATTATCTCGGCAGTTAGCAGTGTATATATTATTTGCTCGTGGAGGCGTGATCGTAATGACCGCTAAGCGCACTTCTGTTTACCAATTGCTTTTGCGCACTCTCGAGGCATTTTAAAGAACGTAAACTTGTAGGATTCGAAAAAATGTAAATGAAAAATTCAGTCTGCTAACCAAATATGTCGTCACTATTTTAATATGGAATAAAAACAAAAGTTTCATTTTGTAGTAGATAGTTTTCTGATTTGGGGATTTTTATCAAAATTGCACAAAAGATCTTCGACAACTTACCTTAATTTGTAATTTGCTGCCTATTTTCCGTAAATATTACGTAAGAGAGAACTTTTAACTCATACGAGTTAAGTGCTCGAAACTGTACGATGCGCATGCGCATGCATCAAATTTATTAATATCAAATTTCACCGAAATATTCATTTTAGCGCGAGAAAATTCCGTTGTCATGATTTTACCTGAGCGCAGTAGTTATTTGATCAGCTTTATATTATTTTATCGTCGATCTGCGAATATTAAGTTTCACGGAAAAAATTATAATGTAACTTCATCGAGTGGTGAGGGGACAACAATGGCACCAAATGCGTGAGTTAATATTTTCATAAAAATAATGTTTACGTCCATTTTATTATTCCATTCAATATTTCTAGAAAAATGAAAATAATTTCCAAATATGCCAACACGGAGAAAAATGGAAGGTCAGTTTAGCCATATAGATGTGCGGACCGACTATATTGCAGGGTTAACTATAGGACAACTCTTGAATATGGCTAAAGCGACTATCTCTAGAAGGTTGAAACAAGAGGTTCAAATCGATCATCTTAGAGTGTCGACTTGGTCATCTCGTACGGTCGAC
>CAKNXH010060854.1:39721-66222 GCA_932178445.1 Andricus quercusramuli
GACGGTGTAATCTCCACCTTAGCATACCGCGCCCGCATTTTATGTCAAGAAGTTCCCAGTGATAGGTGCAGAGCGTGTCATGCACACGCTGAGTACCTAGAACATATACTATCGGGGTGTCCGACCCACGCAGGAACAACGTATATCTATAGACATAATGCGGCCCTAAGAGTACTTTATTACCACCTTTGTCGCTCTTACGGTGTTGGTCGCGACCCTGCCCTGCCGAACGCTCCAAGGGATATAGAGTCAATTGTCCGAAACGAGAAGTGCCAGATTTTCTGGAACTACGATTTTCGGGCAGCAGTCTCCGTTGCGCACTCGAGGCCTGACATTGTTCTCCAAGACTTCGAGAAACGAACTATATTCGTGATCGAATTCTCGGCTCCATCCGAATACAACATCACTGCAAAGGAGAAAGAAAAAGAGGAGAGATATCAAGACCTTAAAAGAGAGCTGCGTCGACTGTACCCAAAATATTCGGTACGAGTAATTGTTCTTGTGATAGGTGCTCTCGGAGGTGTGAAATTATCGCTGGTTCGTAACCTTAAAGCCATACCCGCGTGCCAAAAATATGCCAAGGCTCTTGCGAGATGGATGCAGAAAGCTGTCATCCTTGGGTCGCTTCGTGTCCTCAAGACACACGAGGGTTTCGCCGGCCTGTCGTTGTGATTTCGTCGTGCCCTGTGACCACCCATCTCACGGATGTGAGACGTGGCCATAGGTGTATTTTACCGCGGTTCTACTGGGGGCCATTGACATTTTTTCAAGATGGCAGTTGCTCTTAGTGGTACCCTGCGGTGGTTGTTTAACTTTGTTTTTAATTATATATATATATATATATATCCAGATGATTTGTAGATAACCCAATTAAAAAACTTAATAACTTGAAAAAACCAATAGAGAAATAAATAGAAATACTTAAATAATTACTGGAATAATCATTTAAGTATTTCTGTTTGTTTTTCTATTGATTTTTTCATGAAAACTCGTTTTAGGGAAAAACGAAAGATAATGGAAGACTATTTGAGAGCAGTTTCAAATATTATAATATCTTTGGCAGTTTTTATTTCAAAACGTGTAATCATTTTTATGAATGTAAGTTCGTAAATAATACTGCTCTCTCTCCTAGTTTTTTCCACCTGTGTATTGCAACGATAATAATCAGGTCGAAAATGACGACAACAAATTACATATCGGCTCTCAAACAGTCAAATACTTCTTTGCAGGTTAGCACAGGTTAGGTTGTGTAAATTCGTACATGTGTTGACGTTCGGTAAACCACGAAGGAGTAAGAGAGATAGATGAAACATTGACCCCTCAGCGACGTGTAGCGGGGAAAGACCTACAGAGCCATCTAACGAACCCGCAAAACAGGACCAGAATATGTGTGATCGCGGTTGCCTACACTAGTGACCACAGCCTGAGTCCAGACAACGGTGCTGCCAACTGCGTCTACAACCGGGTTGGTTAAGGCTGGCGGGCTTATTTAAAATGATTATGATTAAATGTGAAAAGCAATTGTGTACAGCAAATATTTAGAGTAAAGTTATTAAAAATAATTAAAATTTGCTTACAAGGAAGACTTATGAAGTGAAATTTCAATTATTTATTAGATTTCCTTCTCAAAAATAAATGATCGATTTCACGTTCAAAGAAAGGAATATCTTTTTCATCGTAAATATGAATTTACAATTATTCCTAATATTCTTATACACTTTACATTTATTATTTGTTGTAAGCATTTGATTTACACATTCAATAATTTTAAATAAACACGCCAACGGTAACTATTCGGGTTGGCCCTCCGCGATGGGTCATTTGCCCTTCCGTGGATGGTCGAAATGAGTGAAAACAAGATGATCGTATTGACCTCCCCGAAAGGATAGCTTGCCTATCCCTAATAGTGAGTCTGACCTTCTTACAACACTCAGCCTGGCCATAAAATAAGAGTCTCTCTCACTGTGTCGAAGAAATTCTGAAAGGCTAATTAGGCCAACTAGAAGAACGGACTGGCTCTCTAAATTTTGACCCTCTAACTTTGACCATCCATTTTTCTCCGTGAATGCATTTGATGCCAATTTTTTCCACCCAGCACTCGACGAAATAAAGTTAGCTGTCAATGAAGTGAAAATTCCTAATTCTCTGCAACACTCGAAGCGTCAGCTCAAATTGAAATGTGCTTTTATGGCAAACACTTATAATACGTACACTGTAAAAAAAACCTTTGGTGATATTTACAAACAGATTGTAATTTCAGTTTTCACGCGCGGTGTGTTTTCGAATTGTAATGTATACCCTGGTAAATTTACCATTGTCACAAAGAAATTCACGATCTAGTCCAATTCAACCCCATGGAACAGTGTGATGTCCGATTTAAAATTACTATGTCCGATTATAGATATGGAGAAGTTGTAGGCTCCGGAAGCTTCGATCATGATTCCTTAAAGAAACCAATCCCAAAGCTACTGGAACGTGTACGTCATCAGCTTCTGCTCCTTCTGTCCTAGAAGGTAAGCAAGAGCGGGAAATTTACGCGTGATAACATCGGGCAACACTGTTCCTTGGAGTCAGGTCTCTAGCCGCGGATGACCTTACGCGGCAGACAAGACAGTTGGAGATGAAGGTTTCACCTCTGGATACTTTTTTAGAGCTACCAATCTTTTCAGAATTTAAGAGGAACAGTGTTGACGGACAAGATGGAGTGATCCTTGAGAACAGCCTTTTGCATCCGGTTCGCGATGAAATGAGCCTGACGCTGGCAAGCCGGAATCTTGTTGAGTTGGCTAATAAATGAAGCTTTCATACCTCCAAGGCAGCCGATTATGAGAATTATAAGATGAACTTTGTAGCCTTGGTACAGCCTACTCAGCTCGAAAAGAAGTGCTTGATATTTCGCCCGTTTTTCTCCCTCCTTTGCCGTGATATTACCATGGGCTGGTGCCGAGAATTCAATCACGTAAATGATCTTGTTCTTCAGATCTTGGAGGACAATGTCAGGCTTCGTAGCACTGATACGTTGAGTGGTGGAGAATGAGAAATTCCAGTAGATCTTACACTGATCATTCTCCACAACTGACTCGAGTTCCCCCTGGGCGTATGGCAAGACGGGCAATACATCAACACCATAGAAATGCCTAAGATGGTAATATATCACTTTTAGAGCTGCATTGTGTCTCTCTATGTACGCACAGCGTGCATATTTAGAGCATCCACTGAGAACAGGTCCAAGTGTTTCGGGCTCTTGCTTGCACGCTCGGCAGTTGGTATCGCGTACAGGTACATTCATTATGCGCTCGCGGTAAACTAAGGTGTCTATGACGCCGTCTTGACAGGCAAAAAGAAATCCCTCGGTCTCCGATCTCAATCCAGCAGACTTGAGAAACATGTTGGACAGACCCATCGAGAGCTCTTCTCTACGTAGGATGCCGTAGAACTTACCATTGAGGGGTTTCTCAGCATGTACTCTTAGTAGGAGCGTATGTTCTGCTTCCTGTATACGACTTTTGAGCACCAGAGGTGTTAGTGATGCTAGGCCATGTGTAATGTCGCTGGAATTAAATGGGAGGTCAAGCTCCTCTGCGGCCCTATCTGCTGCATGGTATAGAAACACCGCAGCATTGGCGACTTCATGTTGATGTACGAGTCGCATAAGGGAATCCGTGCTTTTTAGAACTGAGCAGGCTGTAGCCAGAACCGTTCTTCGATGAAGACACTCTAAGCTTAGCAATCCTCTACCCCCTTTATCGCGAGGGAGATATATTCGAGGTACGGAAGATCTAGGATGAAGACTTCGTTGTATTGTCATCATCTTGCGTGTGCTTCGATCAAGTTGTTTTAACTCATCGACGTTCCATTTTACTGCACCAAACGTGTAGAGCAGTATAGGAACGGCTAGCATATTGGTCGCCTGCGGATCTTATTCTTTCCAGATAATTCGGAAGCCCAAATTTTTCTGAGAATTTGGCGATACCTTTTTCCAAGGGCCGTTTTCAAGTTATGCACATTTTGGGTTTCCGCTTGCGGTATTCCAAGATATGTATATGTTTCTCCAATACCAAGATTATTTATTAGATATTATTAATATTAAGATATTTATTATATATTTATTGCTAGGTTGGAAGATAGTATTTTGGTATATATGGTATAAGGTAGGTCGGTATATGGGTATAAGGTAGGTAGGTATATAGGTGTTATGTATAGATGTTTTAGATTGAATTGGAATTCCCGTGTCATTTATTTAAATGACACGTTCATTCCGCAACACTGCTCCGACCCAGGTTGCTGATCAATCTCTCTAGCGATCACCCCAAGTGAGGAGCCTCACAAAATTGCTATGTATGGTTCCCCACTTGGGCCCATTAGTATGATGGAAATTATTCGATCAGCGTGGCACGTGGTCAATTGAGCCGCCGGATGCAAGAACCAGCTCGACGATCGAAAACGCGTAAAAGTTCATCCAAAAAAGAGGTACAAATGTGTTATTGATCATGTTTCGATAGGATGCGTGGTTTTTGTTTTATTCGTGAAAATAACATTGACAGTAAAAAAATCAAATTTTTGGAAAAACAATGCAAGGTACGAAAACAGATGAATAAACAAAAATTGTGCATTCAAAAAAGATTTACAAACTTTTAATCAATTTTTGTTATAAGAATATATTCAAAATGAAAAAATTAACTTTTTTGAAAAACGGCACATAACTAATAAAAATTTCTCGCCTAAATTATATCATTATTCTTCATTTGAAATCAAATACAAATTTAGTAATTTGAGTAAATAAAGTTCCTTTTCAGTCTAAAATGAAAACAAATTTAACAATCACTTCATGTGTAGAGGTTTTGATAATTTTATAATATTTGCGAATGAACTTTTTCTTTTCATTGAAGTCGCACACGAAGTTCAAAAATCTAGAGGAACCTATCGTAAGGCGCGAGATGAATACATAATCGAGCGTGAAGCGCGAGATCCAACAGTTGCGCGCTCTAGGCGCGCTCAAACTAGCGAGCGAAGCGAGCCGCGGGCGATAATCGAAATTTTGTAAGACGTTCTTTGTAAAATGATTTTGTAAAGCTTCGCTTTTATATCGATTTTATATTAACATTCTTCAAAGTTCAGCTTTTGTACATTCCTTGCACGTTATATCATGCAATAAGTTTTCTTTAAAGGTTCAAATTATTCTTTCTTTGTTCCGACAATAGATTTCACTTCAAAATCAAAGGAAATCCTCTCACAGTTAAAAGATAGCATTTGAAACGACAATCCTTTAACTGTGAAAGGATTTCCTCTCATACCAATTTTGAATGGAAAATCCTTTATTAGTATGAAAGGAATCGTTTGACAGTCAATAGTCTGTTTTTAAAGTTTTAGGCAAATCGGATGTGTTAAGCTTTGACAATAAAAAATATGCAGTAAAATTTGAGATTAAGGCCATGTGAGCGTAACTTCAAATTTGTTTTCACATTATTTTCAAAAACAACTTACGTTCACACGAAACGCGATATCGAGTTGAAAATTTGGAAAACTAATTATGAAGCACTAAGAAACGCGGGTCTGGTCCTAAAATTTTAGAATTATGAAAAAAGCAAAAAAAAAAAAAAAAAAAAAAAAACAAATTTAGGATCAAACTCGCGTTTCTTTGTGCTCCATATTTAATTCCTTCAATTTTCAACTCGATATCGCATTCTGCTTATGAAAGCAAGCTGGTTTTGAAAAAAAAACGTGAAAACAATTTTTGAGGTCATGCTCGCATGGCCTTAAATACTTGTTTATTCTAATTTACTTCTAAATGAAATAAGCAGTCAAAGGCAATAAATGAAAAATTCATAATTTGTTTGCAACAACCTTTTTGACATAGAAAACTAAAATACGTCACACTATCCGACTTGCCCGACCCCCCGGGCAAAACGGATGTGTCATTCCAGCAAAGCGGATAGAGCTAAATAAATGAGTATTAGTATTGATCTATTAATAGCTTGATCTGATTTATTTTTTGAAGTGAAGACCTATCATAAAAACAAAACAAAAACAGTAAGCACAATATGTCCTGGGGCAAAGAGATGGCTTATTTGTTTCCTGCCAATATGCATATAGGTATATGTATATGCAGAGATTGCTTACTTTACACTTACTTACACTTTACAAATTTAACAGTTTCTCTTATATTTCACATATTAATAAAAAATTTATCTTTATTTTAAACAAAAAAATCTGCGTACTGCGCACACAGCTCGCTTCCCTCGCAAGTTTGAGCGCGCCTAGGGAGCGCGTATGTTGGTTCTCGCGCTTCGCGCTCGATAGTATATTTACCTCTCGCTGCGCGCTCGGACTTTGTACTTGCCCCACATTTGTGCACAGACATGTTAAGACTAAAGATCGAACCATCGACAACTGTAATTTGGTGATCGTGAATTCTCTTTTGTTGAAGCTCCTTCGGCTTTTACGAACACATTCTCATCACGTAGTTCGTGCTTCACACTAGATTTTGTGCGAAATGCGAGCTTTTCTAAATTATGTTCAACACTATTATATAAAACATATTATACTTATTTTCGTATCTCGGCCTGGGATCGCTTATTCAGATACTGCAAAATAAAGTACAAATTTGATTTATCGTTATTACTTTAATATTTGTTACTTATTTTGCATTGAATTTTATTCTCAGCTACCCTGAAAAGTATATATCACTTCAATTCATAATATGCATTGGTGTTAAAACAGATGTATTTTCATTCTCGTATATATTTTATAATTTTAAAAAAAGTGCGCATTCTATAAAAAAAAACACAATTTTGTTATTTAACATTTTTTGCAACTTGTGTCGTTTTTCCATAAATTTAATTTTTCTATTTCCATTGTTATTTTCTACGATTTAAAGCAAATTACGCATCCTAGCTTGAAGTGATTCTAAGAAAATTTGTAGATATAATTTAGTCGAGAAATTTTGTTAAATAAAATGTTATTGTAGTTTGTGTCGTTTTTCTAAAAAGTTAATTTTTTCATTTCTAATGAATTCTTATACAAAAAAGCTTATAAAAAATGGGTAGATCTTTCTTTGTTGAACAACTTTTGTATTTTAATTTTTTTTTTCGTCTCTTTTGTCGTTTTTCCAAAAATTTAAGTTTTTTTTAATCTTATTTTTTACTATAAAAAGAAAATCGACTCCTCTCATCTAAAAATGATTAATAACAAATTTGTGGATCCTTTTTGGGTGAACAACTTTTTTCTGTAAATTTTTTTTGTAACTTGCGTTGTTTTTGAAACAAACATTTATTTTTTAGTTTTAATGTTATTTTTTATGATAAAAGCATAATCTTCTCGTCCTGTAAAAAAAAAATATTGATAAATTTGTAGATCTTTTTTGGGTAAGCAGCTTTTGCCTATTCATTTTTTTCACAGCTTCTGTTACTAAGCGTTAGAAACAAAAAATGATTAATGACAAATTTATAGATCTTTTTCGGGTGTAAAACTTTTGTTTAATAATTTGTTTTGCTTAAAATTTTCATTTTCGTTTGTTTTTTTGGGATTTTGTCACTGCTATAACTCTGGTAATCTTTATATCGAAAAAAGTGATGAGGATAAATTGTTCGTATTTTTGAATAATACTAATAACCGCACATAGAATTTTCATGTCTTATAAAAAGTGGTCTCAACCATTTTGAAAATACTCCCACTTTTTGAATTTTCATCCAAAATGGATGGCTAAGGAATTCGTCCTTTATTTTTATGTGCGTATAAAGTGTGCTAAAGCGCAATCCAACCCGGTGATTCTGTCAAAAGTTATCGTGTTGTATACAGACAACGACAACAAGGACGACGACAGACAGACACCGAAGTAAAAATCATTTTTTCTGACTCCAGGGGTCTCAAAACGTCGACATTTGGTGGAATCCACGAAATTCATTATCACATCCATAAAATCAATACCTTCTCATTGATGAGAATGTAATAACGTTGTTGTAAGAGAAAAAATCTGCCCGCATCGCGGGCACATTCTCACCGCGCGCTTGGCGCGCGGCTCGCTTCGCTCGCAAGTTTGAGCACGCCTAGGGCGCGCACCTGTTGGCTCTCGCACTTCGCGCTCGATTAAGTATTCATCTCGCGCTACGCGCTCGGACACATTTGCCTGACGCTTTAAGCTTGGTTCCTCTAGGTTTTCGCACTTCGTAAGCTCGCTATTGCGCGCTTCGCGAGCTAATACTCTCTTAGTAAACTCCATCGTCATGACTTGCTTTTGGTTTAATTACGTCAGTTTTACATAAAAAGAACTAATTTACCTAAGGTTCTCTCGACCTTAAGGAACACATTCTCATCAAGACACTCGCGCTTCGCGCTCGATATTTGGTAGTCGCGCTTCGCAACATCTATATGTTATGTTCTATGTTCTTTAGATAAAAATGATTGAATTTGTATTTGATATCAAATGAAGAAGGGAATTCCATTACTTCAGCGTATATTTCCGTATCTTTCTAATAAATCATACAATTTCAAAGATTTTTTCCAACTACCTGCAAAGGGGAGAAAAAAAGTATCTAAGTCGTTTTTGGAACATGTATATGATAAATTTTAAAATGATTATTGAAAAATGGACATTTGACAAAAACCGGGGGGTGGGGGGTCAAATCATATACAAATCTAATACCTTCTCTGGATGAGAATGTAAAAATCCAAATTTTCAAGTACCGTGAGCATTAATGATAGTTATTTTATTGTTTTAATGGTTAGAAATAGTATTGAGAACATAAAAACAATGAAGTGTTCTGAAAAAAACACACACGAGATGAAAAAGAAATGAAATAAGCAAAGTTTTGATGAGAATGTGCCCACTTATCGGGCTGATTTTTTCACTGTTAATGTTATTTTTTACGCACATCCCATCGAAAAGTGACCAATAACAAATTTGTAGATCTTTTTTTTACGCACAAATTTTGTTGAATTATCATCTGTCGTATCTTGCATAGTTTGATCGTAAAATTGAATTTTTGGATTTTTCATTATTTTTTGTGCAATGAAAATGTGAATTTTCGATTTTTCAAAAAAATTCAAAAAGTCGTTATGACGATCTTGTAGGACGTGCAAAAAGAAACATTTTTCTTGCCTTGGCTTTTTTCCGTATCGTGCGTTGTTTGGCTGAAAATGTTAATTTTCGTTTCTTCTTTTGGATTTTGAAAACGCTATAACTCTGAAAATTTTCATTTTATCGAAAAATCTTATTAGAATAGATTATTGGAATTTCCGAGTACTATGAACAGCCGCACATATAATTTTCAAATTTTGAAAAAAAGTGGTCTCAAAAATTTTCAAAATGCTCTTAATTTTTGAATTTTTATCCAAAATGGCTGGCTAACGAACTTGACCTTCATTTTAGGACACTTGAAGAGTATACCAAAGCCCAATCCAATTTGTCAATTCTTTCGAAAGTTATCGTGCTAACAAAATAAAAATCTACATACATACACACCCACATACACACATTCATACAGACAGACACATTCGCGAAAACCTGTTTTTTGGGTTCAGGGGTTCTCAAAACGTGGACATTTGACAAAAACTGGTGGGGGGGGGGGGTCAAATTTTACACAAATCTAATACCTTCTCTAGATGAGAATGTAAAAAATTAATTAGTTAAAATTTGTCGGTTATAGTCGCCAGTGACTTCAACGAAGGTGTGCACCTGACTTCACGAGTTTTTCACCCCACGCTGAATTCCTTAAATTCTGTGAATTCCTTAAATTTCCGGAAATCTTTAAATTCTCTACATTCCCTGATTTCTCTAAATAGCCTGAATGTTAGTAGCCTGAATATTCTAAATTCCTTGTATTCTCTGAATTGGTGAAAATCTCGGAATTACTTGTAAAATAGCTCGAACTCTGATCGGAAATCCAAGGGAAATAAGTTACGGCTGGATTCAGCTTTACACTAGTGACTATCGTTCGGTAAGTTCGGAACAGCCGCTGAACACAGTGCCCCTTACGTATATTTTGCTATTATATTTCGAAACTTTTTGCCTTATATTTTTGACTTTTCGAGGCTAGTAAAAAATCGCAAGTTCGTTTTGTAATAGGAATTATTTATAAAATAAATTTTTTATTGCAAAACACGAAAGAGCACATTCTTTTTACCAAAATATTGTATCTAGATTATTAGAGCTATCATGTGTCTAGGGCAGATTAGAAGGACAAAATATATCGTTCTCCATCTCTTTTACTCTGAAAATAACTGAAATTAAAGGAAAATTCCCATTATGATTAGAAAGGACATTTCGAATTGTGGGAATGACTTCGAAGGACAAGACTAAAAAAGGACAAATCCTTATAAAGATGGACTATGATAGCCCTAAGATTATCCAAAATTTTAATCGTTATTAGAGTTTTTTGTTCAAACTGTTTTTCTCGATTTTCCCAGTTTAAGTGAGATTGGACTTATGTATCTGTTTATTTTGTACGACAGAAAAAGGGTGCCAAAGCGAAATCTAATATGATAATTCCTTCGCAAGTCATCGTGCCCACAGACGATAACAACGGCGATGACAGACAACGAAGTAAAATCCATTTTTCTTAATCAATGAATCCGAAAACGTCGAGGCTTTTGCAGGCTAGGCCGGATACATTAATGAATTAATATTAATAAAAATTGGTTGAGAAAATTAGTTGAGAGTATAAAACTCTTTCTTATACATGTTACGTATGGCAAACGCGAACAGTTACAGAAAACCACTTCCATATTTTCTACCAAGTAGGCAGTCGAGTTCGGGCCAACAATCAGATGTAAAAGCTTACACAGAAAAAACTGCACGGAAAAAAGTGGATCGTTAGAAGAACTCTCGAAACCACTAGTTCTAACTATTTTAAATTGAACCGTAGCTTTCCGTCGTGAATTTTGTTAAAATTACTATTTTTTGTTCAGGTATGTTAAACTGACTCTTTAAAAGAGTAGGATGAACAATTTCAAATAGTAGGATGCACTGCACCACTTGGTAACCATCAATACTCAGCGAGAAGAAGTTACTATTTCGTGTAGTAAGCTTTCCTTCTGTGAAGAGTAACTTTGTCGATTTCGCATTGTAACGAAATGCGATCTATACGAAATGCATTCTATACAATACAAAAATGATGTAAAATGTCGATCGATTTGAGGAGGAAAAAAATTATGTTATATATGATTACTGCACGTAATTTACGATTATTCTTACACAATCGCACGCATAGAGTCTTACACATATGATGGCACGCTCAAACGCTTTGAAAAATCGCCCCCGCTGGGGAATCGAACCCTACCTGCCTACCGAAAACCTGTCCTAAAACCTAAAACCTGTCCTAAAACCTAAATATAGCGCACGCCTTAGTCTTCCCGCTTAGATTTTTCTGACAAAGTCTCGATCAAGCGGTTTCTCTGAGAAAAACGTGGCCAGCTAAGGAAACAAATGTCTACTTACAATTTTTTAAATTAATCTCTTACAGGTGATATCTAATAAATTGTAACGAGCTAGGGATAAATATTTTGCTTAAAAGTATCAACTCACACAGTAAATATATTATTAGTAATGATTTTTGTAAATCAAGACTTGAAAAAATGATTTCGAATGAAATCTTTGGAATTTTTAATTTTACTTTATTATCATCTCACTTCATTTGAAACGTAACATTAATTTACATAACTCATATGTGGATGAATAAAAAAATAGTTTAAACATTGTAATAATATATCAAATGCAAAATTGAAATCACTATTTTAAGATGAAACAAACATTGAATAGTGATTCAAATTTAAATTTCTTGCAAAAATAAAATTTTTCTCATGAGATGTGGGGATGCTGAATTAGAATAAAAACTGTTTAATACAAAAAAAAATCGGTTCCGAGAAACCAATATTAAAGATCGCGATATCACAGTAGAATTTTAGATTTTATTTTTGTTAAAAATCTTAAGAAAAAAAGAAATTTTTTTTTTTCAATAAATGGTATTGATTTCTGCAAACATCAATGTGAAAAGGTTGAAAAAATTATTACTGCTTTAAATATGGAAATTAATTTGAACTAAAATTGTATTACAAATTATTTTTTTATGACACGTGCATGATTTCAGCCCTTTTCAACGCCTATGAAGCGGGGCTAAAGCTCTACTTTTTAATCCCTAGGGACTCAAAAGTGACGTCAGAGATGAATAATGAAAATTATGCATCTATGAGCTCGCATTTAATGATTATCAGCCCACTCACTGTAAAAACTGAGAGGAAATTTTGGTTGCAGATAATAGAATTTTGCGGTAAAATTACCATAAATTACCGGAATTTTTCATAAATTTCCGGAAATGTATGGAAATTTAAAAAAATGAATGTTGGGTAAGTGACCATATTCACCTGTAAAATTACCATGAATGACCGACATTTTTCATAAATTTCCGGAAATTTATGGAAATTTTTAAAAATGAATTTTGGGTATTCCATGGTAAGTTACCATATTTACCTTTAACATTACCATAAATTACCAAAATTTTCCATAAATTTCCGGAATTTTATGGAACATTTTCATAAATTTCCGGAAATTTATGGAAATTTTGAAAATGAATTTTGGGTAAGTTACCATATTCACCTGTAAAATTACCATAAATAACCGAAAATGTCCATACATTTCCGGTGATTTATGGAAATTTTTAAAAATGAACTTTGGATAATCTATGATAAGTTACCATAAATCACCTCTAAAATTACCTTAGATTAGGTTAACATTAATTTCATGCTTCATTATACAAAATCTAATATGGACTGAAGTCATGACTGTATTTCGAGAAATGTCTGAAATCATCCATTTGTTATGAAAAATATCTTATGCGCCAAGGGGGAGAGACACTTTTTCTCTCCCTAGGTACGTAATATACTATTTAATTATTGATTCAAAAAATGATATGTCGAAAACAATGCATTATTCTACTAAAAAAAATTCTTCCAAATAATATAATATTCGAACCAGGGTGGCTAAATCAAGTACGATCTCAATCATTTTTATTGTTATAAGGAATTAAAAATATCATAAGCAAAAAAATCCATAGCAGAAGTAATGTAAAAAAAGTATTTTTTTATATATAATTTTTCATAATATTTTTATATTCTGAAAATTTGGTACAAATGGTTTCTAAATGAACCCAAAGTGTGGATTCAAATGGTTCTAATAGAGCCTTTTTGTCACTTCTGCCTTGACTCACTTCAAAGATTGCACAAGTTAATAATGCACATTTTGCTTTATAATTTGAATTAAATAATATTGCACATTCTTGAAAGGAAGATATCACACAAAAAATGTGACAATTTCTAAGTTTTTGTTGAAAATCCGATGTTTTCCACTGCGCATGCACAAGAAGCGCGGGACTATTTAAAATGATATATACATTGCAATATTAGGTTAATATTAAAATTTTTTAAGAAGCTAGCTATTTCTATAATTAAATTCAATTTGTTCTAAAGAAGAATAAGAAACTTTTGTTAATATTTATCTGCATTATCTATCTACAGTGTTTGGAATATCTACCACACTGTGAAATTTTCTTCGACCGTTGTTATCAATAATGAAGTCAATTCATCTAAGAATAAATTATTTTGGTCAAACTCGCATTTATGAACATAAACGAGATTGTGAATTAGGCAATCAAAGCACTGGTTTGTCAAAATATGCATGGCAATTCAACCACTATTTTGATTTTGAGATTAAAAATATAAAAATTTTAGCACGTGAAAATAAGAATAAGAATTCTAGAGTCCTTTTTTATAAATAAATTCATTAAAAATTCAATCAATTTAAAAACTGAAATGTTAAATATAAATAAAATTTATCAAACCATTTTATAACCAATTTAGATACAAATTAAAAAAAAAGGAAAATGTAATATAAATTTTTAAATCCAATTTACTTTGGCGCACTTTTAATTTGGCTCTCTAGCTTAATATCCGCCTTTCTTAATTGCTCATGAAAATATAACTTCATCCATAATGTATTATGTTAGTCCATGTTTGTCCTTTCAAATCAAAACACTGTTTTCGTTCGATTTAACCAAAATGTAGTAAAATTACTATATTGGATCCTCGAAAATTTGGGGTTTCAATTTTTAATGTTTTAAAAGGACACTATTTAAATCATATTATTTATAAATTTTAATGTTTTAAACAATAAATAAACTACTAAATTTGGTTCACTCCAAAAATATGTTGTTTCTCTTGTGAAAGTAACCAAAAATTGAAATGTCTTGGATGATTTACTACAGGTAAATTTATAATATTTTTTGTTTACAATTGGTTTCATTATAAATGTTTTTAGTTTATTGCATCCACATATATTATGTTAATTTAGGTTATGTATTACTTTGAAGAAGGCCTGCAACAAGGTCGAAACGTACGTTGGTTTCATCAAATTGACGAATAAAGATTGATTCATGAAAACTGAATCCACTATTATTTTTACGGGACCGTATGACCAAAATAATTTATTCTTAGATGAATTGACTTCATTATTTATCTGTATGACTATTCATAGTATTTATTGATTTCAAATAGGCCCGCGCTTTTCGGCACGTGCGCAGTTGAAAGCGTCGGCACCCGCCGATGGCCATCTATCGGATGTAAACGAACTAAAAAGGAACCCTTAATAATAGTTCCTTTAGAGCCTAAGTTCTAAATGATCCCAAGTTTTACTTGAGCCGCAACATTCCTGAACCCGCAGTTTTTTCTTTTTTTCTGTGTACGTACAGGTCGGATTGTATGACCCACTTATCTGATTCGGAATGCAGTGGTCGATTCGAACTATTTTTCAATTGAGGAACTCCGCAACTGTGAAGTAAAACAAAAGCGTCGTTTTTATTTCGTAAATATGAGTCGCGCTCGGCTACTTTCTAGCGAAAAGAATACACAACTGACTTTGCGTAAGTTTGTCCCACGTATTTTATAGACGAAACGAACGCCTCGAACGATTTTTAGGGCACGCAAGATGCTTTGCGTGGTTTTTATCTAATATTTCTTCATTTTCTATATTTTTCGCATTTCTTAACTTCCTACTTGGATTTGATTCCATGTCGGAAGCCTGGATATAAAAATTTGACAAATTGTTATTAAAAAAATTATTCACTATATTTCAATACATTTTAATTGCATTCTCTAAATCTGCATCAGAGATAATTAGTACACCGCTGATTGTTATCAGTGGTAAACTTTTAGCTGATTAATCAGCGAAATTGCGCTCATTCAGATTTAAGGGTGTAGTCTGGTAACTGGCACTTTTTTAAAGCTGTTTTCGAGATTGAAAAAATAAAATAAAATGCAATAATTCCAAATTTTTTATATGTTATTATTGATATCAGGGTGCACAGTCTTCCCCTTTTTTTCTCAGTTTCCCCTTTTTTCTTTTAAATTCCCCTTTTTTCCCCTATTCTCAAAAAACTTCCCCTCTCTCTCTTTAAATATACGATATTTGAAATTGTACACATTATTAAATAATAATTAGAGCAATTATAGCATTCAAATAAATTATTTATGAATAAATAAGGTACACGTTTCGAGTGCAGACCATTAAAAATAAATGCTCTTAAAAGAAATTAGAAGATGAAACATTTTAAAGCAAGTTGAAAATGTGAAAACTGTAGACAGAAGTTATTATCTAATATAAAATTTGAAGATTCACAAAATATACAGTACTTTATAAACAAGTATTAGAAGAGTAACACATTTTAGTTGAAATTTACAAAGTTAAATACTTAATTCAAAAATAGAATATATTCGGAAATTCAACTATTTTGTTGCAAGTTCAAATTTCGTTCAAAATTGATATTTTCTGACGGGAAGTTGGTTAAAAATTCAACTATTCGGTTACAAAAATAATTATTTTGTTGAAAAGCTGTCCTCTTTGGTTGAAAATCAAACTGCTATGTTAACAATTAATCTTTCAAACATTAAATTGCAATTTTTGATTGAAAATTATTTTTTGTATTGAAAGCTTATATTTTTTAGTTAAAAATTCGAATGTATTGTAGAAAGTTCTTTTTTTTGCTAAAAAATTCAATAATTTGGTAAAAAATTGGTTTTTTGATTTGAGAATTAGTTTCTTCAAATGAAAATGTAGCAATTCCATTTTTGTTTCAAAATTGATCTTTTTTATTTTGAATTTTTTTTTCTCTATTGACTCAACAATCTTTTTTGGTTGAAAATTCAACTCTTGTTGAAAATTCGTGTTTCCGGATTGAAGATTCAACTGTTTTGTAGAAAATTTGAATTTTCTTTAGAAAATTCAATAGTTTGGTAGAGAATTTTACTCATTGGTCGAATTTTGAACTACTTTGTTGAAAATTCATCATTTCAGTTGAAGTTTTTTTCTGTTTTCTGTTCAACAATTTGGGCGAAAATTCAGTTTTTGCAATTGAAAATAATTTTTTGAAACGAAAATGTATCTATTCGATTTTTTGTTAAAAACTGATGTCCTTAATTCAACAATTGAACTATTTTATTCAAAAATTATCTCATTTGTTGAAAATTTTCAATTGCGAAATTCAAAAATAAATTTTTCACTCAGTTACAATTTTTTTGAAAATGTGCAAAAACATTTTTTTTTTATTGAGTCATATGCACACATTTTAAAAAAAGTTGAATATGTCGGACCTGAAATGTATTCAGCTTGAACCAAAGAAACATTTTTTTATATTGGTTTTTCGGAAAAAAAATTTTGTCGTGAGTTAGGCTTTTTGGAATTACATATATTTTTTGCGATTTTGGAACGTTATAAACACTACGAAAAGGATTTTTTCCCATGAATAAAAAATAATAACATGTTTCTATGGTTCAAGCTGAAGAAATTTAAGGTTCGAATCAATCCAAAAAACATGTTTTAGTACATTTAAAAAAAATGTTTAATAAGGCAAATTTTGTTTTGATTTATTACAATTTTTAATTGTAAATCAAACGATTCGATTGATTTCAGTATTTTAACTTCGCTCTACTGAAGAGAGTAGTTTTAAATTCACATTGAAAGTATCCAGTTTTTCAAAATAAATTCCTTAATGGCAGAAATCATTGAGAAATCATTTAAATTAAAAAAAAAACATTGTTATAAAAAGATTGTTTTTTATTTTCGACATAGCCAATGATGTTTAGGACAACGTGTTAAAATTTCAGCTTGTTCGGTTCAATAGAATATTTTCAATTACCCGGGCCGACCGAAAAAACGTTGTTTTGAGAAAAACGCGTTTAGCCTTAATAACAGATTTTTTTTAGAAATCTCCTACACTAATCGGCTATGTCTCGTGCATACAAGCAAACGTTCCGTTTCCTCATAGGGATCATTTTCAGCAACTTTTTCTGTGCAACGACTCGATCTGGCTATTGTAGAATCGTCAGATGTTGCTTTCCGACCGTTTGCTGCTGTTGTGCGGCTTACAGCGCGTAACTACGAAGCGCTCTCGACTATGTGCTGCAGCTTCTTGCATTTTTCATATTTAAGTCTACAATTTTTACAATATACTCTCAATATATTCTGCTTTCGAAATATGTAAGAAAAAAATCGATTTTTTGAAATTTATTCGCCAGACTACCCCCTTAAAGAGCACTATTATTGTATTGCTTCACTTTTTATTTCAGGTGTGAAAAATTGTTCTTGGCAATTATATTAATTTGATAGATATGCATTTTGCTCTATAGTAAAAAATGAGTTTATTGTTTTATGATTTGTTTCCGCTCGTCTTCCTTATTCACACATAATTATTCACACTAGTTCCACCATCACATTCATTGGTAACTCGTTTTCCTCATTTTAATTCCATCGAGAATTTTATTTGACAGTAAAATGCTTGAAATGCAGACACAAAAAGTGATGTGCACTTTCGAAAAAATATCCTTCGTTCTTGCATGTTCATTAATTACTTTCATTATCATGCTCTCGTCTTTCTTTATCGCCTGAAGGAAGCTAAATAAGTAGCGAGCTTACAAAAATTATAAAAGCATTTATTCGTCTCGGCAGATACGAATTAAGATACTTAATACGTAATTCAAGTATTACATTACGCAATACTTGAACGACCCTTTGATGAAATACTTGATTAACTATCCACATAAATACAGTAACTGAATCTAAAATCAGAATTTGAATGACGTCAGTAAGAAGTTAGCATACGATTCAATTTAGTTTGGAGTAAATCCATTTGAGTAAAATTGTGCTCAGCAATCTCAGTGAAAAACAATTTGCATCAGTTGGTATTATCTTTTTGTACTTCAAGGATCTTTAAAGACGTATCCTATATTAAAATGTGTAATTTGTAATGATTTTGTTAGGATACTTTTAATATTTGTATTTTTTTTAACCTTATGTTTGATAATTTCAGTTAAAGTGCATTAACAGTGTTTTGAGGCTATGTTATAATTACTTGATTCCTTCCTTAACGAAATTTTGTCGCATGAACTTACGTCCACAAAAATGAGATATCGAGTTGACAATTTAAGAAATGAAATAAAAGTCATTAAGAAACGTTTGTGTGATTCTAAATTTTTAGAATTACAAAAAAAAAAATTGTTTAAAAAAAGTGTAAAAATAATAATTTCGTATGGATGCGAGTTGTTAAGAAAATATGTCGGCAAGGTAGACATCGGACAAGTGTAACATAGCCTTAATCTTAATAGTATATTATCCACATAGGGGGAGTAAAGTGCCTCTCCCCCTTGGCGCATACGATATTTTGTATAACAAATGAAAGATTTCAGACATTTCTCGAAATACAGTCATGATTTCAGTCCATATTAGATTTTTTATAATGAGGCATGAAATTAATGTTAACCTAATTTATGGTAACTTACCATAAATTTCCTAAAATTCAATTAAAAAATATATATAAATTTGCGGAAATTTATGGACATTTTCGGTCATTCATGGTAATTTTAAGGTAAATATAGTAACTTACCACATAAATTACCCAAATTTTTTTTATTCCCATAAATTTCCGGAAATTTATGAAAATTTTCCGTAAATTATGTTAATCTTACAGATAAATATTTCAAGTTACCATAAATTACCCAAAATTCATTTTTGAAAATCTCCATATAGATCCCCCCACACAATACATAGAAAAATAACATTCCCAAAATGAATTGCTGAGGAGCTAGAGGTCGTCCAAAGTCAAAAATATTCCAAAATTGAATACATGATTTGTGAATATATTAAATGGTATTAAAGTTAACTAATAATATGTATATACGTACATGATTTATGTGAGTAATGTATCTATATACATTACTCATATAACTCATGTATATATACATATTATTAGTTAACTTTGATACCCTTTGATATATTCATAAATAATGTATTCAATTTTGGACTATCTTTGACTTTGGACGACCTCTCTCCTCAGCAATTCATTTTGGGAGGTTGTGGCCATGAGAACTTTTGATCAGGATTTCAAGATCTATCGTTTCTCGCAGTTTCGTCCAATTTGACCGAATGTTTTTTTCCTATGTATTGTGTGCGGGGTTCTTTCCGGAAATGTATGAAAATTGTAGGTAATTCATGGTAATTTTGCAGGTAAATATGATAAATTACCATAGATTACCCAAAATTCATTTTTAAAAATTTCCATAAATTTCCGGAAATTTATGAAAATGTCGGTCATTCATGGTAATTATATAGGTATATATGGTAACTTTCCATAAATAACCACATAATTCTAATGTCAGCAACCAAAATTTCCTCAACAGTTTTTACGGTGAGTAGGCTGATAATCATAACATGCGAGCTCATAGATGCATAATTTTCATTATTCCCCTCTGACATCACTTTTCAGTCCTTAGGGAGTAAAAAGTAGAGCTTTAGCCCCACTTCACAAGCGTCGAGAAAGGCTGAAGTTATGCATGTATGTGTCATAAAAAAATCTTAATTATATTTGCTTTATTTCACATTCAATATTGTTTGCACACATGTAGTTACATACAGTTTGTCGAAGGTGAAGACATTTTGCTCAGATACGGTATGAAGTATATGTATATCCTTTAACGTCTGTGGTGCTATATTATTTCAAAAATCGAAGAGCTTTCTTCGGCGCCGCCGCTTATTTATAGCGCGCGGTCACCCACTCCAATCGGCTCTCGGCCATTGACCATGTTTACAAATATATTGCAATTGCGAATAATGAAACGCCTAGACCTATGAACGTAGCCGCGTAGACTCCTGGTTTGGGTTCAGCGAACATATCCTTTCTACTCTGTTTGCATGATTAACGAACGATAGTACATATATGAATGGCTCACCTTTGACTTGAACCTTTGCGTGCTTCTCCGCTTACCGCACGCACAGAAAATAATATTCTCATTTTTTTTTTGTCGCAAATACAAAATACGCGCTTTCGTAATACTGGCTATTAGTGCACTTACGAAATTGGTAATTACAGGTCGATTTTATAAATTACGCGTCCCTCATGGCTGAAACATGACCTCAAACTCCCTACTAGTACGTCTAGTTTTCCGATCTGTATCAGATTTAAATTTTGCTTCAATTGCTGCAAATAAAGGAGACTCGTAGGAAAAAGGTGAGCCAAAATTATGAAGTCCATAGTCTACAAAGTGTGGGAATTCTTGTACTTTCTAAATGGGGCCATTTATTTATTTAATTTTTAAAGTATGTATGTATATTTATTGCCTCTGAGAATACAAGATTCTGTGGCAAGGGAAGGCCACTATTACAGAAATCGATAAAATTAAGATAAATATAAAAATGAATGAAAAGTTATAATATCGTATGTACAATAGGTTGTTACGTCATACTGGTCGAGTTCGGGCAGTGTATTATTCGAATAGAGAGAAAGCTCTGCTTTTTAAACATGTACTTACAAAGTTGTATATCGAGCGAAGCATTCCAGGGTTTATATTCGACAATAATAGGTGAAGATTGTTCTCGTTTATCATACCAATGTTGCGCAAGTAATGATTTCTAACGGGCGAGTAGATCGGACATTTAACGAGGACGTGTAAAAGATCCTCGTTTTCTCTTAGATTACATAAGTGGCAAATCTGTTGTGGATCGATTAGAGTGGTTCCAGCTTTAGAGGTCAGCTTAATGATGAACCTTGAGGAGGTTCTTATTTGAGCGAAAATGCGCTTAAATAGGAAAGGAGCTTTGAATAGCAGATATTACTGGGGTAGCGCATCATTGTGTAAAAATTTACTGTATATATAACTAAAGTTGCTGTTTTCCAATCGTAACAGATCCCGCGAATGGAAAAAGTCACCGTATCTATCAGCTATAGTATCGATTTGAGTGAAAAGATTGGGATCATTGAGATCCATGAAATTGTGACTTATTCCTGCACCCTCCAAGCATCTAATAAGTTGACCTAGCCAGTTATGTTAAAAAATTTTGCTCGTTGCGGTTTCGACTAGTTTTAGCATGCAAAGTTTCGGATAGCGCTAGTCTTCCATATCGAAAATCTTCGCCGCCCAATTCAGCGCCATTTTTAATATTTGGTATGACACACATGGTAGACCTAATTCCAATCTGACAACAAAGTCAGGCGTGTTTCTGGGTAGGCGCAGAAGATTTAAAAAAAAAAGGACTTGTGCTTTTTCGAAGACATCTAGATAATTGAATCCGATAATGTGAGCCGCATTTATAATAGATAGCCGTAATTATAATAGAGTCATAAATTTTAATAACGGAAGACCATGAGGAGCTTTTAGTTCTAGTTAGAATATTGAACGCCGAGGCTGAGGCTGAGTTGTCTCTGCTAACTGCTGCATGTGCAGCTAAGTTGAAATCACCTGTTCTAGATAAAATCGTACCCAAGTATTCAAAACACGAAACAAACTCCAAAGAGATACCATCATATTTCAGACCTAGGAGTTTTGCGCTGATCCGACCTTTCTTGAATATATTGTATTTATTTTTGTTGTTATTAACCGTGAGTTTGTTTATATTACAATACTCCTGGAGAGCATGGAGTTTTCTTATTGCGTCTATTTTAGATTCTTCAAAAATAATTAAATCATCCGCGTAAATCAGCACCATAATGTCCGTGTCACCCATAATTCTGAGTCCCACAAGACCTTTTTATCTAAAAAAAATCTCGATATCGGAGGTTAAGAGGTTAAACATGATTGGGCTCAAAATCTCTCCCTGTAGAACTCCCTCAGTGACCGGCAATTCCTCTGAGAACTCGTTCCCCACTTTAATGCAAGTTGAGGCTCTCTCATATAGACTTTTTATAATTCTAATTATTTTTGAGCTGATTCCAATATCGAAAAGTTTTAACCATATGTGAGCGTGATTGGCCGATGGGAAAGCTCTTGAGAAATCCAGAACAATGGCATAGATATGTCTATTCTTTTTTTGTAAGTAAATTTGTGAAACAGATGCCAAGGTGAAAATATTATCCATACAGCCCCTACCTCGGCGAAAACCTGCTTGGACTTCCGGAATAATATGACATATTGACTCCCATTTTTCTAATCTAGCCAATAGAATTTTCGTAAAATTTTTAGGAAGTGAGTTTAATAGGGCAATAGGTCTGTAGTTATTGGGATTGGTTGGGTCTTGTTTTTTATGTATCATGTGCGTTAAAGATTTTGTCCAATCAAGCGGTATATATTCATTCTCAAGTATTTTATTGAAAAGTGTTTCAAGATAAAGAAGCCAATTGGGCGGCAAGTTTTTGTAAAAATTATTTGAGATTTGATTCGGCCCTGGAGCCTTATTTAATTTACTTTTGTTAATTGAAAAAAAGATTTCGTTAGCTGTAATTCTGCTATCCAATTATGGGTGTCGCACATCTGTAAGCAATGACGCTGACAGACGTCTGAGAGGAAGTGTCAGACGGAAGAAGTTTTCCCAAGCTTTTGTAGTAAGGATTGTAGATTTGATCTTTAAACCTCTAAATCTATTAACAGTATCCCAAAATTTGTTGCTATCGTTGACACACTCAAGGCTCGCCAGGATATTAAATTAAAAGCTTGCTTTTTTATAAACTACCAGTGCTTGGTACGATTTTTTAGCTTTGACATAAACCAACTTAGCGTCATCCGAGCCCTGCTGGCTTCTTTCAACGCATTAGAAATATATGCTTTGCTTTGGTTACAGTCAGAGTCAAACCAAGGTTTGTCATGGTGAAATTTCTCAGTAACATTTTTTCTCACTGACCACGTATCTGCTTTTTTGGCGCTGTCGATAATAACTTCGATAAGGTTTGAATTGAGATGATCTATGTCTAATTTCTCAAAATTACATTCTAGTCTGTGAGATAAGTATAATTCGTTCGAAAACATCTCCCGTTTGTCGTCTGTCCATCTCAGAAACGCCAAGCTTTTATTTTTGTTTACATTCAGCGCCCTTAAGTGACCATCTCAGGTGGGCGAGCAACAAGAGGAGACTAAGACCGGGAAGTGATGCGAGGTATGTGTGCATTGATCCACCTTCAAGTCATTAAGTATACCTAATGCCTCAGCATTGCACCAAACCAAGTCATTGACACCTTTACGCCCTGCATTAACAAAAGTAAAGTGGGCTGGATTGTCGCTCCGCGATCTGCCATTTAAAAGATAAAACTCATTCGACTCCATCTGTTCTACCAATCCCAGCCCCCTCCTGTTGTGCGCAAGATCGTGGCTTTCTCGGTACATTGAAAAATTTGTGTGAGTAAACATATCAGGTGGACCCTGGCTTAATACCCCCACCCTGCTGTTGAAATCGCCATATATAGTGATAGGAACGTTGTTGTATTTATCTGACAGAGCGCATAAGGTTTCTTCGAAAAGTTGTAGGATTACTTCTGTATCTACCGTCGGGTTAAAATAGCAGATTTCTACAATAAAATTAATGTTATTTGCGCTATAAATTCGAACCAATATCCAATACTCTGATTTGTCTATGCTCTCACTATTATAATAAAGTTCATTTATAAAAAGGGCTAGGCCGCCACTGGCTCTACCTCTTGATTTTTCTTTTAAAGCGTTAGAAAAGAAGTGATTATATTTATTATCCGCGTACAAGTTTTTGGGAATTTGAGTGAGCCATGTTTCGACGATTCCTATAATATCAAACTTATCATAATTAATACAGGAGTTTAAAAATCTTACATAACCATGACAGTTCCAGAAGAAGAAGTTTGTAGCATTGTCGACTCGTCCTGATGTGTTTCGCTTATTTAACCATTTATGTTTTTCTTCGTCTCCCTGGTTGATGATAGACGATTGTTAAAATTCCCTTTCGTAGGATTTCTCGCCTGCTCTGTGTTATTGGCTGGTGGGGATTCCGAGGCCTTGCGCTTCGCCTTTCCCTGTATGCTGTCAAATGCTTTTTCTCGGTCAACAAATGCACCGAAAACTTTCTTTCCTACTCTCAAACTTTTTTCTGTGATCTGTCTTAAGCTAAATATATGATCTGTACATGATCTTCCTGGCATAAATCCACTTTGGACTTCCCATATATTTTCTTCTGTAATTTCCATTACTGCACGAATAAGTATTTTTGAGTATATTTTACTTACGTTACTTAGTAAGCTGATACCTCTGTAATTACTGCAGTTGCTTTTATCTCCCTTTCTCTTATATATTGGTACGATAATCGCTTTTCTCCAATCGTCGGGGACTTCTCCCATCTCGATAAATAAATTTATTAATTCGCACAGCCTGTGAGGTATGTACTCGCCACCGTATTTAAGCATTTCTGCGCTAATTCTGTCTACACCAGCAGCCTTACCATTTTTTAAGTTATTAATTATATCTCTAACCTTAGTGACACAGACTTTTTCAGCTGGATTTTCTAATGCATTATGCTCTCTGTCGCAGTTCTGCTGTCCTATATCTTCGCCTCCTAATAATGGTTTAAAAGAGTCTTTTAAAGGGTCTACTATCCCGTCTGTATCATATAGCATTTCACCTTTGCTGTTTCTCATGCTGACAAATTCTGTACTTTTGCTTTCCTTCATTTGATTATATAGTAGTTTCACGGTTCCTTCAAGGTTGTTTTTTATTTTATTTTGTTCTTCTGTTCTGATTTTATCCTTACTTTCTTTGACTAGTCGTTTAACTTTCCTCTTTTTGCGTCTGTAATCATTTTCTAGTCTATTTCTCTCCTCATCGCTAAGACCTGTAATGTGCAACGTTCTTTCGTACGCTTCTTTCTTTTCTTGTCGGGGTGCCTCAATTTCATCATTCCACCACGCATCATCAGACTTTCTGCCTACCACTGCCGTACCACACACTTCAATCGCAGTTTTAACAATGGTATCCCTTAATAAAGTCCACGCGCCCTCTACATCTTTATTGCTTCCAAACGGCTCCCAAATTACATTATCTATGCGTTCGTTTATCTTATTCTGAAAATCTATTCGCACTTCCGGTTTCTGTAAATTTTCAACCTTGATTCGCTTTTGTTTCGTTTATTTGGTTCTCTTTCTTCTCCGTCCCCGGCCTAAGTTCATTTTGGAGACTAAAAGGTAATGATCAGTATTGCATTCGGACCCCTTCGTGACTCTTGTGTCTGTAACCAGGTGTAAGTGTGGATCATTTTATGTCGAAACCAAGTATTTGTAATAAATAGGCCATTTTCTAATCATAAGGTAACTAACTTTTCCCCTTTATAATTTATTCTTGGATCCACAAATTTACCTAGTATCTTTTCTGTATCTGTATCCTGATATTGGACGCCGACCCATCCGTTCATATCTCCTAGCAGAATTATTCTTTCACTGTGATCGCAAGTACTGTCCCAGTGTCCCAGAAGGCGTCTTTGACTTCTCTCGGATCACTGTCAACTGGGGCGTAGCACGCTATGATAAATAATCTTCTCATTGCTACCTTCATTCTAACCCACAGCAATCTGGGCGATACATATCCTTGATCTTTGAGACGCTGTTTTGCTTTTTCATTCATAATTAAACTGACCCCTTGACTACCATGTGATTCACTATCTCGACTGTCCCGAAGAATAAGTCACTAACCAATTTTTCCGAAAACAGAGCGTATAAACTACACTATGCTTGGCTAGCGTGTCGTATCTCCATTTAAAAATACATAGAGATACGACACTTTAGAGAAGTAAAATATAGTTGATACACTCTGTATCCGGAAAACTTTGTTAGTGACTTATTCTTCGGGACAGTCGATCTACTCCTGACCATATTTCAAAACCGCCTTTCAACACCCCATTTTCTATGTTTCTACTTTCGCAACCCTTTTTCTTCGTCTCAGGAATACAAAGAATATCTAGCTTCCTTAGCATATCAAAAAGTCTAGAATATTCCATGACATTTTAGAATAGTCTAAAAATTCTAGAATTAAAGTAGGTAGATAGTCAGTAAATAATAATACTCTAAGGGCCAATTTCACGAACAGCGATTAAGGGCCGATTTCACCAACTCCGATTAAGTTGTTAATCCCCGATTATTGTAATTTAATCGGAGCCTTGCGTTCCACCATTTCCGTAACGCTGGTTAAGAGAGTTTAATCATCATTTAATTTAACCGCCCGATTTTGGCTGATTAACGGACGTAATGCGT
>CAKNXH010060854.1:71222-84274 GCA_932178445.1 Andricus quercusramuli
AATTTCGGCAATCGAGAGGCGTGGATTCGATTCCCAGCGAGCGAAAGAGTATCTTCTTTTAAACATAATGTAATAATAATTCTTTTTATTGTTAATTAAGATACTATACACGTAAGTTGAATTATCTATACTGTAGGTTAGTCTTCCCTATATATAATGCTCAAACATTCAGTTAAACAATGATAAAATATTGTAGAACAAAAATATTCCACGACAAACTAGTACATTCCGTTAACCGGGGCGAATCGCTAAACTCAGAGAAATGTGTCAAAATGACGTTTCTTGCCACAACGGAATTTAATATTAAATGTATGGTTGAAAGAATTTGCATTTGTCCCAAAAATAATCGTTTTGCAGCAAACATTAGGGGAGACCGGGGCGGGGCGAGTAACCGGGTTAAGACGGGTCATCCGACATTCTCTTAAGTTGTATGGTTTTCAGAACTGTTATTTTTAGGAATAGGTAGAAGAAATGATTCGCCAGTTCTTAAAGTAAAAAAAAAATGAAAAATATTAAATAGTAAAAGAAGACAGTACCCCACATAGCACACTTCCCGAAAAAACCAGGCCTGTCCCAGGTTTAGACCTATGCTTCTCCCGAAAAAACCTGGGACAGACCTGGTTATTTCGGGAAGTGTGCTATGTGAGAACTTTTAAGTTTTAGGAGGTAGATTAGATTAATTATTGAATTTTATTTTATTGAGTGTATTTCATGCATTTTTTCAAGACAAATTTTTAATATTTGGATATAAATGAGAAGTGCAATTTGCGGCTGCATGGGACAAGTACTAGGGCGAGACGGGACACTGTTTGTCTGGCTGTCATAACCTTTCTTCGGAGCCAGCAGACGTAAAAAACGTGGATTGTACCTTATTCAAATGTATTAATAATATTTAAATAAAATGTCAGTAAAGCAGAAAAATGTTGAAAAATTGGAAATTGAAAGATCAAGTCCTATATGTATATTACAAAATGTAAGTGTAACTTTGTATTGTTGTACGTATTTTATAATTTATGGTATTCCGTGAGAAGTTGAAAATGTTATTTTTCGAGTTTTATTTTTAATATACATATTTATGAGGCTTCAATTTGTATTCAAATGCAGTGATTAGAATTTTTTAATTTATACGAATTTGTCACTTCTTTTGCAGGCGTAAAAATGTTTATCTTTCTCAATATTGATTTTGCACGTGTTAGCAAAATTTATTTGAAAATACTAATATTTTCATAATTTTAATCTTTTTTGTAGGGAAGGTTTTTTTTCCAAAGGGGTTCTGGAGTTCAGAAAACTCTGTTAAACATGAACTATCTCTTATGTAAATAGAGCAGTATATTAAAAGATATTAAAATTTAAGGAGACTTTTCTAACCTCAATAAATTCTATACTAAATAAATACAAAGCATAGCTAAATAAATATACCTTCAAGGACAGTAAAATCATTTTTAGAAATGTTTTCATTATCATATTTCCTACTTAATCCTAATGCAAATTAATACTTACATTAAATTCTTGTTGCAAAGCTAATTAAATCTTATGTCATTTAAACCGTGATAGGCACACTCCTTTGACGCACTCTCTATAGGCACACTGGTGCGACTCGGGATTTTCCATTTTTGAAGATCGTTATCACCATGAAAATTATAGATAATTTGTAAAGTGAATATGCCTTTCCATGTAAAATTTGTATTCATTTCCCTTTGAATTCTACAAAATTGAAATTTTCTTTGGTGCGAATTCGCACCAGTGTGCCTACCACGGGTTTAAAAAAAATGTTGAAGTTGAAAACGATTTATACATACAAAAATTATAAATAATATTGCTCCTCACAAAACTACATGAAATAGTACTTTTTTGATTAAAAAATAATTAAAAATTGAAGTTTTTAAATTAAAAATTTAATTAAAGTGACCCTGAGTGAGACGGGACAAAAGCACTACTTTTCAATTTGTATTTTTTATTCGTCATTGAACGTTTTGCCATATTTAATTCTTCACGAAATTGAAGCATAAAGGTTCATAGTATTCAAGTAACAATTTACATTGTAGTATTTCACAACAAATGGCGAGTAATTTAATTTAAAAAAATCCTATCCCATTTCGCCCCGGTCTCCCTTATATTTTCGTGTAAAAAAGATAGTCACGTAGTTCAAAACAAAAGAGGCAAAAAAAACCATGCTTATGTGTTAAGGTTGTTGGTTTTGGTTAAATCCGACTTTGAATTTTTGTTTTGATTGTTACGGCACTGACTCAATATATATTTTTTCCTAAGTATTTGAGAACGAAAGAAAGAAAACTTGTCAATTATCCGGGGTTTCGCGAGATCCTCAGATCAATAAAATGTACAGGAATGAAGCCTTTTGCTGAGGCAATCATTATTTTTACGGAAATTATAAATTTTATGAAAGGCAGAAATCTGCGGATAGCAGATTACGACATTTGAACGGCGAGAACCGTTCGCAAATTTATTTTTTTACTCACAATTCTGATATCACAGAAGCATTTTCAGAGGTCATACTATATCCGTAGACCCAGAACCTCAATTTTGCGAAATACGTCGCGAAATAGAGAAAAAAACGAAAAAAAATTGAGATGTCCTGTGTATGTGAAGACCATAAGACTAGTTGTAAGCAGCAAAGCAAACACGGCAGGCAGACCAGCTGTAAAATTCGCGCTCCGATGCTCTGAACTCCGAACCAAACATTGCCACTCGCGAAATCGGAGCGCCCTCCCTTATCGACCGCGAGTCCAGGCTTCGAGTCAGTTGAGAAATAAAAACAAAGAATGTGAATAAAATTGACTAAAATAAAATTTCCAAATTAGGCCCTCTGCAAATTTATTTATAAATTCCAAGTTTAGCAAGTCGCCCAACTATAAATTAATCACATCAAGAAGCCTGTAAAGTTATATGAAAAACGTGTTACGTGGGTTACGAATAGCCTTGTTGCATATTTTTACTTTGTATAACCCAAAGGGAAGGTCTTTTTGAACTCGCGGCAACATGGAGAAAAATGGGTAGTCAAACTTAAACTGTCAAAATTTAGATGGTCAGTTAGACGTTAGACCTTCCAGATAGTACCAAGTATCATCCAAAATTTTGTCTTCATAGTCAGGCAGATCATTATTTTATAGTCTGTTTGAATATACACAGGTGATTTAGATTCACTATCTGTATAGTCAAATCGACACTGTAGAATGTCAAAGAGAAGTGGCTGTGTCGCGACCTCTACCGAACGTCGAGCGAACACACCCGACACCCGAACGCAGTTTTGGAGCGACTGACGTTTGGTGTCACTTTTGCCGTGTTTTACAACATTTTTAATTAGTTTAAACCACCTGTTGATACTTCAAAAATGTGTGGAGAGTAAATAAAATGTGAAGAACATGTGGGTTGAGTGGTTTTCGTTCTGATTTCGAACGTCAAATTCAATACTTCCGAGGGTTCAAGGTCAAAGGGGCCACTTATTAATTAGTGCTTATCCTCCTCAACAATTTCAACCGAAAATGTGCTCAGAATTTCGTAATTTGTTGACAAAGAAATAAGACTTGCGAGATTTGAATTACGTATTTATATTGTTTTCTGAATTTATCAGTGTTGATGTTCTAAATCAGTGCAGTGACTCCGTTTTCTTAGCCTCTCGTGCTCAAAGTAATATGTTGTCAAAGTTTTTATACATATGCAATCATGTCTCAGCATTCAACTATTCAAAAATAATGAAGATGCTTTCAGAATTGATGGATTTTATATCAATTTTCATGTTTTTCAGGTTTCAGTTATTAACTCAATTTCCGCCTCTCGTCTCTCTTACTCCATTGAATACATACGTAGGTGGAAGAAGGACAAAAGATAGAAAATTGACACTATGATATGGTTAAGATAACACTCCGAGATAATCAAGCTAAAATTCCTGAGATAATCAGATTCAAACTCCAGAATCGTCATCTTTACACCCTGGGATAGTGAAATTAACCGTCCAATTTTGACACTCCATGGATGGTACACTACACCATCTAGGGGACTGTCCCATAGTTAAACTCAAATAGTCAGTCTGACACTCTAGATGTTCAGGCGGACTAGCCATTTCTCTCTGTGAAGTGTTATCCGGCCGCGTCTATGATCCACTAACTTCCGAATGGAAATGAAAAGGTCTATTATCTAAAATTTCGAATAGCTTTTGATGTGAATTCTTTAAGGTCATAAGAAAAGGTATCCCACGGATTATTAAAAAAAATCGTTCATAAATTTATTAAAGTAGTATATACTATACTGGGTGTTTTTTTTAACTTGAGACGTCGAAATATCTCAAAAATACGCATCCAATGGGAAAAATATCCGTAATAAAGACTTTTTATTTTCGAGGGGGAAAAGCGACTTTTTACCCCCCCCCCCCCCCCACACACACACACGAGGCCGGGAGGGGGGTCTAGAATAGAAAAAAAAAATCGAATACAACGTACGTATTTCATAAAGGAGAATATGAATCTGTGATAAAAAATTGGGGTATTTTGTGAATGGCTCTTATGAGATACGTATGAAAGTTGGGGTAGTCTTTTGGTCCAGCGCAATAATTGAGGCTAGCCGTGATAGCATGTATAGCGTAAACAGAAAACGAATCGCAATCGCCTTTATTTTACTATTGCAATTGAGAATCATCTTTGCGTAGTATTTCTCTTTTTTTCAGCCCTTCCATGCGATTCTTATTTTTGAAATTAACGAGGAGCGAGAAATAGGACGATGCTACGTCTATGACTATTGATACTCGCATGTACATAACTACATACATATACTACATGATGTTGTTATACACTCTGGCTCACTCTGGTTGTAATTATCTTCTGGTGATTGGTCACCTTCGTTGCGGGTGTCCATCGGTTAAAGCGGTTTGTGTCGCGTCGGCTTCGGTGGGGTAAAGAGGGGAATCTCGAAGCAAGCATGATGAGGAGTAGGTGGCGGTGGAGGAGTATTAAGAAACGAAAGGAAGGGGATAGATGGCTTAGTGGAAGGGGCTGTTTACTTGCTATTCACTATGGCAGGCTCATGCTGAGATATGCGATGCGATCGACAAGCGCAACCACCAGTTTGCATTTGGCTCTCCTAGGTGAATGATCGCGTTTAATTAGTGCTTGTGTCTTATTTCTGGATCGCGTGAACAAGTTGATAGTGAAAGAAGGACAGTACGTGCGTTATTATATGATAAGTTTTTCCTAACCATGGATCAAAAATCGTGATGGATCGTCGACGACTCTGGACTCTTGGAGACGATGGTGAAGAGGAAGAACACGAGGGACACTTCGCATTGACTAAGAAACGCCGAATGTGTGATCGAGTGAACTTGTGTCACGAGAACCGATCGGTGTTTTTCGGTGCGTGCATTGTGTCTCCAAGTGTTGACGACGACAATAGTAATCACTTTTTTTTGTAAAACGTTAATGTGCTCTCGCGTGTGAGCTAATAAAGCGTATAGTTGCTTGAATGGCTCCTGACTTTGAAAAGAAGAGGGAAACAAGGAGGTCCAGTGGATCCGATTCCGAGGCTTCTCTCCTCAACGGAGCTGGAGGGATGCTCTTTCTCAGGTGCACAGGAAACTCCCTGACGGATTTTTATCGTCACGGTAATCACGTGATTACTTCTTTGCGACCTAATGCATCATATTTGGTGCATACTGCATAGGCTGTATACAACTTTTTTATTTCCATATTCATTTTATTGCTTTCACATCCATATTCTTCGAGGTATGTTGTTGATTGATACTTTGGTGGATGTTGTTGATAATCTAGTTCTCGTGAGACAAGTTCTTCGAGACGTTTCTCTCCCAGGAATTTTAAACAGGAATGTGTCCTGTGTTTGTAAGGTAGGTTGGTGCCAAATTGCTCTTTCTTTTAGAACCAATTTGATTGCCAACTGTTGATCTGTCAGATGCAGCAATTCAAAACTTAGTCGTGACTTTTTAAGGTTCTGCAGGGATACGTTTATTTACGTTATATGCAGGTGACTCTTCTATGATCATCCTGCATTGGTTACTCGTTTGTCCCATATTTTCTTGACCATTCAGATGTCTTTGTTATAAAAATGTCAAGTTAGAAGTAATAAGTCAAATGAATTTAATTTGAATAAAAACTCAAGAGGGACCGTTCCAAAAATACGTAACGCTTTTTTCTGACCACCCCCCACACACATTACGCATTTTCTATAGTAAGTGCATATAACTTTAACATCAACATAAAGATCGTGGTGACCTCCCCTAAACGCATCACGTATGCTTTGAATGGCATCAGATCGCAAACCCTCACTCATGGTATCCAGTGGATCTTGAGGTCCTTGAAATATCCCTAAATTTTGTCTGTCCTTAAAAAGTCCTTGGATGTCCTTGAAGTTCACGCAATGTTCTTGAATTTTTAATATCCTCTCGAATTTGATCTTATTTCAAAATATTATCAGCAACTAACCAACAAAAGATGTACCTCAGTTTCGCCAAAAATTAAATGTATACATTCGTTCTTATGTTGTGAAAGATAAATATATAACATTTATTCACGGCTTCATCTTTTTTCGGTTTTTATTAAATAACCTGGTGTCCTAAAACAACCTGGTAGTGTCTGAAATTTTCTGAAAATGTCCATGAATTTCGTACGGACCTTTCACTGGACACCGTGTCACTACTTGATAGCATTTGTAAATTGTTTGTAACCTTACCCCAGAAATCGTAAAAAATTATACATTTTCATTAGTATAAATAAAAGAGAAAGCTGAACTTTGTCTCTACTACGTTGTTTATTAAAGCGTGTATGGCCGGGGGCTAAGAACTATCCTTATCGAGAATCATCCTATAGACAAATAGCTTCTTAATGACCAAAAGATTGAACGTTAATTAGAAGAAAGAATAGCTACTTCATATAACTTTAATCGCTTCTAGTTTTAAGTATTGAAAAGAAATTTCTCGAAGTTTTTCTGACGAAGACAATAATTCTTAGATATTTTTGAACATCTAAACATTCATTAAATGATTTTCTTTTTTTTTTAATTTCATATCTTCACAATACAATTCCTTAGTTTGAAATTTCAAAAAATTTAATTTATTTAGATCCAATATTGTTTTCTTTTATATTTCAAAAACTTCCTGTTATTCTATCGATTCCAGTGAAGAATTCTAATAACAGAGCCATATGGGTTGAATAACAGCTCTAGGAAAGTAACAATAAGTGGACGGTGAATCGAAGCCATGAAAATGTCTCAATTTTTTTACTCTGTTCGTTCTATAACAACTTAATCATCAAGATTTTTAAAACGAATTTGTTTATTTTGCAAGCTGCTAATGTCTGCACAATTGAAACATCGCATAATTTTTAACGTCACTGGTCAACAAAATGTGACCTATGTGTCTATTATATGGTAGGTGTCGCGTTTCAGGAGTCATTTTTCGTGTTGAATTCAAATCCAATCTATTCTCTTAAATCTGAATTAGTTAAAAATGACTAATTGAAAAGCAAAAAGTCAGTCATTGTTCAATAAGTTATTATTTAACTAATAATTAGTCAACATTCAGTTCAATTTAACTTTTAGGATGTTATTGAACTAATGAGAATTAGTTATATTTTTACCAATGTTTTGGTAACTGTTAAAATTTTTTACTAATAATTAGTTCAATTTGACTGATTCAGATTCAGGCAATATATTGTTTGCTTACATGTCAGGTTGTTGAGGTTGTAGAAGGCGAGATAGAAAAGGCATATGAAAGTCTTATAACTGGTGGTGGGAAGCGTTCTCGGCATTTTTGAAAACATTTTGTAATTTCAATTTTTCAAACATATATTCTTTTTCAAAATGCAAATGCGCATATTTTTTTCCTCTTAAAAAAAAGTTTCAATAAACACGAATTTTGAAAAATGAAGAAATTCCGTCTTGGTTGCAATCGAAAAGCCTATCGACGTTAATTTAAGTAGTGAAAAACTACCAGCGGATGTTATGTTTATGAGAATTCTCAGAAGTTTTCTGTAAAGTTTTACTTTAATTGAATAAAGTGTTAATAACCTACGAGTGACTTCTTTTCTCGAGCAGCGCCGCGAGCACAGAACTCAGAGACAGCCCTTAGCTGGGTAGGCACGCCCATTTAGGAAAGTCGGAAAATTTTATTTTTCGACATCAATTTCTGTGCTTTTTTTTATAATAATATAAGGAATTATTTATAATTTTATGTATAAACTGGTTCATTTTTGTATGTTCTCAGTTTCCCAATAATAATTATGCTCTCTTTTTTCTCTTTCTATCTTGTACATGTCTTTCTTGGAATGTTTTGTAAACATAGACTAGAGTAAATCAAGTGCAGTTTATTCCTATTGAGAATCATTTATTAGGTGCAATATATTAAAGATCTTTTTTGATTAAGGTGTAGAATTGTAAGAAGAATACAATATTCAGTATAATCTAGCTGAGACCCCCTATTAATGTAAAAAAAAATGGTGACGACAATAAGCTCTAACTTTTATACAAATTCATATGGTCATTATTATTAATGCAATAAATAATCACTTCATTTAGACAAATTTATGTTGAAAAATACAACTTTCCAACTTTCCTAGATGGTCGTGCCTACCCAGCTAAAACCCGCCTATTGAGTTTTGTGCTAGCGGCGCTGCTCGAGAGATTACTAACATTAAGAGGAAAAAAACAGATGCGCATTTCAATTTGTAATAAGAATATATGTTTGGAAAATAAAAATTCAAAAATGCCGAGAGGCCTTCCCACCACCAGCGATCAAACTTGATATGCTCTTCTACGATCCGACGGTTCAATTTTTTTTCAAAATAACAAATCACGCTATAAGTGGATTTTCATTTTTTGTATAAAGCGATGCATCATTTTAACCCAGTTTTCATAGCCATATCCAATGAGTGATTTTTTTTTCTCGATAGCTCGAACGGTTCTCGAGATAATCGCAAAAACTTGTGAAAAGGCGTAAATAAAGCTTATTTCAAAGGAATTCGACGGAATTGAAGAACATTTTAGTAAATTTAATAGAATTTAAGGGAAATAAAGAGAATTTTATGTAGATTTTAGAGAATTTAAGAGAATTCGAATAAATTCTATTGAATTAAAGAGAAGTTCTTGTAGGGTAGACCGGGGCAAGGCCGAACGCCGGGGCAAGAACGAGTCTGCAAATAACTTTGTTTTTTCTTAATCATTTCAATTCTCCTTTGAATAAAATAATTTGTTTAATTGGAGAAATGCTACTATAAACTCAAAACTTGAAAAATTACGTTATAAAAGAAAAATTAAGCAGAAAAAAAGTGTTGACAACTAAAGAATGGAAGATTCTGTCGCTTCTGGTAAATAAAACCTTACTCCATAAATTAATTATGAAAATTAAACTTAATTCAAGTCCAAAGTATATTAAAAAAACAGCTGAAGCTGCACCATCGGGCAAGACCAACCAGCAAAATAGTTGACAATTGCTTTTATGGCAACTCTACTATAAATTTGGTCCATAATACGCTCAAGCTCTTAACATCAAAACATAACGCGTTCAGAACATAATAAAGAATCATTATATTTTTCAACTGTCGGTAAAGCAGATATTCTTCTTTATTTGGCAGATGCCTGAGCGTATAGTCTGCACCTAGCAGAATGCCAACATTATACCACAGCTGTCACCAAATTCATTGCTTCATTAAGGAAAATAATACACATGTATAATAGGCTGCGTCTACTCGTCCCTACTTATCCCAAATTTCGGGACGACCAGAAATTTCGTATACAATAAGGTCGGACTCAAAATAAAGAAAAAATGCGTCAATTCCATATCTCATTAACTTTTGATAGAGCAATAACTGTTAACACTTCGGCATTTCCCCGGTTTACCATACAATAATTTGCCTTAAATAATAGCATAAATGGAGTAATTGTTAACTTTACAGAAAGTGATGGTTTCTGTCAGGTATCTAGGGTTCGAACAGTTCTGGAACTTTTTTTTTACTTGAAAGAAAATTTCTGCCCTAAAAAATGAAGGAAGGAATGACCCCTATCAAGAAAACAAGATGCACGTCAGATTCGCGTCGATAAGTCCATAAAAATGTCTCAAAAACCTTACTTATAAGCAAAATCTGCAGACCGAATTTGAATTCAGTACGAAAAACTACTAGGGAACCGACATCTCCCATTTCATAGACTCATAGGTCACATTTTGTTGACTACTGTTATTGTTCTAACCGAATAATCATACAATTCTAATGTTAAAATTGTCTCATGTTTTTACACCAGACTACTTTGGTCTTTTGAAAGCTAAATTTAAAGATACTGAATATTTCCTCTTCTTTTCATGTTTCATAGGTCACTGATCGACCTTTTTTAACTATACAAGATGTTAATATTATTCTCTATTTATTACAGGGTTATCACGGCAATCCGTTATATAAGCATTTAGTAACCTCAGAATATAACTCGTGATCTACAAACTTCAAGTACTGCCAGTTAATCATCTTTCTGATATTTTATGTAAATGAGTTTTTTCCTCACATGTTACTGATTGCACGAGCTAAAAATTGTTAACTAAATTCTACAAGAATATAAAAAAATGTAAAAAAAAAAGAATTTATTATAATTAAACAATATAAGTGTATTCTTCTTTGTTATTGTAATAAAATCTATTATAATAATTTTATTATTATAATAAAATCATATATGCTGTATTCTTTTGTCATAATAAATTTTATAAAAATAAAACACAATGTTCGAAATTAAGACTTAACTTATTTTTTATTTTAATGCAACCATAGTTTTCATTTCCTACAGTAAAATTATATGATTTTTAATCTCGATTATATTTTTTTAATGTAATGTATCTTAAGTGAAAGAAACGAAATGAAATAAAAATATACTGTTTGGTAATGTTAAATGTTATTTTTCTTTTTTTTTAAAGTTCATTTTTAAAACTTGTTTTCAGAATATCTTTTAAAACTTGATTAATCTCGTGTTTCGAAGCAGATATTCAAATTAATTAAAATCAGAACCCATCGACTGCCGGGCACTTTGTCGACCTTTCACCGCTACTGGTATAAGCTTGATTAGATGAGATTCAAAGTGCGCATGTATGTACTGACACACACATCTAATCGTTTTCTTCCAACATAATTGTTCAACACAGTTCAATACATGATATATCATCGGCGACGCAGCGACACTCAAACACTTTCGATTTTCTCTCTGAGGAATTCAATGAGGAAAACATTTTAAAATACTGATAAGCCAAAGGCTGATTTGCACGTTCACACCGAAGAATTATTCGGTCAAGACACCAATCAAGCTTTTATACAGAGTCAATTTTTATTCAGAAATTTTTTCTGCTTATTGCGAACTTTCCTATTTTAAATTTATAGTTTCTAGAATTATTTAGTATGAAAATTAGAATGAGAGACATTAATTTGATAAATTAAAAAAAATATATCTAAAAGGCTGTAAAGTCTGAAGCTTCATGAAGAAAAGAAGTAGAAATTTCTTAAATCTATAGTTGAAAAGATAGATAATAAATTTCAGAGCTGAGACATTTTTTAACTAGGTAAATAACTACTGCCGAGGTTTGACTGCCTTCCGAGCATACTCATTTGTATGTTCAACTCTATCTGTATGCATCCATTAGCAGGTCCGTTATGCTAGCATGACCGCATTGCAAAAATGGACTAAGAACCTGTAGTCCTATAGGGGATTAAGGGCTCATTTAGGTCTAATTTATTGCCAAATTTAATGCCCTGCATTAAAAAAACAATAATAAACCGGTGGTCATGCTAGTTAGTTTATCGTTAAGCTAGCAGAACCACACATAGAAAAAACAACGTCTTATGCAATATTTCTTTGCACTTTAATTTAGGGCTCATTTAGGGCTCCTAAAATATGCATAACAAATTATTTAAATCTTTGTTCAAACAATTTTGTTTAAACAGTTAGTGAAATCGACAAGAAAACAACTTAGGTTACCCAACATAATTAATGTGATAGCGCCATTCGTCTCTTTTTATACGCGCTGTAGGATACCTCTGTGACTTTTATAACAGCGGCATCTGACACGCGAACTATTGGGTATCTCGAAGTTATTTGGACAATGTTTATGAAAAAAGCAGTGAATATCAATTTATTTCATTAAAAAATGTTAATCTTCGGTTTCAAATTAATTGTTTACTATACATTTTTCCGTTAATATTGAATTCAAATTCAAATTTCTTCACAACAGTTCCAAATTGGTGGCGCTCTCGTAGCTACCCAACAGGCGTATAAGGGAAAAGATATTTTGGGTTGTAGTTAGTAATGTTGAACTTTTATCGTCAACTCATTATGAAATTTTATTTATTTATTTTTATTTCAACTGCAAAGAATAATGATCGAGGATCCCTTCAGCATTTGTTCTTAACTTCTAGAAGGATTTACTGTCAATTAACTCATATCCATAAGTATTGTAGTAAATACTAAGGTCAAAAACAAAAGTTTGACAAAGGTCTCAGCATGATAAATTTCTAAACTTACTGCATGAAGTACAAGCTTCACCATAGTCCTTGTTACAAAAATAATACGCGCAAGTATGCAAGAGCCATTATATTTTCGAATTAAGGGCTCATTTAGGTTTAATCTAATGCCCTATTGCGAAATTGAATGCTCTGCATTAAAAAAAAATATATATATATATATATAGGTATACATATGTGACGTGCGCCGAAGAAAGGGGGCTTACTCTGAAAAAATCGAAATCGAGGTTTTTACACCTTTTGATAGTTTTTGAGTTGTTCTTCTTAATGAAACCATCGAAAAAAATTTCCGAGCGTTATTATTGCTAATAATTGAGTTGATAGGTACCCGAAAAATCGTGCTTTCGCTCGAGATCCCGTGAAACACCTCCCACCACTCACCACTACATCTCCGCGTCTCATCTATACCCCGTCCGTAAGCAGCGCCGCTACATGCGTGAGAATGTAGTGGCAAGTGGACAGGGAAGATTTCCTTAGTCTTCCCTCTCTCCTAAAAGTCGCGTCTATCGGGTCGACTTCGCCGGCTCGTCCTGAAAAATCTCGCTTTCC
>CAKNXH010060854.1:84674-114362 GCA_932178445.1 Andricus quercusramuli
TCTATCGGGTCGACTTCGCCGGCTCGTCCTGAAAAATCTCGCTTTCCAGAGTAAGCCCCCTTTCTTCGGCGCACGTCACATATGTATATGCCCGCCGCGCGGACACATTCTCATTGCGAGTTGCGCGCGATGCTACGCTCTCGCGCTTCGCGCTCGTTCTCGTACGTTTAATGCCAGGGGTCGACCACTCCGATATTTCTGGTACACTCACCAGATATTCTTCATATTCCCAAATATTCTTTATATTCCCAAATATTCTTCATATTCCCAAATATTCTTTATATTCCCAAATATTCATAAATATGCTGAATTATTATATTCCCCGATTCCTTCCCTTCCGTTCACCAATTGTATTTGTATAGCTTTGTAACTGGTTCCTTTGCAATTATTATGCAATACTTATAAATTGCACATAAATTGAATAATAATTTACTTGTCATTCATACAAGTTCAAAAGTTATTGACTTCAAAGTGTGTCGGACTTCGCAACATTTCAGGCACTCAAGATATTATAACATTGTACTAAATTGTACTAAAATTATAACTAAATACTTACTGCTATTAACACATTTAATTTTCCAAAACTATTTTCATTAAGATTCCACGTTTATTTAATTAACAGTTTATATTTTATATGTAATTTCGTTCCCTAAGTTCATAAAATCTTAGCAAGATTTGGAGTGGGAGGGAGGGGCAGCAAATCCCACGGTATCTTACGTGCAGGGAGAGGGGGTTAAAAATTTCAGAAAAACACCTTACTTAATTTGTGGATGACCCCTTATTTATTTGTTTATGCATTTATAATTATTTCGTAAATTTATGATTATTTGTGGATCTCGGGGTATTGAGGGTACGTGGATTAGCGTGTGCGGATGATAAGGTTGTTATGGCAGAGTCAATCGAAGATTTGTTAAGAATGTTGACCAAACTGAATATAAGCATGAAGAACATAGGCCTCAAAATTAACATAAATAAAACAAAATTATGGTGTATGAAAGAAAAGGTATAATAATGTATATATATGTAATTATTATTATTATTATTGTTATACCATCAAGCCATTTCCCTTTCGGGGTAGGCAGGACTTGCTCGGTTGGAAAAACTAGTGAATAGGTATATAGGTATAAAGTAGATCGGTATATGGATACAAGGTGTATAGGTATACCTATACACCTATATAGGTGTTAGGTATAGATGTTTTAGATTGATCTGGAATTCTCGTGTTATATCCCCTCATATTCTTACATATTCTTCATATTCTTTGTATTACTAATATTCCGATATATTTTGTATATTCCCGAATATTCTTTAGGGAATATATTCCTGGTACACGAAAAATTAGATTGGTCGACCCCTCGATTTAATGCGTACATTTCAACATTTTTTCGAATATCAGAAAATATGGTAATTTAAATCGGAAACTGTGATTTAGGCCCCTGAGAAACTACAGTCATATGTTGGAACTGAATTTTTTTTCCATTTGTTTTTAAAGAAGGTTCTCAAAGCACCTGCGGTATGACGATTACATTCTCATTGGAACTCTCCCACTTCGCGCTCGATAATTAGGTTATAGAGTCAGTTCTCTTTGAAAAATAAAACGATGCAGACAAAATTGAACAGCATATAAGAAGTAGGTATATTTTTTTATAATGTTAAGAAAAAAACGCAATGTTTTTTTTAATTTACTAAATAGAGACATTAAGCCGCAGGCTTATATTTCGATCATTCGAACTTCAATTCTAAGACAATTCTACTATGATTAATTAATCTACAACATTTTCAATTTGTGTCCAATTGCAAAATTTCATTCAAATAATTTGCATATTTTTGAAAATGATCTAACTTTTTGAATTTTGATACGTGAGAAACTTTGCCAAAAATTTGTGTAACTTGAAAAAAAATCCCAAATTGTGAACAGGCTCTAAACTTTTAAATTGTGGTTGGAAATATCTGGTTAACGAACTTAATCTTCATTTTGGAACCCTTCAAAAGTTTATCAAAGGCTGACTCTATACATACAGACCCCGACAAAATTTTATGATATTTCTTTATTATATTTATTATTTCTTTGCATTATAATTTAGGGCTCATTTCATGTCCTATTGCTAAATTAATTGCTCCGCATTTATGTAAAAAACACCTGTGGTCCTACTAGCTTCACGTTAAGCTAGCAGTACCACACATAGAAAAAAAAACGACTTCGGAAATATTTTTTTGCACTATACTTTAGAGCTCATTAAACGCCCTATTGCCAAATTCAATGCTCCCCATTTTTTACACTTAATACTTTTATATTATAATTAAGGGGTAATTTAGAGCTCTTAAGATATGCAAAACAAATTTTGTTTATCTTTGTTCAAATAATTTAGTTCAAAAAATTTTGTCTGGGCATATCTTAAGGTCTCTTCTTTATGATACACTAATTTTCTTTTGTTAAATTAGAATTTAGTAAGAGGAAAAGATTTTAATAAAAAGATACATATCCGTAAAGATACGTAGTTCTAAATTCGGTCTGGGGTCCTTAGGACCCCCGATGACCACAACGGGTTGAGTCTCTCAAAAAATGCAGGAGAAATTATTGTCAAGAATTTTTTAAATAAGTTTCATTTAAACAATCAATGTGAAAAAAGTCAAAGTGATAGCGTAAAATTGTTGCTTAAATTTTAACTAACTATTCTATGACTCGTGGATAGAAAGAAATGTTTATAAAGATATCAGCGACTTTCATTAAGTAGTAGAAGAAAAGTAAATCAGTTTTAAAAAAGAGTCACTAGAAAAAGGCTGCTAATTCTCATGAAAAGTATTTTAAAAGCCAAGGGATCATTTCCAAGAAATAATAATAATAATAAAGCTTTATCTAGAGTTTAGTGACGATCAAATAATTTTAAAGAAAAAGGATTCAAGCAAATAATTTATAAATTATAGTGTAAAGTCTAGCCGATTTTATATGGTGGTAAATGAATTTTCATATGTTTTGTAAAAGATAATTAAGAAAATGAGTAATCTAAGAATTGATAATCCGGGCTGTAGAAGTTTCGTAGACAGTCAGGGAAAACTAGAAATGCTTTGTGTACATTTTTCATAGCACCGCGCAAGTCGCACTTTGACGTTTGCGCACATCTAATACATACTGTAATAATAAAACCTGCAATAATTATCATAAGAAATTATTCCTTCGTACTAGCAATACCTTGCAAATGCTTGCTTGTTGCTAGTAATCATCCAATCATTTCAAATGAAACTCATGTCATAGATGGGAAAAAATGTGTAGTTCAAACAGAAAAATACTGAGAAATTAAATCATTCAAACTAAAATATATTTGTATAAAGTAATTTTTGTGTTTGAAACAGCCAACTGTAACCTCTCCATGTGGAAAAATTTCGTGGCGCTGTACTGTTTCTCTCTAGTCCGCCTTGAGTCGACACTGGCGCGAGACAGGCTGACTGTCCAGTGGCTAGACTGGAATGTAACGCTCGGATCGACTAGTTTCTAGACAGATCGGCTATTTTGATAAAAAATAACTATTAATTAAATCATATAATTATTTTTTATGCCATAAAAGTTCAATATATAGATTTTGCAGTTAATTAAAAATATTAAAAAAAGTGTTTGTACACAAAAAACTGAAGAAATGAATTTCCGCAAATCTCTTCTACATGCGCCGGGTGTCGTCCTTCTGGCGTAACTTCCTATTATACTGTTGTAACTTTGTCGCGTCGCCTTAACACCTCGGCCATCTAAGAGTTAAATTTTTGTTTTCATTTTTGTCGGATATGAATTTCAATTCATCACATCCTAATATTTATTTCGAAAAAACATGAACAATTTTTAAACATTGAAATTGCTTGATGTGTGAATAAATCATTGCAAAAATAAAGTTTGCATGATTTTACTTGCGATTTATTTAAAAAATATATTTATTAATTATACTTGCGATTTACTTGCGATTTTACTTGCTTGTTTAATTTTGCTATTTTGTAATTTTTCTAGATCCTAATAAAAGCCTGGCATTTGTTTTAGATTGAAACTAATAACATTAATTTCAAGTAGGTAATGTGTATACCTTTTAAAAAAGAGCTATTAACTGTAAATCTAAAAAACATATTTTCAAAAATTGTAACCTTCATAAAAAATGTTTTTTTTTATTTCCAATTTTTTATTTTTGTTCAATATTAAAAACTGCATCTACAAAGAATTCGCCATCATTTTTACCACGTAAGAAAATTTGGTTGAATTATCAAAATGCCAGAAACGTTACGCTCGAGCGTCACGTCAGGTTGTCTCCACAATGTGTCCTAAGACTTGTACATACGTCGACGTACGTCCGTATCAACGTGCATATGTGCTTTGTTGCGCATTGCTGCCAACTGTCGCGCGTGTTTCATTGGTTCACATTCCAGTGTACAAAAAGTACAATTGTATACATTTTTACGAAATATGAGTGCAACTTCCATACTTCGCGGGATACACATGACAGCCGCACATGCGCAAATAAACTTCGGATACTTAGGTTAAATGGTCTATTCTTAAGACGCATTGTGGAGCCATCCTCACACTTCAGCGCCACGTCACACTCCAGCAAGGTAGCGGGCTGAGCGCGCGTATTCCTGGTATTCAAGGAATTCGTGGAATTGAAGGAGTTCGTTGAATCATAGAATTCATGGGATTCAAGGAAGTCGAAGAATTCATGGAATTCATGGAATTCACAAAATACATGGAATGTCTTCAAAATTGTGGAATTCTATGAATTCCGTAAATTCCTTTTTCTAAAAGTAAATTCCACGTAAACATTCTTCCAAAGTTTCACTTCTACCGTGCGTCCCGTGACACACACGTTTTTTCCGTTAATGGGGAGCATTAGATTTGGCAATAGGACATCAAATTTGGTAATAGGGCATTAAATGAGACCTTAATTATAGTGCAAAGAAATATTGCCTAAAAAGTTGTTTCTATGTACAGTGTTGCTACCTTAACGTTAAGCTAACAGGACCACAGGTTTCTTTTTTTTTTACAAATATGTAGCATTAAATTTGACGTTAGGGCATCAAATTAGCCCTAAATAAGCCCTAAATTATTGTGCAAAGACATATTGCCTAAATGGTTTTTTCTATGTGTTGTGCTGCTAGCTAGCACGACCACCATTTTGTTTGTAATGCGGAACATTAAATTTGGCAGTAAGACATTTAATGAGCCCTAAATTATAGGGCATTGAAATATTCCGTAAGTCGTTTTTTTCTATGTGTGTTTCTGCTACTTTAACGTTAAGCTTGCATGACCATCGGTTTTTTTGTTTAAATTTAAAGTATTAAATGGCAACAGGGCATTATATTATTCCTAAATGAGCCCTTAATTCCCTATAGGATATTAGTCCATTTTTGGAATGTGGTCATACCAGCTTAACGGACTTCCAATAGCACGCATTCTTCTAGATAGAACCCGTTTTTCTATATTCTATTTAATATCAAATTCGAGAATGAATTCCATCCGATTTTTGGTTTAAACTTTCAGTTACCATAAGATTTATCGTCCTTTTTTTCATACGAAATGTAAGAATATTTTTGTAGGTTATTTTGTGAATTATTATGATTTTTTAATGTCTTAACAAATTATTTGTCTTTCAGTTTAACTCTAAGTCTTATGTGTATGTATGAACTTCAGTTCTCTTAATCCCTCTCACATATGTCAGTACAAGAATGAAGTCTAAAAATAGTAAAAATAGATTCAAATTTGTATAAGTACTTTTTATCCGATTGGTCCGACTTCTAAGTGCTTATAATATAAAAAAATATTTATATAAACTTATTTTACTCAGACAAACATCGCTTTAACACCATTTCTAATATTTCGAATTAGGTAAATCTTCTTTAGTGCCTTTTATTTTATTTCTAAACTTTCATTTCAATATCTCATTCCATGTAGACATGATTTTGGCAAACAAAAATACGTTGAGGGCATGTGACACTTATCCGATTCCTACTTTACCGACATTCCGTTTTGATTTCATCTTAGTCATCGCTGTCAATTTAAAATTTTAAAATACTGCACCTAATAGTTTCTAATTGTTCAATTTTTAACTAAGGGACCTTTCAAAAAAATACATAACGCATGTAGGGGGGGGGGGTACCTCCATCGTTTATCTGGTCTTGCCCTTAAATTTGAAATATAAAAATATGAAAAAGTACAAATAAGCCTGTGTGTATCTTCTGAAATAATATCAGAATTTTCTTGTGTTCAGTTTAAAGACAAGTTTTCACAAAATATCAATGGAAGTGATATTTAATACCAATGAACCGCCATAATTAAAAAATATATATAAATACTTTTTATTCCTAAAGAATGCTTTAAATGGCTTAACCTTGGGAATCACTATGACCTCTTTCGTTCTGTTATGATAAAACATGGTATTCCTGCTTTGTTATCTTAGCTGTAAATCCTGAGATATCAAAAGTTTTACAGCTCAATTCATTCTTCCATTTATTATCAAAATGATTCAATTAAATGAATTACAAAATTTACATCAGTGATATTTTCAAATTTCAATCAATAGGATCAATTTCAAAGATTAACGTGTTTCCGGCTTTATCTTCAGTGTTTAAGTGGACTGTCTACAATAATGTCATTGAGAGCTCGTGAGGCCTTAGCGGCAAACCAATTCGTGTTACTGTTTTGTAATTTGAGGCGCACTGCTAATTTTCCACTTTGCGTTTTAAAATCAAAATTATCAAATAATATGTCTGAAGTTAGTTTGATTTTAGAGTTTTTCATAGCCATTCAGTGTTCGTCACATATAATAATGTGCTTGATCTTCTTTTTCGTTTAAGGTAAAAAAAGTTGTTTATGTGGCATGCGCATAAACGAGGTTTCGTAGGCGGAGCCGTTGTTTTACTTTGGCGAAGAATTGAAATATCGGTTTAAATAAAATGGTAATACATAAGATCTTTTAAAGGGGTATTAGGCTGAAAGCTTAGACCTTAGGGTACACTTACCTATTAGCCTTGAGATTCAAGAGAATTGTGGTTAGCGCGATGTTCTGTTCACAGTGTAATAGTAACGATGTTTATCAATCTTGTTATCGAGGCTACCTCGAATGCGCCATCAGGTCTCCCAGATATGAATGAAACACAAACGTCCCACTAAGTAGAGTCCGAATCACAGAATCCTTCTTACACTCTTTTCAAAACGCGATAAGCCATTGGTAATCGAGGATATATTGTTAGCCTATATATTAACATGTCTCGCATCTTATATGTCCAGCTGGTTCACTTCAATTTTCTCAAATGATTACAAAATAATTAAATTTTGTGTGAAGGTTCCTTTTGGCAGTATAGAAAACTTTTAGAATGGTTTTCAAAATAATGGTTTTCATGAAAATTGAAAATTCCACTTTGAAACAAAAAAATACATGAAATACGAAAAAAGTTAAGAGACGTAAGATAGTGCTTTTAAACGGCTTTGAAAAAAGTTGATTGGTAATAACAGCAGATAAAGACATTGTAATCTTTTATCAATTTATTTTTGCAAGCATTTCTACTTAAATTTTTTTTTAAGTGAAAAAAAATTGTTTTTTAGCCGTCCGTTATTATATAATTAATTGTAGGGATGTGCGACGTACATGTTTTTGTATGTTAAGACTCATAATAATTAAAGTCGAATTTTAAATATTAATGAATTTTCAAAATTTCGATCTTACAAATTCAAAAACCAAACCTGAATATTTTTGTTTACTTCTTTCAGATCTTTATAATGCCAACTAGACTAAAGACTTAACGATATCAAATATATCTGAAGTTTTAGAAAAATCGAAATCTTTATAATTAAAAAATGCATACATTCAAATTATCTTCTTAAAACTTCTAAATAAAGAAAGAAACTTAAATGAAGAAATTTTTCCAGTAGGATCGTATGAAAATTTTCCAGACTCAATTGGAAGGCTCGATCGAAGCAAAGGCATCGATTGTCTCACATCAGATTGCAATTTTAAGTTGACGTCTCTTCGGTCGGAAAAGCGATCCAAATATAACCGTTGCAATATCCGACGTCCTAAAACTTGAAATTGTTTTTGGTGGAATGTACATAGGATTTTCGCAGCTCTGCGCCGACTGCACCCTTGGCAAGTCGCGAACATCCAAGAGGAATCTTGCATGGCATGCGTGGGTCGTTGACATCGTCCCGTGATTTTCCGAGCGGACACAGCTGCACCTGAGTGTGCATGCGATGGCCATTACATTGTGCCCACCCTCTGGGGCAAACGGGCAAACTCTTCACCACCAGTTGCGTCGCGATCAGCGATTGCAACTTAATTCACCCCCACGCAATTACCCTAACGAGTAGTCGAGCTGCTTCTAGTTCTATACATTCTATAGATAGATAGCTGACCGATTCGTATTCGAATCTTTCATCTCTACTCGTCTTTCTTTCATTCTCTTCCTTATATTTTTCATTCTATATCTGGACTTTTTTTGCATCCAAACTTTTTGCCTTTTTCTCTTGTACCCATCTCCTTTCGGCACTCTTTCAGGGTGCTAATTTTCTCTCATTCAGACCATTAATTCTGACAAATACTCTACAGATGACTTTCAGAGTAGGACGGGTCGAAAATAGCAACTTTTTTCAGATTGAAATGAAGTCTTGATAATAAAAAAGTTACCTTATCAATGCAGCAAATGTTTAAAAAGTATGTAGCACTGACTTAATTTTACCTTGGGCATTTAGTTACCTATAGGTGTTCAAGACAATAAAATGGCTTCAATTTAGTCCTCTTTTTATTAGAACCGGAATTCAGAGTTATTTGGGACTGAATGTATGTCAAGACAAGACTCCCGTGAGTCTTGAAATTTGTAATGTTATCTTTAAATATATTTTTTATGTTTGTATATAAATCTTGCATTAAATTCATTTTAACTAAGAATTTCTTCAGTGATAATGTTGAAGGAAGTAATTCTTTATACAAAAATTGATTTTTTTTAAACAATTTTTGGACCGGCTTAATGTAAGTCAAAATATAGACTTAAATTAAGTTCTATAGTGGTTAGTTCTAAGTCCTTTGTTGGTTAGTTTTTAGCGGGACTAATGATCTTCTTTAGACATTACATCTTGAAATCCTTGGAATAAGCCCATTTTTGGTTTTAGTGCAAGACTTTTTCTGCGTGAAGTATACGCTATACGGGGCATGATTTCTCAACGTCCCAACCACGCAGTTATCATCTGTAATAATGTTTTGTAACTCCTTTAATATACATAATTTTTTTTGTCTATTCCATTAAATCCCAGGGACATTTTTTAATACACAAGTACTCCAATATAATGTCGACTGATTCAGTTCTTCCTAGAACTGCTGGCCCACGCAGTTTCTCAGCGCACAGGCAATGTCAACAATGCTTCGCCACCAGTAGCGAGCGATACAAGCGGGCATTACGGGTGAGCAGTAAGCCTGAGTGACAAAAGCGGGAGAAAAATCCAACAGAAGTGGTTCACACGGCGCTAACTGTTTACGTTTCCAACGACTACTGTAGTGCTACGGTCACTGCGAGGCAACCCCCGAAACTGGCCTTATATTCGAGTTCTTGTGTAGTCTGATAGTCTGATAGTTTTCATACGCCTCACGATAAAAATTATCCGATGTTAGATAATTTTAGTTTTCACTTTTTTGCAACATGTATATATGATTGTATCAAGAACTTCTGGTGAAAGAAGTTTACTTTTACACACCAACATTTGGCCCGCATATGAACCTCATATTTAAAGTTGGAGACGCTCATTCCGCAGTGGCTGGTGTGAGGACGCACTATACTCCTGCCAAAAAAAGGCAACTTGTCCAACCCAGAGAATTACAGGCCAATAACTTGTTTGAACACACTGTATAAGATCTTTACAGCTGTCCTAAATAACAGGATTGTTCGACGAATTGAGCCTGTATAGCGACAGATGTACTAAAAACGTGGCTCGAAAAAAGGTGTAGCAGGCTGTCGAGAGAACCTGCTAATTGATAGGCGTGTCTGTAAAGACGCTGCAGCCCATCAGCGCGTCCTGTCAATGGCCTGGATTGACCACCGGAAAGCTTTCGATTCAACCTCTCATAGAATTATCATCTGTCTTTTGGAAAGCTTGAAGGTACATCCACACGTAGTGAGATGCATAGAGAGATTGATGCCTCTTTGGAAAACTATATTTACTATCTCATCTAGAAATTATCGTGTGACAACGAACAACGTCACCTTTCAGAGAGGCGTTTTTCAAGGTGATACCATGAGCCCTTTGCTTTTTTGCATAACACTTCTGCCTCTATATCTCGCACTACGAAATTCTCCTGGATACCTCTGTGGCGACACTAATCAGCGCGAGCATAAGGTCACTCATGTATTTTATATGGATGACGTGAAGATATATGCCTCTGGTAAAAGCAAACTTCAATCTGCTATAAATATCGTCAAGAACTACACAGGAGCGATTGGAATGGACTTTGGTTTGGACAAGTGTGCCAAAATTAATGTGAAGAAATGAAAGATTACTGGCGTTCCCAAGGACCCTGCGCTTGTGGATATAAGTGTTATTAGACATCTTAATACTGGAGACACCTATACATACCTGGGCGTGCCTCAAAGCCGCATTCAGAACGTAACATCGGGGAAGGAGTCTCTCCGAAGCAAATACAAGCAAATACAAGGTATCTGCGACTAACATGCTTGCCGTCCCGGTTCTACTCTACTCGTTTGGGATGGTTCAATGGACGGAGAACGAGCTTAAGGCCCTTGATGTCACCACACGTAAGATCATGCATATGCATAAAAGCTCGCATATCAATTCCACAGTTCCCCGATTGTACATGTCACGCCGTCAAGGCGGACGCAGACTTCTGAATCTCCAGTGTCATCATAACCGAATTGTTCTAAGTACAGCCTACATCGATGCGAATGGCAGAGATCCTCTCCTAAAGATGGTCAGGAATCACGAGATGATTGGAGAAGGAGCGTTTCTTTACAAAGCCGCGGAGCAAGCAGCCGAGACCCTTGGCCTGAATTTTAACATCAGAAGTGAGGAAAGTGCATTACTTCATCTAGATGCTTCACTTCTAAAAACCGAAGTGAAGAAAGCAGAGGTTAGAAAATTTCACCAACAGCTACTCGACAAGACAATGCACGGAAACTTTTGCTCTCCTCAAATCATCAGGGCTTAATTCAGGTACAGAGGGTTTTATTTTCGCATGCCAGGACGGTGTCATTTCCACCTTAGCATACCGTGACAGCATTTTATGTCAAGAAGTTCACTTTTTGATGGGACGCGTAGTTTTTGCTTCATTTGTAAAAAACTGATTTAAGAATAAAATAAATTAAATTTTTGGACAAACGACATAAACCACGAAAAAAATTAATAGACAAAAGTTGTTCAACCAAAAAAGATCTACAAATTTGTTATAAACTTTTTTTATAAAAATACTTTTAAAATAAAAAAATTTAACTTTTTGGAAAAACGATACACGATACAATAACATTTTATCTAACAAAGTTTTCGCCTAAATTACATTTACATATTTTCTTAGAACCACTTTACGCTAGGATGCATATTTTTGGTTCAAATAGTAAAAAATAACATTGAACATAAACAAATTACAATTTATGAAAAAACGACACAAGTTGCAATAAAATGCATAATAACAACATTGTTTTTATTATGGGATGCGCACTTTTTTCAATCATAAAAACAAGACGAGAAAAATACGTCTGTTTTTAATATAAATGCATATTATGAATTGTAATAATATAAATTTATTGAGATGATACATTTTTCAGGGTAGCTGAGAATAAAATTTAATGCGAAATATGAAACAAATATCAAATTAATCATGATAAATACAATTCGTACTTTATTTTGGAATATCTAAATAAGCAATCACAGGCCGACGTATAAAAATAAATGTAATATACATTTGATATAATAATGTTGAACATATAATGTAGAAAATTTCGCATTTTGGACAAAATCGAGTACGAAGCACAAGGTATGTGATGAGAATGTATTCGTTAAAGCCGAAGGAACTTTAACAAAAGAGAATTCACAATCACCAAATCACAGTTGACGATACTTTGACTTTTAATTTTAAAACGTCTGTGCATTAATGTGGGGAAAATACTAAGACCGAGCGCGAAGCGTGAAAACCTACAGTCACGCGCCCTAGGCGCGCTCAAACTTGCGAGCGAAGTGAGCCGCGCGCACAGCGCGTGATGAGAATATGCCCGCCAGGCGGGCACATTTTTTTAAATTATATATATAATTTAAAAAAAAGAGTTGAGCAACCACCGCAAGGTCCCACTAAGAGCAACCGCCATCTAAAAAATGTCAATAGCCCCCCCTAGAACCGCGGTTAATCACACCCATGGCCACGTCTCACAACCGTGAGATGGGTGGTCACAGGGCACGACGAAATCATAACGACAGGCTGGCGAAACCCTCGTGTGTCTTGACGACACGAAGCGACCCAAGGATGACAGCTTTCTGCATCCATCTCGCAAGTGCCTTGGCATATTTTTGGCCCGCGGGTATGGCTTTAAGGTTACGAACCAGTGATAGTTTCGCATCTCTGAGAGCACCAATCACAAGGACAATTACTCGCACCGAATATTTTGGGTACAGTCGTTGCAGCTCTCTCTTAAGGTCTTGATACCTCTCCTCCTTTTTTTTCTCCTTTGCAGTGATGTTGGATTCGGACGGAGCGGAGAATTCGATCACGAATATAGTTCGTTTCTCAAAGTTTCGGAGAACAATATCAGGTCTCGAGTGAGCAACGAAGACTGCTGCCCGAAAATCGTAGTTCCAGAAAATTTGGCACTTCTCGTTTCGGACAATTCACTCTATATCCCTTGAAGCGTTCAGCAGGGCAGGGTCGCGACCGCCACCGTGAGAGCGACAAAGATGGTAATAAAGTACTCTTAGGGCCGCATTATGTCTATAGATGTACGTCGTTCCTGCGTGGGTCGGACACCCAGATAGTATGTCTCTCTCTCTCTTCTTCTGATTCCTTAGGCGAACTTAAGCTTACATTGGCAACGTACGCTAGCAATGAAGCTTTGTACATACAGCCATGACCTGGTGATCTCACTGGATACTAGGCGAAGGTAGTAAACCCTTCGACACCATCTGGGAACAGAGATGGGAAATCTCTAGACCCAAACGGGAGTCGAGCAAGGGAACGCACGGCCACACCGCGCCATGGGGGGATAGGGCAGACACGATACCCAAGGAGTCTCGCTCTATCTCCACTCCTCCCCAGCTAGGTACTCAGCGTGCGCATGAAACGCTCTGCACCTATCACTGGGAACTTCTTGACATAAAATGCGGGCACGGTATGCTAAGGTGGAAATGACACCGTCCTGGCATGCAAAAACAAAACCCTCTGTACCTGAATTAAGCCCTGATGATTTGAGGAAAGCAAAAATTTACTCTTTCGACAAGGTTTGCTTTTCTACATTTCTGTAAAAGTTTCTGTGTATACGCTTGTCGAGTAGCTGTTGGTGAAATTTTCCAAACACTGCTTTCTTTACTTCGGCTTTTAGACGTGAAGCATCTAGATGGAGGAATGCACTTTCCTCACTTCTGATGTTAAAATTCAGGCCAAGGGTCTCGGCCGCTTGCTCCGCGGCTTTGTAAAGGAACGCTCCTTCGCAAATCATTTCGTGATTCGTGACCATCTTTAGGAGCGGATCTCTGCCATTCGCAACGATGTAAGCTGTACTTAGAACAATTCGGTTATGAAGACATTGGAGATTCAGAAGTCCGCGTCCGCCTTAACGGCGTGAAATGTATAATCGCGGAACTGACGAATTGATATGCAAGCTTTTATGCATATGCATGATCTTACGTGTGGTGACATCAAGGGCCTTAAGCTCGTTCTTCGTCCATTGAACCACCCCAAACGAGTAGAGTAGAACCGGGACGGCAAGCATGTTAGTCGCAGATGCCTTGTTCAATATATATATATATATATATATATATTTGATCTTTAAAAATGAAGTTAAAAAATACATTTGCCCTTTATCTCCAAAATAGTGTCTTTTCTCAATATTTTGTTTTCAAAGTAAAAAAATTGGGGGTTTTCCTGTAAGGAAAAATTGTTCGAAAATTTCGCAAAGAAGCTTGATGAAGGTTTCAATACGAAATCATTTCGAACTAAGAAGACTAACTGAAAAAAATGGTCTTTTTTTGTACCATTAAGCCATTTCCCTTTCGGGGTAGGCGTGGCACTACCCGATTCGGGTACTGTTTATAGGCGGCTTATTTATTACTAGTACTACTAGTGTGGGCTCACCACACCCACGACGGGCCAACAGCACGCAGTATTCCCGAACGGTCCCCCATTCAAGTACTAACCGCGCCCAACACTGCTCAACTTCAGTGATCTTACGAGAACTGAAAAAACTGTTTTCTTGGATATACATACATCAAAATTCGGTTCAGTCCAACGAATTTTTGTTGATTCAACAAAACATTTGATTGATTGAAGAAATTTTTGTTGTTGAATCAACTAAATACTTCATCTACCAAAATATTTGGTTAAACAACCAGACAATTTAGTTGGGTCAACCAAATATATTGTTTTCCATATAATAACCTTACTCTATAGTTGAAGCAACAAAAATATTGTTTATTCAGCCAAATGACTTTCTGAGTGTTGAAAAGTGGTAATATTATTATTTACAAATAATTACTTTTTTTAATTGTGTTTTTTGTCGATACAAACAGACCTTTATCATTATTATTTTTTTTTGTAAATAACTCGGAATCATGCAAAATAATAGAACGTTAACATTCGTCTGGTGAAATCTGCGCGAAAGGACGCAAATCAACATCTTGTTTCATTTCGGTATGGAGGCTGACAAATATAGGACTCGGTTGATCCGGATTCAACGATTTTGCCATTTGCTGAACCGATTATCTTTCTTCTAAAGTGAATCAAACCGTTCTGCAATTAAATCACTTCCAATCCTCCTAGATTAATGAATGTTAGTTCTGAAAATAAAAAAAATATATATAAATTTGTGATGATTCTTGTTTGTTCTCTAACTGTAAAACATAATTTTCTTTGCTCAGACCTAAAGCCTTTTTAAAATCTTTAAATCAATCTACAAACTAGTATTATTTTAAATTGCATTGAGACCTGTATATAAATCATTTTTGATTACTTCATCATTGTGTTATAAAATGAGTAACTCAGGGTGCACAGTCTTCCCCTTTTTTCTTGAAATTTCCCTTTTCTCTTTAAATATAAGATATTTGAAAATACATCATTTTAATTACGCGGAAAATTCCCTGAAGCTAGTAAGTGTACACATTATTGAATAATAATTAAAGCAATTATAGCACTTAAATAAATTATTTATGAATAAATAAGGTACGCGTTTGAAGTGCTGAACCATTAAAAAGAAATACACTTGAAAAAAATTTGAAGCTAAAACATTTTAAAGCATGTTGAAAATGTGAAAACTGGTGATAGAAGTTGTTATCCAATATAAATTTGGAACAGTTACAAAATATATAGTACTTTGTAAATAAGTATTGGAAGGTGAACACTTTTTAGTTGAAATGTACAAAGTGAAATACCTAATTAAAAAATGGAATATTCAAAATTCATCAACTGCAATGTTGAATGTTCTAACTTCAGAAATTTTTATTTGAGTTTAAGAACATTAAAGAGTAGGGCTGAGTGAAAATGCCAAAATAAATCAAATCTTTTGAGCTGAGGAAAAAAACGTGTGGGTTGGCATTCAACAAAAGTGAAAAAAAATTAAAATCAGTAAAATTTAACGATTTCAAATGCAAAATATTTCCTATTGGTTCAAAAATCATTAAGAATTTGTTATATTTACAGCTTTTACTAGGGAACAATAATAAAAAATTACGAAATTTAAAAATAAATTTTTTCTCAATAACAATTTTTTTGAAAATATACAAAAACATGTTTATTTTGGATTGAGTCATATGCACACACTTGAAAAAAGTTGAATATGTCGAACCTGAAATTTATTCAGCTTCAACCAAAGAAACATTTTATCATTTTTTTTGCGGAAAAAACTTTTGTCGATATTTAGGATTTTGCGGAATTCATTTCTTTTCGATTTCGGAACGTTATAAACACCACGAGAAAAAATGTTTCCCATGAATAAAAAAGGATAGCGTTTTTCTTTGGCTCAAGCTGAAAAAATTTCAGGTTCCAATTAATCCAAAAAACATGCTTTTGTACTTATTCAAAAAATTCTAAATAAGGGAAAATTTTCTTTTGAATTAAAAAAATTTTTTAATTGTAAATTAAAAAAAAAGAGAACAGAAGATATTAACCGATTTTTAAATTCTTTCCTTACGTGTTTTGGATGTCGATCCACAAATTGTTATCCCTCAGCTCAAGCGATTCGATTAATTTTAGCATTTTCACTTCGCTCTACTGAAGAGTGTAGTTTTAAATTTACATTTAAAGTATTAATTATAGTAAGGAAGAAATTACAAATCATGGAAAGAAATATTTATGAGAAGGATATTAAACATGTCAAAATTGTGTATTTAACTAATTTTATTTTTTCTCGGACTTTTTTATATCACTGTGAACGGATTGCCAACGACTTAAGTATATCCAATTTTTCCCCCTTTTTCGTGAGAAAATTACTCTATTTCCCCTTTTTTGAATTCCTTTTGCACTGTGATCCCTGGTACGTAATATATTAATATGTAATTTTTCATAGAAAATGTCTTTATCTCTACTTTTTGAAGTTTTGAAAATAGGTCCTCGAATATCCCTTGACTAAATAGAACAATATAAATTCATGACGTAGGGCATGCATACGTTGAAGCTCAATGTGGCATAGCTAAATTTATTCATCACTCTTCCTTATTCTGCACATCATTATCTTCCAGACGAGCTTAATTCAGAAATATTGTCTCAAACAAGGGTTGGAGCTTTTCTTTTCTCTAAAATCAAAACTTTTCAACGTTTCTTGGAAAGAACTTCTAGAACTGACGTTGAAGGAGAGTCTGTAGGATTTTTTTAAAGTTTATTAATCTAGTGACGTATATCACGTTTTAGTGACGTCTTCGTAACCAGTTTGTTCTTTCAAAAAGAACTTGTCAAACAGCAGATCGTTTATATTCGATTCTTCTTTACGTCAAAACAAACCTTTTCCTTTCTCGATGCACAATAATAACTTAAACTATTTGACTATTTTCTTCTCATTAAAACAGTGAAGCCACCTTCGTCCTCATCGTGACGTACATTTTAAAGTTTTAAATATTTGACGAGAATTGAAAACCCTGAACAGCTTCCATTTCTCTTATTTTCTTTTATTCGTATCATCCCATTCATAGACATATAAAACGAGACGATACAGCTGAAAACAATTGTGAAACGGACAAATCTTGATAAGAATTCTCCTGATCTCGTTGAAGGCTCTTGCTTATTATTTTGCGTGCAGAGATCATTTCGAATAGAGCTTGATTTTGCAACGTACCCGATGACAGTGAACTCAGAGTGAACAATAAACACGGATGGTTTTGAAATGAATCCTTCAAGTTATTTCAAAGTAGAAGCCTTAATAGTTTACAACGTTTCAAGAGGAATAATTTAAAATTCAAATAGGTACCTAAAATGGGCCAATTTTAAATTTAAATGGTTGAAATTGTACAATTTCAAATTTAAAGTTATAAGTTTCAAATTCTTTAATTTTTAAGACTCACAATTTCATTGTTAATAAGTCTTTAATTTAACCTAATAAATGTAGGTGAAAAGTGTGAAAAATGTACTGTGTGCATAGAGCATCAAAGGGAATGTCTAACTCTAACAATTATTCAATAAAATGCATCATAATCACTGAATATCTGTTACGCTCTAAATCTGAATCAGTGAGAAATGGGTCACTGAATCAAATCCGTAAAAATATTTACTGACGCACAATGCAATCTCACTGATTCAAATATCTATAAATGGGCCACAGATTGAAATCATTAAGGATTTTCACTGATTCAAATTTAGAGAGTATATATTGATGTCTTTTCGAAAAGTTATACTCGCTGGCTTGTCGTATTTAAGTTTTAAATGAAATGTGTTTTTGTCCGACACCCCCCCCCCCCCCCCCCTGAAAACGCGCCATTGCATGCACGTGAAGCAGACGTAATCTGGCCGATTCCAGCCCAGTGACGTTCGCACGTGCGCACTTCGCCGCCGTGCCAGCGTGAAACTTTAAGCCCGCTACATACACTGCACCGCCCAAGTGAAAATATGGAGGAAATTATCTTTATCAACCAAAAAAAATTGTATCGTTGGACTCTATCTTCTTCACATCATTTTTTTAAAGGACGTACGACTTTTTTTACCTTGAGTGACTGCCACCCTCGCTTCGCTCGGGTGACAAATTCACTCTCTTCAAAATAGCCTTCTGTACGCTCTCGATACACAATGTACTATTTTGACAATTCGCATTAATTTTCCTTCCTATATTTAAGGCCATGTGATATTTGCTTATGTCGTACAATTTCTACCATACCAACAATTTTTTTCGAAAAATTTTCGGTTTACACGAAATGAGATATTCAGTTTCCCACTTGGGAAGTTAATTAAAAGGCACTAAGGAACGTTTGTGTACTGATAAATTTTTTGATAACAAAAAAAATTTCCCAAAATCTTGAACAAAAAGGGGTGTCATTCTAAAAATGTAGGAGTATACAAAGGTCCTATAGTGCCTTTTATTTAATTTCCCAAATAGGAATCTCGATACCACAATTCGTAATGACGTAAATTGTTTCGAAAAAAATGTCGGTGTGGGGACGGTGACTGACACTTGCGGCCGCTAGGGTCGCTAGTGCACGTGGAGATACACAAGACATTTGCGTGTAAAAATGAAGGACCAAATCGCTTTCAAAATAAATAAAAAAACTAAGGAAATTGTACATACTGTCTTGTGACTGCGTACAAGGTATATCTCCACTCATGATGCTGCCCCCTAAGCTAAGCTTGGAAAATCGCCGTCCCCATAGTAGGAATCGTATGACGTAAGTATCACATTACTTTAACTAATATTTGATCAAAACGGGACGCGGTTAACAAATTTTTCACTCATACACTTATAATCTGCCAACATTATTTCTCGTGTTATTTATGGCAAAAAAGTTTTCTTCCTGGATTGAAAATAATAAACCCATATTTAATGAACAAAGATCCAGGGTTGACGCAGAATCAATGATACTAATTTTTTTTAACTATTGAGGATAATACTGTCAAAATGCATGAGGGAATTTTGTATTCTATTAAACTATTTACAGAGTTGGTAAAATTGCCATTCATTAAGAAGTTGCAAACAGTTTAAGGTCAACGAAAGTTTACGTAAAAGATAAACCAAGCAAATGAATATGTCAACGACTATAACTGTTTAAAAAGCTTCATTTATTGAATGCAACAAAATGAACATCTATATACGAGTTTCAATTTTCTGTCTCCCTGTAGGCACCTTTCCCAGCTATATAAAATATTAAATACTTCTTAATTGATTACACAATTTAAAACAATTGAAATAAAAAATTATTTAATTTTGAATTCTTTAACTGTGAAATTATTCAATTCGAAAATATTTAAATAAAAGCATGTTCAGTTTTGAATTGTTACAATATTAGTATGTAGTATAATTAATTTATTGTGTACATGTTTGAAACTCGTTAATGGATAGATTTAGTGACCCTTATGTCACTAACTCAAGTTTTGAGATTAATTATGAAGACTTCGTGTTTAAATTCAATTTTAAGGCTTTCAAGCCTTCTACACTGAAAGAAATAGTTTGAGGCTAATAGAAATCCGAGTTTGCTTGGGAATTTCTAACCGAATTAAAAAGAAAATTGTGCTGTCTCAGCCATAAGAGTTTGAGCATTATCACCAACGTATAAGAAAATCATCAAGGCGAACATGGCAAGGAAAGTTTGTTTGACTGAAACGATAGTTGACAAAAGTGTCGAATAACCAATATGATTAAAATATCCAAGTATTATAATGTAGGTACAAGCATTCTATGCCTCGGTCTCACAACCGCACCGAACACATAACTTTTTCAACTATCTATTTGAAACAACACTGCGTTAAAGTGTTGCATTGGGCATCCGGCTGGTTGCTTGATTCAGCCATACCAATCGATGTATTGTACTGTGCGCGCATGGTGTGCGCGATTGATCAACCGGCGAGGTGCGCGTCGCCTCGGCATCAGTCGCTGTCTGCAGGCTTCTGATTTTTGTAAGTTTTGTGCGTTTGAGCATTAATTATGGATGACTTCGAAGAAAAAAATGGCTACAATCAAATCTAACCAAATTTATACCACAGTTTGATGATAAGTGTTAAATAGAGAATGAGGTGAGTGAGGAGGCTTTTGAAGGCTTTACTCCGAAATTTGCGCATATACAAGAGTTATTCATGAATAAGGCTGGACCCATAGCTATTTTCACAAACAAGTGGCATTTATTTGCCTTTCATTTTTGTACCTTAAGAATAATATTTGAATTTTGTGAATTGTGAATCTATGAAAAATACTTTTCAACTAAATTATAGTTTTATATTATTAATAATAACAAAAGTACAAAAAAAATGTTAATCAATTTTAAATGCACTACAATATGGAGGATGCACCCTCATTAGCATTGTATATCAGACATGCACAACATTAGACTATCCGAACGCACTGATAGAAATGGTGACGCTGATTTAACCATACGATCGTAGGCTAAAAAATTACGAGTATATTTATAATATGATACGTGTGATTCAATCACAAAGAGTATGAAATGCACTTGCTGAAATATGGTAAATACAACTTATTTATATTTGTGGTACAAAACTCTAATATATGTGTTGCTATTATATGAAATGTGTAATTCTATAAACATTTGCCTGAGTCAACTATCTTCAAAATGTTTACGTTCAGCGATATCCTTTGTATGAATGATTTGCCTGACTCGTTTTGTTTTGTTTACAACAGGCGCATCTCGCTCGCGCCTGCGCGTCTGCCTTCATAAGCAACAAGAATTGGATGGCCAAAACAGACATCCTGTATGGCTGTATCTATACCAGCAATAAAATAGGGTTCATCTAATCATAAATATTGTTGTATCACCTGTTTATTTCTATCAGTGCGGTATGCTTAGATCTCCTCAACGGGAGGAGCAGCTCAGACAGTCCTGCGTATGGTTGATTTACCACAACCAAATTCAGTCTAACGCAACCGTAAATTCGTTCTACTACAGCCATCTTATGTTTAGAAATATCTATTGAAACATATGACTCTGTCAGTAATAGTGCTTCAGCAATTGTGGTATAGGTAAAATACGCAAACCGTATCGCTGTAGCTGAGCGAGCAATACATTATGGTTGGAATAACTAGAATTATGCGTGTATCGTCGAATTATTTCTTTCAGTGTACTTGCAAGTTGCACATTTTTTTAAATTCTAGGCCTTCCAATTTGAAATTTTACAAAATGGTTGAACGTACTTCACATTTAAATTTGTTCAGTTTTTCAAGTTTACATTCAAATCATCATTTGGAAAAATCTGTTGCAAACCGGTAAATGACTAGCAAGTTTTTTTTTCAGATTTGAGTAGTCACGTTGAAAAATTTTACTGGGTTGACCCTGAAGATATTTGAAATTATCAATCACTGAAACTTATTTCCAGTAGTTCGATTATTTCAAAGATAAACTTAAGTAAAGATGTCCCTTTCTGACAACTTTAATTGCTATGGACAGAGACCTTGAGCCATAAATGAAAGCTCTGGCTGTACTTAATTGTCCTCTGAGTCATTAAAGGCATTCCGAAAGTTTCCTCCATTTGATAAAACTGTCACTCAATATTTTTGTGTTAGGCGAGAGATACATAGATGGGTCATTTTCACGTAACTTAAGTTTTTCAAATAGGGGTAAGTACGATAGTGACAGTGGAGTCAAATAATATCCAACGATTTTTCTGGCAAGGAATTTTTTATTATTGGGCGATATACGACTGATGAGCTTTCTCAAGCGTAGAAGTAATACATTAATAAAAGGAACAGTATAATAATTGTTCTAATTATATTTTTACGTTAAGAAGTTTCATAGCTTAAGCTGGTTATGTGTGTATATATATATATATATATAACAATTACTAACATTTAACATTAATTCAGGTTTATGCAATTAATCAAAGAATTACACAAACCTATATTATATTTTTTATTTATAATCTTTGTTAAAGTAACAAAATCTAGGTTGAATACGCACTTGGGAACAAATAGGAGTTAATAAATATGGAAGTGTCTACGCGTACAGAAAAAATCCAGCTATACGTACCGACATTTTGGAACAAATAGCCTCTTTTCCAGCCGTACTTATTTGTACCGAAAAAATTCAGCTATTTGTATCGAAATTTTGATACACGTATATTTAACGTAATGGGCTACTACTGTTTAAAAAAAATTACAAATACATTTTTTCATCTTTCAGTGTGTCCCATCAAGCGAATTAAAAAGATAACTAACTTTTTTTCTTGGAACATTTTGTTGGATGTCTCAAGACTTGTTCTACACGAAAACAAATGCTTCTCTTCGCAAGTTTGAGCGAGCCTAGGGCGCGTGTCTATCGGATGTCGCGCTTCGCGCTCGGTCTTTATACAGCCCCCTCCCCTCTATTTGTGCATTGATCTTTTTAAATTAAAGCACAAATCATTGCCAACTGTCATTTGGTAATTGTCAATTTCCTTTTGTTTAAGTTCCTTGGGGTTTAACAAATACATTCTCATCACGTGTCTCGTGCATCGCACATGATTAACGAATGTCCGAAACATTATCTGTACCTACGACCGAGGCTACTTATTCAGGTTTTGCAAAATAATGTACAAATTTTAGTCTTTATTATTATTTTAATATTTATTAATTCATTACTTATTATGCAATAATCATTATTAGCAGTAGTTGATGGCTAAAATCATAAATATCAGTATCGTCAGACTAAAAACAGACCGACGGGCAGACAGACAAATATACATCGTAAAAACCATTTTTTCTGGCTCAAGGTGTTTCAAAATGTCGATAATTGACAAAAACTGGATAGGTTCAAATTCATACAAATCCAATATATATATATATATATATATATATATATATGGGGGGGGGGGGGCATGTCATGAGAAGTGTTACGTATTTTTTAAACGGCTCCGAGATGATGAGAATGTAAAGATTCTAAAATGTCAGAATAGAACATTTCCTCGTGCATTTTGACAACAGTATTTAACCAAATTAGTCTCGTTGATTCTGCGTGAACCGTGGAACTTCGTTCGCCAAATGTTGGTTTATTTTTCCTCATCTAGGGAGAAAACTTTTCTTTCACCCAAATAGCTCGAGAATAATGTTGATAGATTGTAACCGTTCTATTTTTCTCAAATCTCAGTTGAAAATATAGAAAGGAAAATCAATGCGAGGTATGAAAACGCATTTAATTTATATAAAACTTTAATAATAAAAAATTTCTTAAACACATAAAATCAATCGAGTAATAGATATTCAGTGACAATAACAAATTTTATTTCATGATTTGTCATATAGTCCTTCAGAGTCTCTGCTCACACGCGGAACATCTGCGGACTTGTCTGGGGACATCTTTACCCTATATCAGTTGTTTGACCTACATTTTCTCTGATCACACAAGGTCGATTTCGAATTTTCCTTATCAGTTTCTGATAAACATATTGTACCAGTTGGTAATTGAATCAGATCATTTAGGAATTTGAAAATTTGTTAGTATAAATTTGTTATTATCTTTTAAATTTCTACAGTATAGTTGTTGTACACGGAGAGACTTTCGGTATTAATATTTTTTTTATCGCATATCCATAATTGAAATAAAATATACGAATTTAGGGATAATCGAGCTACGGTTAGAAAAAGTCGAATAGTGTGTATGAAAGTGCAGACTAATATTTGTGATTGGAATAAATCGTAAGAATATTGGCCTCTTACACACACAAAATTACAGTATTTCTAAGTCGCTGTATTAAATTTTTTGATGGATTCGAATAACGAAAATAGGTATAGTGCTTCGAAAGAAGCGAAACAAACGCTTTGTAATCTTTCTAAACCACTCTACGGGGGGGGGGGGGGGGGCACGTGATCTTGTGTTTCACGCTGGCGCATGGAAAAAAGAAAGACAGGTGGAAGTGTAAACGCACACTATTACCTAGGCTACAAATGCTTCTTAATATACGTATTTTTGTGGATGCTTGGTCGTCGCTTGCTGGATACAGTGGTTTGTTTACGAATCCTATACTCATGCCTATACGCATACATAAACCTATCTTATATCTATAAATCGCACGCATTACGCTGAGACTCATGGTTCTTTCTGCCCTTAGATACTAACCAGTGAAACGTATCGCTACTTGTGAGAAACTAATAGTGCTGGATCAAAAATTTCAGGTGCCCCGGAGGACTTTATTAAATATTTAAATTCATCATATATATACAGTGAATTATTCAATCGAAAAGAACGTCATCGAAGGGAAAATAAACTATTAACGCGACATTACTTATTATTATTATTTCAAAATTTGAAAAAGCAGAGTAATAAGGAAGTAAATTTATGCAGCGTCTTATCAATTTCGCATACCTATAATTACAGAAGGTTACAGAATCAATTAAAAAATATATTTTTAAAAATGAAGCAACAGTTTTGGATTTTTTTTTAATCAGTATCTTTTGTGAATATTCTATATGTTGAAACATATCAACACACATATTACAAAATATTTTTTTTTAGAATTATCTCAAGTATTAATTATCGTATTTTTCAGAGTAATTCTGATCCTACATCCCTTTAAAGTGTTACATAATACTTTTTAAGAAATCCTTTCACTATGCATATCCGTGGATGGTTGAACTGTAATTACCTGAGTTCATTAAAAGTGGTAAAAAAATGGGAATAAATAAAGCTTGGTCCAAAAAAGGCTTTATTTCTTCCCCAAAATAGCGGCCCTAAATATTGTTCCTTTTGGTGTAAAAATGTCTCCTGAATATTGGCATTATTAAAATATATATAATCAGGGATATCTCAAGTCTATTTTTGCACAAAATTGCTTTTTTAATTGCCACTATTCAGGGGGCATTTTGACACGAAAAGGAACAATTTTTAGGGATCAAGCCATTCTAGAACAAAAAATAAGGATGTTTTCTATACCACTATAATAAGTATACAACAATTACGCGAGTTTTTTTTTATACCATTAAGCCATTTCCCTTTCGGGGTAGGCGTGACACTACCTGATTCGGAACGGTCGCCCATTCAAGTACTAACCGCGCCCAACACTGCTTAACTTCAGTGATCTTACGAGAACTGGTGTTTCCAGCGTGGTATCGCCGTTGATATGTTAATTATGTCAGTTAATTATGAATAATCTTTTCCTCTGTCCTTATAAGTATATAGCTGCGTGTAGGAACGGAATAATTTGTATATATAACGTGAAATAATGATGTTCCTTAATTTATGAAAGTAACTTTATAAAAGGACAAGAAATTTCCTAATGGTACAAGCTTTTTAGAAAATTATAATTACTTCTAAAAAAATCCAACTTTTAACGAAAAATCCCTTCGACTCATTGGTCTGTAACCCTCTTGAGCCTGAAAGAAAAATTAGCCTCCTCATTTTTGTCAACTGTAAATATAAATTGATTAATGATTTTCAAAACCGAACTGCACTTTGAGTTTTAAAAATTGTACAATAATTATTCCACAATACGATTCTAAATCTATTCGAAATTAAACAATTTACCAATTTTAACTTTGAAAATTCAACTTTTACCATTTTTATTGTAAGGTAAAATAACAATGGAAAATTATTAATTCGAAACGTCCTGATTTGCCGAGACATGTCCCGCTTTTCATCTTAAAATATTCCGCTGTTTTACTTAATTCGGCAGTTTTGCATTTTTTGTCCAAAAGCTTTTTTTTCGCGCTGTACATGCATTCGTGAACAAAAACTTTGTTCATTTTTTCCCACGTTTTTTGGAAGAGCCCCAAAAATAATTATCTCACAATAAAAAAATTAGAAATTAAAAATTATGTGAGAGTATAATTACGAGTATATATTTGTGTTGCTATTATATGAAATGTGTAATTATATAAACATTTACCTGAGTCAACTTTCTTTAAAATGTTTACTTTTAGCAATACCCCTAGTATATGAATGATTTACCCGACTCGGTTTTTTTTTTTTTTACAACAGGCGCATCTCGCTTGCGCCTGCGCGTCTGCCTTCATAAGCAACACGAATCGGATGGCCAGAACAGACATCCTGTATGGCTGTATCTATACCAGTAATAAAATAGGGTTCATCTAATCATAAATATTGTTATACCGCCAATTTATTTCTATCAGAATGTCTCGAATTTTCACTTCTGATATCTGGTCACCCTAGTTGAAAGGGATGCCATTTTTTTTTAATTGGAAGAGGCCTTTTTTTTCTTTTCAAAATTTCTGTTGTGTTTAAGGAAAGAATTTTTTGATTTTAATTTTTTTCTGAATGGGAATAGGATAATTTAAAATATATAATTTTATTGAGTAGAGGGGAGAAAATTTTGATTTTCAATTTTTTCTGAATTGGAAGAGGGACATTTTTTATTTTTATGATTCTTATAGAGCTGGAGGGGAGGAAATATGTTTTCAAGTTTTTCTAAATAGGAAAAGGTACTTATTTTGTTTTGAACGTTTTTATTGAGTTGGAAGAGGATATGTTTCTCTTTTTTAACATTTTTATTATGGGAGTTGAAGTGGAGGATAAATTTTAATTTATAGCATATAAAACGATAACGTAGATTTATATTTTTTAACCAGAAATCTTTGAACTGTTCAATTTATAAATGTGTAAAAAATTAAGTTTTGCAGTTTAATTGTACTTAATTGAAAATTCGTAGGGGAGAGTGGGGAGTTGTGGGTCACGCTTTGTTTTCAAGACATAACATCTCTGAACATCGATAAATTGTCAATGTATGAACTGGTATTTATAGTAAACTTGTCAATACATCAACTTGAGACCACAATTAATGAAATTCGTTAATGCGCGAGAAATATTTAGGATGACGTAGATCTTATAAAAATCGATATTTGTGATTTTGGTGGGGAGTTGTGGGCCATGACAAAAAATAAAAGAAAATGGCATATTCCAGTAGTTTATGTTTATTAAAGTTGCAGCAAATAAAAATTCATGATTTTAAAAAGATTAAAACAAATTATTCTGATTCATAATGTATGCAAGTGTAATATCCGGTCCTCATGTTGGCACATTTCAAGTGCATAGCACGATCGCACATGTTGCAGTGAACTGTGTTGTTTCGATTTAAAATCTTTGGCATTATGCCGTTGCAGATAATGCAAAAGTCTTTTCAAAACAAGAGAAAAGAAGTTTCACTTAAAAAATTGAAATACGCATTAAGAACGTTTGGCCCACGACTCCCCACTAATGGTGGACCACAACTACCCACAGCCGACATTTACGAAATGACCGAATTGCCATACACACAATGAATGTTTTTACCGAAATTGTTTGATTGAATTTAAAGCCAATTGCTCAAGGAATATTTTGCAATAATGTGTCTTTGAAGTCTGCTGTAGAACGGGACTTCGAATATCAACCACTTGAGTTGTACAAAAACTTTTATTTTGATTTATGTAATCAACAATGTCAAAATACTAACTACGCGTGTTGAGACTATGAGTCGAGTTCACAAAGTTAGCTCCCACAAAGATAGTCTGCTGGCCTGGTCGTCGAGTACTCGGTTATAGACGATATAGCTCGGAAACCTTCCGGCGTTTTTAGTATAGTCTTTTAGAATTCTCGCAAATCCCGGTTGCAGATATTAGTAGCGGCTCTCATTTTAATACGCATTCTTATTTAAGAATACTATAATTTCGTACATTTCTTATAATTTATGTTGCTTAAAATATTTACTATTGACAATATTTTTTACAAAACTTGTTATTGACCATTATCACTTTTTCTCACTCACAATTTTCAAACAGTAAATAAGACTTTTTCTAAACATGAATACTAATTTTTGCTAGATCAAGTTTATAATAATACATACAGAAATACCATCCCCTCTTATTATAGTAGGAATCTTTATAACAGTACCTCGATTATCCCTAAATTCTTACATTTTATTTTAATTATTGATTTAGAATGAACCAAATATTGATATCAAAAGTCTCACCGTGAATATTTCTGAATATACATTTGACCTACTGAAATAAAAAGAGCACTACAAATTTAATATAATTACTTAAAGAAAGTTTTTTCAAATAAGTTTGCATAGTTTTTTTTTTTGCTTAAAATGCATACTTTTTTTATTTTTCGCGGGAAGATGAGGCATTGCTGATTGGGCCAGCGCTGCAAGTAAGCATTAATATATGATTAGCGTGGTTGATGCGGGCATTAAAATGACCGCTAGTAAATGTACACTCAGAAAAAAAATTTTCTTGAACCAAACAAACTGTTTTGTTGGATATAAATGAAAATTTGGTTGAATTAAACAAATTTTTGCCGATTCAATAAAATATTTGATTGACCTAACCAATTTTTTTTGTTGAATCAACCAAATACTCCAACTACCAAAAGATTTTGTTGAAACCACCAAAAAATTGAGTTGGGTCAACCAAATATTTTGTTGTCCATATAATAACCAAATTCTATGGTTGAATCAACAAAAATATTGTTGATTCAACCAAATCGTTCTCTGAGTGTAGCAAACATAGAGAATTTTTGCGTTTACTATTTGAAACGCTTTTAAAAAGTACGAAGAAGGGCCTAACAGCTGTTCAAAATGCCTAGAATTGTACTAAAACTGGGATTTGTAAGGTGTGACAGTAGGGCGACTCTTATTATCAAAATCAGGATCACCTTCGTATGACAGTACGAATGTGCCAAAAGTCGATATGTAGACAGTTACCAATTTTTTCGCCAACTGTCAGCTAGATACTTTTGCAGTCAATGGAGATTGCATACCATTATTCTGATTGGTTCAGCGTTTTGTAAGATGTGACGTTTCAAGGTCTCAAAGTTGTTTGAAAGGGGCTTTTGATACTTTTTAAATAATTTTTTTTCCTGAGAAATGAAGTATTCAAAACTTTTTTAAATCTACAATTGTTAAATCTACTTGTTTCCAAAATCGTCTAAAAAAGCGATGAAATTTAAAATAAAACGGTTCAATTTTTCAGGTTTAGAATTTCAGGTTGAAGAATTTTGAAGGCCCCTGATTTAATATTTTACTATTTTGCATGTTTTATTTTAATATAATGCCTCGTTTTAAAGCTCTTACAAATTAACCTATTCAAATTAGAAGGCTTCCAATTTATTCCTACATTATTGAACGTTTGAACTTAAAATTGACGAATTAAAAATGTTTCAAGTTGTTATTTTAATTGTTTCAAATTCAAGAGAGTTTCACTTTGACTGCTTTGATTTAGAATTTATAAATCTAAAAGTGAAAAAGGCCTTTTTTAGAGACCGTGGCAAACGTCTAAAATAACTAACCACCCAGCTAACCTGTTACCATCCTGCAAGGTTCCTGAATGATCACATGTTATCAGAGGAATTGTTACTTGTATGTCAGTCTCCTACCAGGTAACGGCATAATCGCCGTAGTTTACTAGGGAGGCTGGTTTGCA